>CM042025.1:9875000-10476250 GCA_023525975.1 Smallanthus sonchifolius
TGCGGCCGAGAATCCCAAGATGAAAAGGGATGGCGACAATGTGGTGTAGGTGGTAGAGTTTCTTCAAAATCTCTTATTTCAAATCAAATGATTTAATCCCTATTTATAATCTCAAATCCATAAGGAATATTCTAAAGAATAATCCTTAGTTGAAATTCAAAATGGTTTAATATATTAATATACTAGATTAGACCTCGTGTAATATACACGGGTGAAAAATATCAATACATAAACTTCTCAAATTATATTAATGTATTTTACATGTGTAAAAATGTATTACTATACATATACTAAGGATATAAAACAAAATTCAAAATATGTAAAAAAATAATATATAATTGGGTTTCAAAAATACGTGAATTACTATTTAATTAAATTTGACTTTCATTTACTATTTGATTGAAAATAAAAATTACATAATTAGAATTCAAAGCTTTTTTATAATAAAGGATAATTTAAAATAAATATATTTTATTAGTATAATTAGTAATTTATTAAAAAAAATATAGGTGTATTTAATAAGAGAGAGGCAGGAAAAAAATGATGAAATTGAATATGGTGACGACATGTGGCATACATAAACCTTTATTTATTATATAATATAGATATTTCAAAATATATATATATCCGTGTATATTATTTTCGATTATATATATATATATATATATATTATTAATACGATTAAACAAAATACATATAATAGTATCTATTTATTATTTATTAAATAATAAGAATTCATATATTTTGAGATTACAATTAGTTATTCCCTAAATAATTAATACCATAATAATTCTTTCGCATAAATGTATCCATACACATTAATCACAAGTGTCATTGCTTGTTGTGTGACTGTTTATGATCATGCAACATTAGTAACATTGTCATATGTTGTTACTTGAACATTTAGATCCAACAATCTCCCAGTTGTACAAGCCTAAATCATTTGTCAATGTAGAAAGTGGTGGACGTCTATCTGCCCCCAATGAAGTAGGACACTTTTATAAGTCATCCACCATTACCAACTAGTTTATTTTTTAAAGTTGTTCTAGTTTATTTTTTAGAGTGGTTCTAGTTTAATTAATTTATTTATTTTTAGTTTTTTAGAGCGGTTTATAACTATTTTTTACAGCGGTTTCACAAACTGCCTCAAAAAATAATCGATTTTTTAGGGCGGTCAATAACCGCCTTATAAAATCATTTTAACCACCTTAAAAAACCTTTTGTGTACTAACTTCCGATCACCGCCTTCTCCTTATGAGAATTTCCAAGTTTCCTCGAAGACAACAAAGATGATTTCGATTATGAAACGTGTCCATTGATCATTCCGTCCACACTCGTCGTAGTTTCTTCCGGATTTCTTCTTCTTCACAAAATCAAATTAAAAGTTCTTAATATGAGATACAGAAGTCTCCTCCTATAGATTGGTGTTTGATTTAATTATTAATAAATGATTATTTGGGTTATATCGATTAAATCGGTTACAGGTGAAGTAAATCGGTTTTCTTCTCACCGTAAGTTTGTGTAGATTTAAAAAAAAAAGTTAATAATAAAACATTATGGTTTTAAAGTTTGGGGCTGATTGGTTAATTCGGGTCCAAAACTAAAAGAAGTATGCATTGATGTTAGTGAATGACAACCGTAGCAGTGGGGCCCACATAGATTTGCAATTGTCACTGATGTGTACGGTTTAATTTTATTTAAATAATTTTTTTTTTTTGAACAGCGAGGAAACCATATAAAAACACAAGGTTAAAGTCTTCTAGCAAAAAGCCTTTTATTTAAATAACTATTTCATTGTTTAACTTTTTTTACTTATGTTTATCTTTTTTTTCTATTTAATTGTTTAATTAAGTTAAAACTGTTTTTTCATAATTTTCTCATCTTTTTTAGGTGACCCATTTTAACTCGAGACCCTCCGGTCGGCGAAACTTTGTATTAGCAAGGGTATGTGTTGTAAATTTGCGTACCTGGATGATGATTTCGATCAAATTAAGCAAACCTGTGATCTTGATTTGTGTCTTCATAAAGACTTCAGTAGCCTGGATTGTCTCTGAATCGTGAATAACTTTAAGATAAACCTATTTGCTGGTTACACGCACATGATTTATCAGATATGACAGAGATTTTGTTTACGAAATTGGATTTCTATGATTTCTGTGTGTATGTCGATGGAGAACAAGAACGTGGTAACCGTACGTTCCGTGTTCTGTTCGATCGATCTAAAACCAGGCATATATGGCAATCATCAACCATCTATAAATCAATCTCATGGATTGTAAACCCAAAACCATTAACTAGAAGCCCACATTTAATTAATTTTAGGCCCAAACAACATAATCACTTAAGCACATTAATTAAATCTAGTTAATTACTTGTATAACAAGGCCCAAATAACATTTAAAATTAAGTCGAGCCCGCACTCCCGTGTCAACCAACTCGTTTAATCTCTAACGCTATTTCTTCGATCGACAAGTTAATCCAGTATACTAAAATACATGTTGATAACACTAAAATTACCAACAATCATCCCCCATTTTAGTGATATCCATGATTAACTTAACCATCCTCGTAAAACCCAAACTTACGCATAAATGAAATATCGTGACGATTGAATTTCACATTAGTATATTACATATTCCAAATATTCGAATATAGGAGTGTCTCTATGGATTGAACCATTTCTATTCATAATGAATACTCGAAAATAATATACACATAAGTTTATAAATCCAAATTCCACTTGACACAATGTTTTACTAGCATGTGTCCTAATCCTTCAAAGAATATATCAAAGCTCAAGTCCAAAGCTTCTTGAAGTGGCTAAACTTCATATTCTTATAGGTAGTTCATTACTCTTGCACCTGCACTGCAATTTATCAATGAACTATTAAGAAGTTACACGTCAACCTCCTTTATCTTGCAATCTGAACACATACCTTGGAATGATGCTAAGAATGTGTTCTAATTTCGAGATGTTAAGATTTCCACATTGAATTCAGCACCTAACGTCATATTAGATGGGAATTAGGTATCTTAACATGGGAAATTTTAGGTGGACTTTAACCCATCCCTATGGCTGAATTATTCACGAGATCTCTTCCTAACCATTTAGTTAGATCATCAGCCAAAATATACTCAGATCTTACAAATTCAACATATATCACTCCATGCATGATGTGCTATGTATAATACACAACCGTCTAGACGTTCCATTATACACCTGACTATAATCCTTAGTCAGCACTATCACACTCGACATATATTAGTGATATCAGTTTTGACCACAAAGGAATCTCAAAGATCAAATTTCTTAGCCATTCAGCTTCTTTACTAACTCCTGCAAAAGCTACAACTTCAGATTCCATTGTTGAATTGGTGATGCAAGTTTGCTTCTTTGAAGCCCAGAAGATATCACCTCCACCAAGTAAGAATATCCATCCACTTGTAGAAGAATTATCTTTTATGTTATCATCCAACTTGCATAAAAAAACCCTTCTAGGTAGGATTGAAGGAAACCATGAATAACATAAACCATATTTCATGGTTCATTTTAGATACTTGAATAATCTATTCACAACTTGCCTTTGAATACCCTAACTGAAAATAGGATCACCTCTATTAGACATAAGTCTAACATTAATGTCTATAGGAGTCCCAAGAGAATAACAATCCTAAAAAGTTGAATTTCTTCAAAATCTTCTCAATGTAATGAAATTGATAGATTGAGATACCATTATTCTCACGTGTTATTCTAATACCAAGAATCACTTCTGCCTCCCCCTATGTACTTCATGGCAAACTTAGATGACAAGAACAAAGCCATCTGACAACACATTTTCATCAAATTTTTGATGCCATTGTTTATGACCTTGTTTTAAACCATAAAGAGATATAACCTAAAGCCTTTTGTACCAAAGTTCATGTGGGGTCACTTTAGTCCTTTTATTAGGAATTATATTCAATAGATAACAACTATTAATGTAGCATCACCCTAAAACTTCACTTAAACCTAAATAAGACAACATGAAATTAACCATTTCTTTCAGTATCATATTCTTCCTTTCTACTACACCATTTTGCTATGGTATATAAGAAGCTGTGGTTTGTGTATAATACTACTAGAGTGAAAATAAACTGGATCATAATACTCTTTACCTCTATCGGTATAGAGATTCTTAATCAAACCACCTTGATGAAGCTCTACTTCTTATTTAAAGATTTTAAATTTATCAAGAGTTTCATCCTTGGAATGCAACAAACAGATATAACAATATCTAGATGCATGATCAATAAAAGTAATACCATACTTTTATTTCCAAGTGAAGGGGGGCAGTCACATAAATCAGAATAAATCGGTTCTAACACCTTAGAATCCCTTATAACATCCTTAAATGGTTTCCTTGTTATCTTTGTTAACTTTCAAGCATGACATTTATAATTATGCATATCAAAAGCAGGCATTAAGCTCATTCTAGACATGTCACAAGATTGAAACATAATCTACTTTGTTATGAAATAATGATACCACACAAATAGATTCAACAGCAAACGGGACACTAAAATTAAGTTTAAACATGCCATTACATAAATGTCAAAATCCAACAAAGGTTCCATATCGAGACCAAATATCTGACTTGATGACCGGTTTAAAAACATAATTATTTAATACAATCCCATATAAGAGGTTCTCTCGAATCCCCGGTACATACAACACATTATCTAACAACAAGTGTTTTCCAGATGTAAAATACAAGTATAACTTTTCCTATTCCGTTGATAGGCTCGGTCAGTAGATTTTCATCCTTAGTACAGATCCATCTTCAACTGATTCAAATTCCTCAAACCAATTTAAATCCTTGTATGTGTGACTCGTATCACATGAGTCTACCATCATGCAAGCATGTTATCCTGTACATAAAAGGATTCAGAAATAAACATAATTCGCAACCGAATTAATGTAAGAAACCATTTGGACTTTTGAGTCCAAAACAAAACCCAATGACCGGATTTCATTTATTTCACAACCCAGTGGGTTTTTCCCGACTTGTAGACATCTAGTAGGCTGGCTCAGCAGTCCTATGTGTACCATCACAGCCAGTGGGCTGCTCCTTTGTATCTTATTTGATTCAAAACCATTACCATTTATTTATTCATTACTTAAATCATAAAATAAATTTGTTCCTTTGAATCAAATCTAGTTTTTGAGTTTTGTAAATAATTTACATGTCTCGAATGACTAATTTAATCATACAAAACTCATAAGTTTTATCAAATTTAAAGTAAAACTTAGTAAGCGTACCTTGTGGAGCATTTGATCATTCGACCCACTTGGACCCGCCATGTTAGATTTGTGTACATCAAAAAAATAAAACGACGAATGTAGTAACGGGATAAACGTGAGACGAACGGAATAAATGAAAAGGGCATGACGGGCCGGGTCGGATGGGCCGGCGAACTTGGGGATGACGAGTTTGAGGGAGCCTTTCACTTTAAATAACCCAAGTCCCTCATTTTGCTCTCATTTGCACAAGTTAGAGAGAGAAACCGTAGAGAGAAAGTGCGCGGATTGACCCGAGGTTTCAGCATAGTGTTGCTCCGGTGCTCGTGAAGATAACCTCCGAAACAGACGCTCGATTCAGGTAACAACTCGTTCCAAATCTGGGTTTTTGGTTTAAAGTCGGGTTCCCGAGTATTTTTAGTAAAAAGTTAGGTTTTTATAAACCAAATGAGAAAAAGATTATAAATCTGGAATCACGATAGGAAAATACGCCTTTTAAACGTAAAAATTTCCAAACTTGACGAATCACTCGATCCAGATCTGAACCCATGCAAAACTAGGGTTTTGGGGTAAGAACTGAAGGTTGTACAACTGGTTGAGGATGGGGTGGCGACGGTCACCCATATGATTACCGGGATCCCGATGGAAGGTACTATTCCCCACGAGGGAACAGTGCCTAAGGTGTGTTTAGTCTTCCTAGAGGTAACGAGCCTTAGGAGACATGTGTATGGTCTTCCTAGAGGTAACGAGCCTTAGGAGACATGTGTTTGGTCTACCTAGAGGTAACGAACCTTATGAGACCTAGGTGACGGATGACTTAGAGGTAACAAGCCTTAAGTTCATCCGCTGGTATGCGATGTATGGAATTGACGGTTACGAGAAGGCGCAGATTCGGTTCATGTTGACTTATGTTATGATGCTATGTTACGATGTATTGATGATGTTAAGTTATTGCATGTTTTACGTACGCTTTTGTTAAATAAATGTATGTTATGTTTTTGGTAAAATGTTTGTATTAAGGTTTTATGTAAATCTAGAACTCACTAGCGTAGCTGACTTTTAGTATGCCCATTTAGGTTAAGACAGGTTATGAGGATGGACGGTGATGCTGGGTGGCTTGATGAGTTACTCGAATGATATGAAGACTCGTATCCCGTGATGAATTGATTATGTTATGTTTATGTTTTAGACAATGATTACGCTTCCGCATGTTTGACTATGTTGACGTTATGTTTGAACGAAATTTTCCACTGCGTTATTTGATATTCGAGTTTAAGAACTGTTTGTGAATGAGTAAATCCAACAAGTAAAGCCTCCCGGGTCTGGGGCCTTACAATTTGTTTCCACCTGCAAACTTTTAATCACTGTGAGTGTTCTCCGGTTAATCTTTCTTGAGATGCTGCACTATAAATAGTGCATTTCTCGCCATTAACTTCTATCCACAACGGCATACATGTTTCTTCCTGTTGCCTAAACAAGTCAAACCAACTATTCTAACCACAACGGTACACGGGTTTTCTGATCACTGAGTGAATCAAAACCAACCGTTAATTACCGAGAATAGTAAACGAGTTTTTCAAGGCAAAACAAAACCAATTGTTCGTCTCTACCGACAACAATACACAGATTTACCCATTGCCTAAACCAACTATTCTATACCTTTAGTTTTCCTATCATTCCTATTATAAAGCAACACAGCAACCAGCACCAAAATAATTTTGATGTTAATTTGTTTCCTGTGTCCCTCAAGCGAAACCACTTCTTGCAATTTTAATACCAAAATCAATTTCCAAAATTCAAGGAATTAATTTTCTTGCTTCCTAGTTGACTTTTAATTCAATAAAACAAAATCAATTGCTTGATGACTCTTGGAGTCTTGGATGAACCACCAACATAAAAAAATACATAATATAATATTTCTCTGTATGTTCGAGAGGTGTCAAAAAGAAACACACCAAACTTTCAGTTTCTAAGAAAATAATCCACCATTAACATCTCTTAATATAAAACATGTATACTTTTCAAAGAAAAAAAATTGCCATCCAAAAAACTCTCTGTCCCTTGCTCCGATTAAAACCACCAAAATATATATATATTTCTTTCAACATGGAAATTAATTCTTTTGAAAGAAAAGGCATCCACAACTCACTGTTGTTTCGGATGAAGCCACCCAAAATATCTCTCTATTACTCTCAAAGAAAACCAACACAAATATGGATAGGATAAGAATCCACCCTCAACCGATTTCAAAATACGGTTTTCCATCAAAACCATATAAGACAAAAACCAAATTTAGTTACTACAATTTTCGAATTAGGGTTAATATACAAACCACAGAACACAAAATTATTCATTGTAAAATTTTCGAGAATCTCAAATTGAATACTAACATCCCAATTAAACCCTAAAATATGTTTATCTTTGTTGTAAATTTGCGTACATGGATGATGATTTCGATCAAATTAAGCAAACCTGTGATCTTGATTTGTGTCTTCATAAAGACTTCAGTAGCCTAGATTGTCTCTGAATCGTGAATAACTTTCAGATAAACCTATTTGTTTGTTACACGCACATGATTTATCGGATAAGACAGAGATTTTGTTTACGAAATTGGATTTCTATGATTTTTGTGTGTATGTCGATGGAGAACAAGAACGTGGTAACCGTACGTTCCTTGTTCTGTTCGATCAATCTAAAACCAGACATATATGGCAATAATCAGCCATCTATAAATCAATCGTTTAATCCAACTCGAGCCCGCACTCCTGCGTTGTTCTGGCACATAAACAATTTGACAAAAGTAGCATACTCATGCTAAATACCATCCGTGAGGTAATAGCCGTACCTATATCTTGCTTATCTACGTTCAAAAGACGTGTTAGGTGCAGTTCCGCTTATCATGGTGTTGAATATTAGAGATTGATCAAGGACATTTATGTCATGTTTAAACCCGCAACTCCAAATAAAGCATGCCAAAACTATACATCTTGTGATGCCATCGCCTCGAGCACAATTGTTTAATCCAACTCGAGCCCAGACATATATGTTGTTCTGGTCGAGCCCGCACTCCCGCGTCACCCAACTCATTTAATCTCTAACGCTATTTTTTTGATAGACAATTTAATCCAATATACTAAAATACATTTTGATAAACACTAATATTACCAACGGTATGTGATTTGGTCATTTTTTTATACTTTGACCCTCAAAATATCTTTAGTAGAGTGGTATAAGTGGAGAAAATAAAAAAAAAACAACATGATAAGGGTTTTTTTATTTTTCCAGCGACCGGGAGATTTTGCTTAAATACAAAGAGCCCGAAGGTTTTCTTTTTCTTGTTTTTACGAAGATGAACTAATGAGGGTGATTGGTTATAGGCTATAGGGGCACAGCTGGATCCCACGACATTGGAATTTGAGTAGTTTTTTCGAAAGATAATAATAAAAGAAAGTAGTTTTGATTTTTCTTATTATTTTATTTATATTAATCTAAAATAACTTTCTTTAAATCTTTTATTTCATTTAGTATTTTTTTTATTTACTTATTATCCTATGTCTTATAACTAGTGGGTACTCTTGCTCTGCGACGGGGCAACTGATTTTTAACAAAATTTAAATTTAAATTAGGCGCAATATAAATAATAACGTTATCGTGGCGGGCGAATAAAAAAAAGACCAAAAAAAAAAGTTAAAAAGAATTAATAAAAGTTCAAAAAAACAAACAAAAGTTAAAAATATATAAAAAAGCAATTAAAAGTAAAAAAAATATCCGATTAAGACCCGCGTGTTATGGCGGAGCAGTTAAATGATTGGAGCAATACAAATGTAAGGCCCATTTTACCGGGTGACCTCACTTGTTGGATTTACTCATAAACATAGTCATCAATACTGAACTATTAATTAAAAGCATTCAAACACAGCGGAAGCATTCATCATTCGAGTACATAAACAGCGGAAGTCTTAATATTTAAACATAAGATAACATTGTCTTAACATAAATCAAAGTGGGATGTCAGTCTTATGCCGGGTAGTCATCACGCCTTTGCACGACCCTTCTTTCTGTTACCTGAAATGTATACTAAAATATGCCACACTGTCAGCTCCTTCTGAAGTCTATTGATAACAATTTTGCTCAGAACCTAATCATTCGACATCAGAGTAGTCAAAATTTATACACTCAACACACATACACAAAATCAATCGAAATCGAAGTGTTGAAAAATTAAGAAATTCGTATATAGACAGAGTTAGATGCGACCTTGCGATAAGAAACGGAGGAAGCAGTCATAGAAACGGAGATCGACGGAGGGAGGCTGCCTTTGGTTTGTAGGGGTAGACTGGAGAGATCCAAGATGGAGGGGTCGCTACGTGAGACTGAAGAAGAAAAGGGCCACAAACTTTAGGGTATTAGATTCGGGTAGGGTTGCATAATAGGATCCGCGTGTAAGACTAATACGAGTAATAGGGTTTGGGCGGGAAAAGTAAGGTGAGGGTTGTTTTTTTTTTTAACGGCAACACCTGCCTCACCGATCAAATAGACGGGAAAACGATCTTCAAGTCACGGTTTCCCCTGTTTTTAGTCTATCCAGGTGCTTGCTGGCGAGTGTTCCCCATAGCTTTCCCTTAACAACTAAAAGTCTTACCCTCCGCTAGTTGACTTATGCGCCCTAAGGGGCAGACAGCTTGCTAGATATTCTAGCATAATTGGGTTTTCCTAGGGTAACATCTATAACATCCAGGGCAGCACGCCCCAGGAGGAACCCCCCAGCTGGGTAAACCCCTTGACTTTCCCACAGACCCCTTTTTTGCAGTGGTTATGATTCGAACCCAAGACCTGCACTATGGGATGTCTTGGGGCTACCATTGCACCAAGTGGCTAACGGTAAGGGGAGGGTTGTTGTGAGAGTGACATGTGTCCCTCAATATTTTTATTTACTAGGTTAAAATCTCGTGTATTACACGGGTTGAATAAATGCAATATTATATATTGAGTAATAAAAATTTTATTTTTTAAAAACTCGTGTTTTACACGGGTTAGAATAAACATGTGGAATGCAATATAATCTGTTAACAAATACACTTGTCAAAATATGCATGAGATTTATTAATATAAAGATTAGTATTTTCTTTAAAAAATATATTATCATTAAAAGATAGAGATGTATTTAAAAAGAGAGAGGGGCGGAAAAAAAATGATAATAATGAATATGGAGGCGACACGTGTCATGAAAAAACTTTATTTATTATATACTATAGATATATATTAGAGTAGTAAGATAGGAACAACCATTGATGTTCCATAAACATTCTTAACCATATTTGGACCATTTGGCACACTAAAAAGCTTATAGTAGACTAGCACTTAATCGTCTGGACAGATTTAGTGATTCATTCTCTTATAGAACATAATTAGTCAATACAAAATCATTTAAATTTTATATTATTTTAGAATAAACACGAATTATCTTACAACAATTAGAAGATGACTAAAATAGAGTATACATGTTCAGATAAATTAAAGTATCAAATCATAAAATCATTAAGTAGACAGCCTCATAAAGAAGCATAAAATTACAAGAATCATCCTAGTGTGACTATTGCAAATACTAGCATCAATCAGAAACTAAATTCGAAAAGACATGGTAAAAAAACCACTTGTTTTCAAGTAACAAACCATATCAAACGTAATCAATTGCAAACTGTGAGATTGAAGACTTGTTGACTTAGAAAACGACAATCGGTAATATAAGATCAAAGTCTAACTGATAATCAAGGAATATAACATCACAAGTAGAAGACTGTGATCATTATTTTGGGGCTGATATACGGTCCATATTTATTACCCGTGAACCCATACCCGTTTTACCCACTTACCTGTAACCGACACTTCCCTTACCATACAATT
The DNA here is from genome assembly GCA_023525975.1 of Smallanthus sonchifolius. NCBI lineage: Eukaryota > Viridiplantae > Streptophyta > Magnoliopsida > Asterales > Asteraceae > Smallanthus > Smallanthus sonchifolius. Next base: position 9,886,183 of record CM042025.1, read on the forward strand.
TGCGGGTATCAATTTTTCACTCAAACGGGTACGGATACGAGTCAGGTATACCCATACAGTATGGGTGAGACCCGTTTGCACACTCCAACCTGCGTGGCTCCTTTCAATTTTAGCCTCTTTTATGTTTTTTTTTTCTTTTTTTTCCTTATTTAAAAAAAAATTCCCTATTATTATTTAACTGAATACTTAATATTTTAAATTTAGGATTCTTTTTCTATTTTCTTTTATTATGTAACTAAAACTTTTTATATTTTTATTAGTTATTAAAATTTATTCTTTTATTACTTATCAAAATTAATATTTTAATGCGTGGGTCGCGGTTTTACTTTAATTATACGATTTTTTTAAGTGTTAATTTATTTCCAATTTTGTGTACATACGAAATTCTCGTGCACCACGTGACTTCTAAAACTCGTTTAAGATAACTTATCTATAACTAAATACCATTTATATAATACTAATAATAATAATATAATAAAAAATAATAACTTAAGCAAACACATTAGTGAGTTCACAGATATGAGCAACCACGTGTGGTGATTTAAAAAAAAAGTGTGTTCACATAGATACATCGTTCACACCATGAAAGGGAAAGGAAAAGCAACAGTAGTCTTGGTTCATTCATTGACGTCAAGACTGGTCGGTCATCATGTATTGGGTTTGCATCATTTATACAGCTGTCTCTCGAAATGTCTAATTAATTAATGTTTCCAGATTTACAATCAAAATAAAGATGGAAACATGGGAACGAAAAGACCAACACTTTGATATAAGACTGATGGTTGTGGGGCTTTATTGAGAGTGGATTCATCCTCTAATATCACGCCATGTGGCGCTGACTGGATGCTGACTAAGCAGTGGATAAAGCCCCTGCTGAAGCACTTGAGGGTGTTGTGGTGCAGGTGAGCGGGGCTTTATCGAATTAATTTTTTGTTAATTATTTATTCAATTCAAATTTAAAAACTAATAATTAATTAAAAATAATAATAAAAGATAAAATAATTAATTAAAAACATTCAACATCCTAAAAAAAAAAAATACATAGAAAATAAAATACTAAATTATTCCATAGGGTTTTAATTTTCTTCCATTTCCTTTCGAATACGCTCCTTTTGTTTTTCATATATCGCTTGGTCCCTCGGCGATAGGTGGCTGACGTCCTTGCTAAGAAATTCCAACTTCTTCATCATTTGTTTTTCCATTTTCACATGCGTCGCCTTCTCGAGAGTACTTGTTATTTTAAGGATCGCGTCGCTAAATTCTAAATCGGCATCATCTTTTTTTTTTTACCGCGGTCCCTTCCGGCCGGTCGACTTGAGCCTTGTGGTGTCCCTTCTTGATCGGACATGTTGAGGTCGATGCCAACGCGACCATCCGATCCACTAGAGGTGACGTATGCGCCGGACGAACAAGTTTTCGTACGTTTTTGCGCTTCTTCCGCCTCCGGACTAACCAATTCAATCCATTTCGAGCACCTTTTGAGTAATTCCCACAAGTAGATCTCGTCAAAAACTTTTACCACCCCGTACTTTCTTAACACTTCGGCTTTCCATTCGTCGCAAGTGAATTGGTAAATATGCACATCATCACTCCCGCTCGGTCGCATTCGACGACTGTTTCTGTTATGTAGATTTGTAAACAGTCCGACATATTTGCGAATTTCGGACCACCGTTCCGATATCATGTCTTGATTTCGGTCTCTACTCCCCACTTGGGCGTAGAACGACTCTCTTACTTTAGACCAAAATACTTTAGCTTTTTGATAATCGGCTACAAAAAAATATGTTTAACAAACGTTAAAAAAATAGTTTAACAAACGTTAAAAACAATTTAAAAAGTGAAAAAAAAAATACCGCATTTACGATCCTCGGATAATGAAATCCAAGCACGACATAATGCTAGCTTCTCTTCTTTTGTCCACGGAGTAGCTTTTCGTTTTGGACCGGCCTTTTCGACCGGTTCGGTTGAACCACTCGGTCCACCCTTTTTCTTCGAACCTTTGTGAGAGCGTTTTTGGGGTTGAACCGGTTCCTCTTGTGTCTCCGGAATGACTAAGTCGGGAGACGGTTGTGACATTTGATTGTAGACAAGCCGGTTAAACGCCTCATCATCCAAATATTCCAAACCTTGTAAATTCTCCATATTCTCCACATACTCATTCCAATTTCTCGACATTTTTGGTTGATGATTTGTAGTAATGTAGAGAGTAGTTTATAAAATTGAGAGAAAATAGGAAGTTTATAAAGATTTTGAGAGATAAATGAGTGAAGAGGAGTTAATTTATATAAATAGAATTTTTTTTTTTTTTTTTAATACCCCAACGGCTCTTCTCCCCAACGGTCATGCCAGCAGCGCTCGCTAGCCCCACCACGCCACCCCGCTCGCGCCCCCCATCGCCTGAACATGTTGTGGTGTGCGCGGCCAAGGTGGCTCGCGCCCACCGTTGGCGCCCCTCGCTCGCCTACCACAACCAACAGTCTAAAACTAGCATTTGATGCCAGCCACTCGCGGTAGGGTCACGGGTTCGAACCAAAATATAAGCGATAACACGTTCAAAAAGATGTTGAAATGTGTTTTACATCGACGGTAAAAAAGAAGTTTAGAGTTTAATACCCAAAAGCTCGACTCGTGTGACCAAAAGATAACAGGTACGCGTTTACATCTATATTGGTTTTACGCATCTAGTATTAGTTTTTAAAAAATAAATAAAATTTGTCAAATAGAACAAAGTATATTGTATCTAAATTTACCAATGTTTTCAGAACCCGACCGGACGTTAAACTGGTCCTCTTAAAGGTTCACTGGTTGGACCGGTCGAACCGGATTTAAGAACCAGATGACGTAATAATTAATTTATTTTTAAAATAAATATAAAAAAATATAATTTACAACTTTTAAAAAAATATTTACAATATTATATGTACTAAATTGTTGTTCAAAAAAAAAAGTTATATGTACTAAAATACATGTGGGTGATTTCAGCAAATGCTTTCATATTCGTAATCTATATACTTTATAATAAATAAAGGTTTTATTAGGATACTCGTCACTCTGCTATGCATCCTTAAGTTTTTTTTACCGTCTCTCTCTCCTATTAATTATCTTTAATTGGTTTTATAATTTTTTATTTCTCGTCTCTCTTTCCTGTTAAATAATAATGATTTCTATAATTTTTTTATAAAATATTTTTTATTTAAAAAAAAAGTAGGTTTGTTCATAAAACATTTTTATAAATTAAACATTTCTTTCATTCTTTTTATAAAACATTTAAAAAAAATAACTATATAACGTTTCGAAAATTTATATTAAAAACTATGTAATATGTTATAAATACGTAATATGTAAATCTTTATTACTGAGTATATATAACATTGCATTAATTTAACCCGTTTAATACACGGTGTTCTAACCTAGTTATAAAAATAAAAGGATATTTAGATTTTCAGAAAATGCTTTCTTGTTCGTAACTATAAAAATAAAAGGATATTAGTAATTAGTAATTAGATTAAAATAGAGTGCTTATGAACAGTGGCAACCCCATTCAAGTGTTAACACGTATTTTTTTCATTTTTAACCCTTATACTACATATAATATACGCTTTTATCCCGTTTCATTTTCTATTAATTTCGTTTTCTTTTAACAACTTTCGTTCGTTAACTTTTTCCAAAATACGGAGTGCGCGGCTGTTTTTAGTTTTTTTTTTGTCAACATTCCGGTGTAATTTTTTTTAAAACGGGGTGGTATTCAAAAACGAGTTTTTTCATCGTTGTCTGTAGCGAGTGTCGTTACCGTTGTGGTACCGTGACGAGCCGAACCTATTATGAGCAAACATCATTGTCGGTATTGTTATTATCGGAACCCGTATAGGTATTCGTTTTTATGGTTTTTGACGACCCGAACTGGTAACTTTTTTTTTTTCTTTTTCTTCCTTTTTTATTATTGCACTTACGTTTTTATTTAAATTTTATTAACGATGGACCTGACACCCGTCACGTATCACGGGTATAACAATCTAGTTTAAATTTAAGGAAAAATAAAAAAGAATTTTATGAAAAGATCTGTGCGAATTGAATACTATCAAAAGTTCCAACCTAATTTTCCATTAAGAGTAGGGTTGACATAAGAGTGGCTCAACATATTTTAGGGCCTAAATCGAACATCAAAATTGTGGCTTTTTGTACAAGTTTTCTAAATATATAAAAATACTAAAATGTAATTTATGGAGCTTGAAAACGTATAATGTTAACACAAAAGTTGACAGATTATCATTTCTCTCTAAAAACACAAAAGTTGATAAATTATTACATATAATTTTACGTTAAAATATAGATTGAAGTAGTTTCTTCAATTTTTGGGGCCCTTGAAATTTGGGGTCCTAAAGCGGTTGCTTTAGTTGCTTGTACTGTATAACCATCCCCGCTGGCAATTTCTGACACGGACCTGTTAACACGACACGAAACGACATGGAGTTAACAGGTTTCGTGTCTTAAACAGGTCGACACGCTTAAGACACGATAAAGTAGGTCATAACTTGTTTAACCCGTTTAGACACGATAACAAACCTGTTTATATTTTTAAATATTTTAAAAAATACAATTATTTATTATTTAGTTATTATAATATTATATACTTTAAAAAATTCTTAGTTCCATATCATCGTCAATTCTCATCCCGCCTCCCTCGAACAACAACAATTGTCTTCATTCTCTATTCTGTGCAACAAAACCCTATCTCCCTCATCATCCCTACTCAGCTGCTCCTCACTCCCTCTTGCCGCTGACCACCCTAGCTCCCTCATCGTCCCTGATCTTCGTTCCTCACTCTCTTCTGCCACTGACGACCCTAGCTCCCTCATTTTCCAGGCTCTAGTTCTTTTAATCAGTCCCGACGACCCTAGCTCCGTCATCCCTCAACGTCCCGGATCCCTCATCTCTTCAATCGGTGACCGGTATGTAATCAGTGCTTAATTTTTTTTGTAAGAAATCAGTGCTAATTTTTTTGTTTGAGTTTGTTTATGAAATCAGATTCATTGTTTGATTCTGTTTATGTAATCAGTTTCTTTGAGTTTGTTTATGGTTAAAGGTTCAATTCTGATTTATTGTTTGAGTTTGTTTATGAAATCAGTTTGCTTAATTTTTTTGTAACTTTGTGTATTTTTTTTGTTTTTATTATAAAAAATGTGATAAACAGGTTCGTGTCCCAAAACATGTCTTTTTTGTGTAATATGTTTTCTAAACAGATTTGTGTTCGTGTCTAGAAAAAATGACACAATTAGCTATCGTGTCGTGTTCGTGTCTAGCACTTTAGGTGATTGTGTCGTGTCTAATATGTTATGTCAACTCTAATCTAGAGATCAAAAGCAGTTTTAAACCCTAGAGTCGTTTTTCTCTCGTCGCTTTCACAGGCACATAACAATCCCCGCCGGTGACCGCAACAGGTTCTTTCTCTTCTTTTGTGTTTCTTCCTCCGTCTCCATTTAGATTTGCGTCTTGACCTTGTTTCTTCCCCCAACAAGCTCCTTCGATCAGATATAAAACAACGACACCTCAATCGTCGCCGGTTCTTCAGGCTCTAAATGAGCTCCGCTCCCTCCGTTCCTTCCATATCTGAAGACGAGGTTAGGTATGGTCTAACCGCGGTCACAGTTCTGGTGGTTCAACCGTTAGCCGTTCGAATCGGCCGGTTCTTGTAGAGACGGTTCAAAAATGAGTAATAGGACCGCTGCCGGTAACGGTTCCCATTCTAACCGGCCCGACCCTGTAAACATTGAAATTTACACTTTGAACATATCTTAAATGTAAAACAATAGAAAAAAAATGACGGTTGTATATTTTAAAATGTTGATAAAACGGATGTGTTCAAATATGAAATAACTGGAAAAAAATAATAAAAAGAAAGTAAAAAAAAATAAAACGGTCCAATAAGAAGAGCGCTGCTTACCGCTATGGCAACGCAACTTTTATTGTCAAACTTGTGTTTAATACACTTAAAAAATCAAGGGAGGACAAAAAAACGGCCCAATCATCACGCGGCATGTGACAAAGCCGCACGCACCAACCAATCATGATTTAGAACTATTCACCCCTTACTCAAATGTATATAGTTAAAATAATGATCATCTAAACTTATTATTTATTATTAATGTTAATAACTTTAGAATAACATTTTTTATATAGTACTAATTAATATATAATTAAGTACTTGTTTTCTAAAGTCACTTAACTTTTTTTCATAATAGTAATAATAGTAAATTATCGTTTGCGTCTATGTGGTTTACACGATTTAACACAATGCGTCTCTAACATGAATTTTTAACGCTTTGAGTACCTGTGGTATACAATCTGTAACACTCTGAGTCCCTGGACCTAACTTCGTTAAAAAATTCCGTTTAAATTAAGGTGAAATGTCCGTTATACCCATTTACTGTATAACAGTCTGCGTCCCTAAAACACATGTAATATCTGTTTGCGTCCCTGGACCTAACTCACCCGAAACTACTACATTCGCCCAAAACTACTAGGGACGCATTGTGTTAAATCGTGTAAACCTTAAGGACGCATTGTGTGAAATCGTGTAAACCATAGGGACGCATTCTATTAAATTATTGAAAATTGAAGTTTGATATTTTAGTTGTTTTTGTAGTGTGATTTGTTGTTACTTTCTTAGTTTTATAAAGCACATTTTGTATGGCTCATATATATGTGGACCGAACTCCAAAGTGGGTCTTTATCATGGGGGTTGCTTGTTAAGCTGTGAACATGTGGGTTCTTACTTATAGTTGTAGCCCATATATATAAATGATACTGGTGCCAACAGATGGGCCGAAGTAAGCACAAAGTTATGGTGAGTGAATCTGATCATCAATTACAAATTTGATCTACAAACACATTTTGGTATATTAAATTCCTTCTATTCGTAAAATTAAACTAACTAGTGAAGTATACAAAGTTTAAAAGGATAATAACTAAACATAAAGACACAAAATTGTCCAAATTCAATGAACTAATACAAATAAATGTAAAGGAAATTTACCTAATTAAAATATATTAAAATTTTACCTAATTTAAATATACTAAAAATGATTTCGGCTTTAAAACTGTGGGAATTCTTCTTTTTATTAATTTAATTTAATTTAAATCTAATACATTTTATAAATATAACGGATCCCGTAATTAATCATATTAAATGGTATGATGAAAAGAGAGTATTAACGTGTCTAATATAGTAATTATCAAGAAAAATCGAGTTTAAAATCAACATTAATTATTAAAGAATAATTATAACTAGTTTGGTTCTCGACCCCGCGCTTTGCGGCAGGATGTATCGACGTAAAACGAAAAGAGTTGAATAAGCTTGTATAAACAAACACTCGCACATCATCGCGGGAGTATGATTGTTTTTCGCTAACACCCCGCGGCAGAAGTTTGGTAGTTATCGGTTCAGGTCGTCGAAGAACATAAAATCGAATACCGACACCGATTACGATATAACCAATACCGGCAATAATGTTCGCTCATAATAGGTTCGGGTCGTAATGGTAATATAACAACGACACTCACAATGGGCTATGATAAAAAAACACTCGATTTTGAATACAATTCCGTTTTTAAAAAAAAATTATATTGAAACGTTGAAAAAAAAATATAAAAACAACTGTGCATTCCATTTTTCAAAAAAAGTTAACAAACAAAAGTTATTATAGAAAAATTAAATTAATAAATAATTAAACGGGTTAAAAGCGTAAATTATAAATAAATTAGGGGTTAAAAGCGTAAATTTATATATATTAAAGTCACTAAACTTATATCAAGTACACATACTTGTGAATTTTCTATAAATAATTAGGGATGAGATTTTTTGACTGAATACCAATACTCTGATAACCGCGACTATTACGGTCAACACCTGTGTTCGACGAGTTCATATAATAATAATAATAATATTATTATGTTGAAATATACTTTTAAACGAAAGGAACTCGTTGGAGAACCATAAATAATATCAAGGTTTATTTGGGTATTATAATGTCAAATTTTTGATCAAGTTCGTGTCTATACGCGTTAACACCCTAGTCGAGCGGTTTCGCAAAATTTTAATTTAAATGCGAAAAGATATATATTTAGGAGACGCAAAGACTCGAGGGATAATAATAAATTATAATAGTTATTTTTCGGGTTTGTTTAAGCAAAAAATCGACACGCGATCGGAGACCACGGGGGCTATAGATACCCCATCTTCCCCCACTTTCTCATTTGTGCAAATTCAGAAAAACGTTAGAGAGAGAGAGAGGAGAGAGCTGGAGAGGATTCCGGCGAAATAGTGGTGGTCCGACGGTGGTGCGTGGCGGTCGACGGTGGTGCGTGGCGGTCAACGGTGGTCCGGCGCGGTGGTCGGTGACTGCCGAAGCCCGTTTTTCACCTGGAACCATTTATCGACGCTACGAACACTGTGGTAAGCTTCGATTTTCCTGAATCCTTGCTTAAGTTCGTTAAAAAGAGTTTTTAAAATATGTCCAGAAAGTTTTATACATGCGCAGTTTCAAATATCGGACGATCCTCGAAAATCCGACCGTTGAAAATGCATGAATTTTGGACAGAAGGTTACTAACTCATAGACGCAAAACCCTACCGAAGGGCTCTGTAGGTATGCTTTTTGTACCCTCGAATGCGACTGGTCGGATTTTCAGATTCTAAAAACTGGGTCTTAAAGAATCGTCGATCCCCGGAGATCCGACCGTTGGATTAGGACGATTTTGGACAATAGTTTCTAAACACATACCGATCAGATGTTGGGAACTATATTTTTGAATACGAACAAATTGTAACAGTTTGTAGGATCAAAAACAGGAAATTGATCAGGTTGCATGTCCATCCAAACGACATTGCATGTCGATTTTAAGCATGTGGAATTGCTCGGGAGATAAAAACAATCCTAATGGTGGTTTTGGTTCGTATTGCATGTGAAATACGGGAGGTTCCGCGTACGCGAACTATTTGTACGGAACGTATAAACTTTACCCGTTAAGCTTTGATTTTATGTTAGAATAGTTTTATGAGTCATTAGTTAGGAATTGAACTCGAAAATATTTAGTATTGAGATATTTGATAATTTGAGTGGTTATTAAGTTATAAACCCAGCCACGGTTCACGTAATGGAACTAATATATATATATATATATATATATATATATATATATATATATATATATGGCGGATCCAGGAATTTTTTTCAATGGGTTCACTATTTTTAGATGCTACAATTTCATAGAGTCGGATATAAAAAATTTCGGGTTGGTTCGGTCCGGGTAAGGTTCATCACATAACAAAAATACGATAAAAAATTAAACCTAGTTTCACAAAATCAAAACCTCATTCAAAACCAGTTGCTGGTCTTCTATATCACCCCACCACACACACGTATCATTCAGGGTTGTCCCTGAGATTTCGGGTGTCCTGTGCGAGTAGAAAAAATGGGCCCCTTTATATGTGTGTGTGTATATATATATATAAATTTATTAATACGACGGTAGTTGTCATAACAAAAATTCATCATCTCCGAGCAGGGCCGTCTCTGAGATTTCAAATGTGTTTCGCGACTTGTAAAAATGAACCTCTAAAACGTAAGTTTCAATAAGTCAATAATCAATAAACTAATAAAGTTAATCAAATAAGTTTCAACTAATAAGCCAAAATATTTTTTTAAACAAGCGTATGTACATATCAAAAAATTTATGACCAACAATTATATGGAATAATAAATCCTAAATATAATAATATATATTAACTAATAAATAATCTATCAATATAAAATAAAATTAAAAGAAAATTCACATACAAATAATAATTATCAATAAAGAAATAAAACTAAAACTATTAGGTAATGAGTTTGTATATTGTATCTCATCTCAAAATTGAAAAAAGTTGTAGTGTAGTAGGGGAAAGTGAATTAATACAGCATGTAGATTTCTAGACTCTTAATGTCCTCTTTTTTTTAAATAATATATTTTGGTATTTAGGCTTTTAGAAGAGGATACAAAGCTCATAATAATTTAATAGAGATATATTTCTTCTACCCATGTTCACTTCATCTCTCCCGTAAGACCAGCACATCTCTTTAACTGGCCGGAAAATTTTGAAGTATGTTATTTCTACTTTTTTTTTACTTCAAGCATTCTGTCAGTTTTCATCTCTGTAGAGGTTCATCGTATATTTTTTGAAGGGGTTCACCCCAGTTTTTCTATATAGCTTTCTACTACACTTTCAAAACTCGGGGGGTTCCGGTGAACCCCTCGACTCTATGTGAACTCACCCCTATATATATATATGGATCCATTCTTTTGAAAACCAATAAAAGGTTGAAAAGCATAAGAACTATTTTAAACCATAGATTTAAAAGATCAAGTGACATAATCGATAAATGATATTTTGATATTTATTTTAAAATTTAATATTCTAATTAATAGGGCAAGGGCATATGTGAAAATTCCATCCTAAATTTGTAACGTGTTCCATTTTCTCTCCCACACTTTCAAAACTTTTGCAATTGCTTTTTATTTTTTTAATTACTTTCTTAACTGATTTCTTTCTTTCTATTCGATTTATTAATTTTGTTTCAAGGATTAGCATAAAAAATAAATGACCACTTTTTTTAGGTGTAAATTTTATTTAACTTTCTTATTTTGTCATCAAACTATTAGTGAAAATATTTTATTCTATCATTTGGTAATTAAATAAATATATTTTTAGTAAGAAATTTTGATAATTAATTATAATAATTACATCCTCATTCATTTCATGTTTAATGTTGTATATAACAGACCCATACACGTATATATAATATTATATTTTATTACATGCACGTATGCATATATGTTTTTTATGTGTATTTGGTCATAAAATGTTTTTTTTTCATTTATTACACATGTCATCTCATTGAAAATTTGTTGCTATGAATAATTCGAGAAGTGTGAAATACGTCTAAGTTCACGTACATATAGCTTCAATGGTTATTGAATTAAAAAAAATCCATCTACCCTCACTTTTTTCTCTCGCGAAATGTTTTGCAGCCGAATTTTTTTCATAATGCAAATGTGCATTTAGAGTGTATGCACATGAGCATGTACAATGTATGCATATATGCATTAGCCCAACAATATAAATGCGTCAGTCTTTTTATTTAAAAAAAACTCACTGCATATACCAACAATGTCAAAACACAGATATTTAAATAAACAAATCTATAACACTAACGTTTTCAAAAACACGTAATTCCATGAATAACAACAATATTATTTACAAACAAAAAGATATTTAATAACCAATACATATACGTAACACAACGCATATGCACTTGTGCAATTTAAAAAATCCGACTTCATACTTCGAATAATCAACATGAATATTTATCAGTAATTAGTGTATGAAATTATGAATGCATAAATGCATATGAACATTAATGCATGTGTGCATCAGTACATATAAGCACGTATATTCAAAAAATAAACTGCTATACTAATGAAATACATTAATACCCCCTTTTATTCCATTTATTATTAATTACTGGTTAATTAAAATATGTGGACATTAATGGTTCTCATGGTTCTGGACTAAAACTTGGTTCTTATATGAATAGCCCTCTATATATATATTTATACAACAATTGTTTTTGATGGATTTTTTTAAAAATTATTGATCTAGCACCTAAATTCATTTTTAAACAGTAGGTTATGTTTTAAAATAAAGATCTGAAAATTTTGGTAACCAAACTTTTTATGGATTATTTATTAAATTTCCTATAAGTTTAATACATGAAAATTGAGAAAAATACCTCTGTGTATTAGAAATTTCTGTAATTTGGACATTTGTTAGTATATTATAAAAGATGACTCCTGTATAAATTTTGTAAAAATTGGAGTTGTTTAAGTAGATATTTAGTATTTATAAAGTTTAAACAAATGAGTTTGGGATCATATACTTCTGGACTTGAAACTTTGAATGGAATCTCATATGGACCTAAACATAATCTGGTAAAACTTTGGTGAAGTTTTGACAAGTTTAACTATTTTACCCTAGTTTTTTAATTTTTAATAATTTTATATTCATAATAAATAATCTGGATATTGAAAAATTATAACAATTGGTCAGAAATTCTTATTTATGTATATGATCAATTGGTGAAAGTTTCAAGCGGTAACTTTATGTATAATTATGGTTTTGAAATTTTGGTCCATTAAAGCGTTATAAAAAGTTACTATTTTTTAGAATTTTTGTATAAAATTATTTTTATAAAAAGTTTTAGGGGATTTTAGACAGAAGTATGATCAAATTAAAAACATAAATTTGTACTTTTAATTTGGGTGCTAATATCACACTAAAACCCTAATTTCGTGCGGATCAGATTTTCAAATCGTAAACCGGACTTTACGCGCGTGAACCGCGTTTTTGATCAAAAAAACCGTGACTTGAGATTTTATTATATATGACTTTATAACTACTAAAGTTCTTTATTAAAATCTAAAACTTAAGGTTTTAAGGTCACAAATTTATATAAAAGCCTGTTTTACAATTTCTAACAGTTTGTACGCGTATGCACGGGTTTTGGGTATGCAACCGATTACATAGCCACCTTTTGTTTTTTTGACTTGGTCACAATCATTAGGAGTCCTAAATGCATCGTTTGTGTCCACTTGACTAGTAGGACCTTGTTAGGACTCGGATTTTATCGGTTTTTGTCGACTGTGTCGCATCACTCGCCCACATTTTCCAGGTGAGTTTCACGGCCCCACTTTACTTACTGTTTACTATTTTTTGGGGAAAGTTGTTTCTTTATTTATTTTTAGTCTCGTGTTACATGATACATAGATACATGAATTAAATTTTTTTAATGCCTTAAAGTCCCAAATTTTTGACAATCAATTAGCTGAGCATAGCCGTTGATAATTTTGGGTATTACTACTTGGGTTGACACTCACGCTCATGGTTTGGTCGCGCCAACGAAACTTGTAGGGTCACTTGGGCTCAAAGTTAGCCAATTTTTAGGCGGTTGTTTGCATTAGACTTCCGTATGGGGTACTTTTTTTTATTTCGTCGAGACTTTGATTGCGGCTCATGGTTATATGTTGTCTAATACATGTATACTCGATCAATGGATTTTTGATCACTTTGGATTTTTATCAGAAACTTTTTTATAGAGTCGCAAAACCTGCGAACTCACCAACTATTTATATAGATGACCCGTTTTCGAAACATGCTTTCAGGTAAACAGAATTGAAGAAGAGATTTTTTTATGGGGGCTCGCTTTTGGATTATAATTATTGTTTTTAGTTTTGGTTATATACTTTGGTTGTAGTCAGACATTTAGACACTTTGTAATGTTTTAGAGATTTTGTTTTGTATTTGTACTTCGTTAGAAGCATGTAGTATGATTCGATGTAATGCACAATCTTCCATTTAGTTTCTCTTGTACTTGTGTTTAATGCGATATACCAGTTACATCCCATAATTCCGCCTTACGGGGTGTGACAAGTACCGTATCATACTAATCCCGATTGATCACCAACAGATTGGTACCAATATTTGTTTTTCCATGATTTTAGTATCGATACTTTTGGTAATTTGTGGGTACCTTGTCCATATTGATACCGACCGGCCATATATTCGGTTTAGAAGTTAGCTTGTTTCGGTAAATTACGGTATGGTACCGATTCGGTCCGGTGATCTCATCCTATAAATAATGGCTCTTTTACTCTTAAATTGACCAAAAATTGATAAAGTGAGATTTGACATCTTTTAAAAAGAATTTACACCATTTTATTTTGCCTAATTTAAAAGTTAATAAATCATTATTTAGAACATTCAATTACATATAAACAAGTTTAGAGATTTAATATATAACTATTAGTTAAGTGAATTTTCGTGTATTTTTACAAATTGAGGAAGTTTAATATACTAAAATAAAGTTGAGTTATTTTTTGTTTATAAAAATAAGAGATAATATTATTTTTCCGTTTAGTGTTAACTCTTATTTAAAATTAATTAGTTGTATGGGGGCGTTTGATGACAATCGGAACTTTATATAAAAAAATGAAACCATGACGTAATCCTATGTGTTACGACGGAGACGTTAATAATATTTTGAACTTTATACAAAAAAAAAACCATGAAAAAATTTACGTCGAAACGTTGATAAATATAATCACGTTGCCATGGAAAATCCGAAATTTTATAAAACATCATATTTTAAAAAGCTTTAAAAGTAAAACAAAAAAAAGAAACATCAATGTGACGATTTGTACGTTTGTGTTTCAGTGACTTGTACATTATCACACATAATCAGTTTTGAATAAAACTTATATCGAAACGTAGATAAAGTTAATTACGTCGCAACGGTATATTCAAAATTTAATAAACATCATATTTTAAAAGTTATAAGAGAAAAATAAAATATGTCTAAAATTATTTATAAATATTAAAATAATAAAAAGTATAAAAAATAAAGGGGCATTTACATATATCCCCTTCTTAAGTTCATTTATTACATATTTATCCAACTCTAAAATTTAATTACATATTTCCCCTTCCTAAAACCTATATATTACATATTTGTACAATTCATTTAAAATAACTTATTTTATTACCATTTTACCCTTAATGTAAATGAAACAAAAAAAAATTTGACGGTACTTTCTTATAAACAAAATTTTTTTTGACCGTATTTTCATGTAAATAAATTTTTTTTTTACGGTAACATGCGACTGGCGAGGCGGACAGCGGAGCCGCGGAGGGGCGGACTGCGGAGGCGGAGGACTGGGGTTTGGTGGAGGCAGTGCCGGGCGGTGGTCTCAGCTCAGGCCGAGCGGCTGGTCGAGTGGTCGGTCTTTCTGTCTTTCTTCTTGGCCGGCCGCTTGGGTAAGTTGGGTTTTAAAATTGAGACTTTGAGGTATTAAGTTTTAATAAAACATTTAGCCTGGCTAAAACCCAAATGTGTTATTAAAACCCAATACCTCAAAACCTTTAATAAAATGTGGGGACTTGGGGTAACGTATTAGGTTTTTTTATAAAATTTTGGAATTTTTATGAAGTGTTGAGGTTTTAAAAAAATTTGAGGGGTAACGTAAAAAAAATCAAGGGGTAACGTAATTTATAACCGGATATATAAAACCGTAATTTTTTTTACACTGCGCGTAAAAAGTTGAGGGGTAGCGCGGGCTATCCCTGGCCCTAGGGTAGGTCTGCCCCTGATCATTACCCACCTTAGTAGAAATAGAATCTAACTAATAAAGACTAGGAATGTGATCTCAAGTTAGTGGAACCTGGATGTCTCGGCACTGCCATCCATCAAGGCAAGAGTAAAATTTATCTCAAAAGCATATGGATCGGATAAGGTTAATCAGATTCGGGTTCTGATCGGATATTGCACGTGTTGGGTAATTTGAAAATCAAGGAATCGGTGGCTATTCTCAAAAGAAAGGACTCCGGTGGAAAAAATGATGGAGGATATAAAACTACTTGCCTTTATGTGGATGGAAGCTATGGGTAACAAAAATCATTGCTCTTGGAAAGAATGGGTACTAAACCCTACAACAGGTGTGGGGTGATAACCTAAAAGCATAGCCTTGTATCATGTAATAGTGGCAGGTTTAGTCATAAATAGATTGGTGGAACCGCTCTTTGAGAGGATTATGTATTTGGGTTTTTGCTAGTCCCCGCTAGCTTTTTCTATGAGTATATCTCATTGTTGTTGTTTAAAAAAAACTAATAAAGACTAGGACTGCTACATGTTAGAAAAAATGCATTGATCTTGTTAGAGCTTGTCCAACCTTATCATCCGGTTGAATAGTTGGACACAAACTTCCCGAATGGCGCATTGAAGGAGCATGTTTGGCTGGTTTTTGTTTAAAAGCGTTTGGATTTTCAATATTGGAAATAAAATATTCTCCACCAATATCCTCCTCAATTATCTCCCATTCTTAAGTATTACCATACATATATATTTCCATGTTTATCGCCTTCTGTTCGTTTATATTTTGAATGTATTGTTCTTGTTTTGTACGAGATATGAAATACACAAAAGTTCCCTCTATACCATCGTAATTTTAGATGGTATCATTCCCAAGTATAAAGGATGTTTTATACATTCCCAAGTTCACTTGCAATTTGTTATCTGTGAGCCGATTGAGTAACGACTTACAATCTGTGATAACCTTTTTTCCTGATTTTTGTGTTATGCAGAAACTCCACACGAGGAGCTTGATTGGTGCGGGTAAGTGCAAAAGAGGTTTGTACCGGATGGGGTTATTTGAAGACAAAAGGAAAGCTTTGATGACATCCGGGGACACGTGGCATAAAAGGTTGGGACATGCTTCTAATGAAAAGCTTACTCACATAAATTTCCTTGGTAAATTTCCTTTCAATAAACTGTGTGATTCTTGTTCAAAGGCAAAACATACTAGACTTCCATTTCCCAACAGTTATATTAAGACAAATGGTTGTTTTGAATTGTTGCATTGTGACATTTGGGGAAAGTATCGCACTCCTTCTTTTACGGGTGCTAGTTATTTTTTGACCATCGTTGATGATTTTAGTCGAGCCGTTTGGATTTTTTTGCTGAAATTTAAACATGAGGCAAGCAGATGCATTATAAACTTTCATAATATGATAAAAACACAATTTGGGAAGATGATCAAAAGAATTAGATGTGATAACGGGGGAGAATTCATGTCTAATGAAATAACAAAATTCTATAATGAACAAGGAATTATTCTAGAAACCACTTGCCCTCACACTCCACAACAAAATGGGGTTGTGGAGCGGAAACATAGGCATCTTTTAGAAGTTGCTCGTGCCATCAGGTTCGAGTCTAACATGCCAAAACGGTTTTGGGGAGAGTGCGCGTTAACCGCCGCATACATTATAAACCGATTGCCCTCCGAGACTCTTGGAAATAAAACTCCATATGAGATTGTGTTAGGTCATAAACCGGATTATGATCTCATGCGAGTTTTTGGATGTCTCGCGTACTATAGAAGCACGGAGACAAAAGGAGACAAGTTTGAAATGAGAGGGAGACCCGGGGTTTTCTTGGGATATCCACCAGGGACTAAAGGGTACAAGTTATATGATATTGAGAATAAAAAAAATGGTGACTTCTAGGGACGTTCGGTTCCATGAATCATTTTTTCCTTTTAAAAAATTGAACATTAGCCAAAAGGAGTTTGAGTCACCTTTTGGGCCCACCTACGAAGAAGAACCGGACCTTCAAGGAGGCATTACCAATGAGGAGGAAATGATTACCACTAAAAGTGTGAACCTTGACATTGATTTACAACCTCATAATGAGAACTCAACTGATGGAATTATTAATCCCCCACCTCAACAGAAAGTGGGTAATGAACCATGTGTTACTCAACAGCCTTCACTTAATCAAGTTAATGAGACTGAACCAATTCATAATGAAGACACATAACTCGTTCGAACAAAAAGGACCAAAACTCAACCGAGACATCTAAATGATTTTGAGGTTCAACTTCCCCCATCGGTCGACCATGCACAAACCTCACCTAGTCAAGACTCCTCAACGGTACATCCCTTATCTAATTTTGTTTCTTACAATAAATTTTCTACATCTCACAAAGCATTCTTAGCAGCCATCGATTCAAACGATGAGCCTAAGCATTTTCATCAGGCAGTGAAAGATGAAAGATGGAAGGATGCCATGAAGAAAGAAATATGCGCCCTCGAGGAAAATGGCATGTGGACTCTTGAAGAACTTCCTAAAGATAAACGTGCCATCGATTCCAAGTGGGTGTACAAAGTAAAATACAAACCGAATGGAGAAGTTGAAAGATATAAGGCTCGGCTTGTGGCGAAAGGCTTTACTCAAATGGAAGGAGTGGACTACCACGATACATTCGCACCGGTAGCCAAGTTAGTCACGGTTAGAACTTTGTTGGCAGTTGCAGTAAAAAGAGATTGGGCAATTCACCAACTCGATGTCAATAATGCGTTTCTACACGGGGATTTGCATGAAGAAGTATATATGAAGATCCCACAAGGCTTTGCTAAGGAAGGAGAAACAAGAGTATGTCGATTACGGAAATCTCTCTACGGCCTAAAACAAGCTTCAAGAAATTGGTATCAAAAATTCACAAGCGCCTTAATTGATCTCGGATTCACTCAATCTAGGGCTGATCACTCTCTTTTCATTCAACGAGAAGGGCGTGATTTTATGGCTGCTCTCATATACGTGGATGACGTAATAGTGGTTGGTAACAATTCCGTCAAGATTCACAACATAAAATCTAAGCTTGACAAGCTCTTCAGCATTAAAGACCTAGGTAATCTAAAGTATTTCCTTGGTATTGAAGTGGCCTGCACCTCGGAAGGATTGGTATTAAGTCAAAGAAAATACACCTTAGACATCCTTGAAGATTGTGGCCTTCAAGGATGTAAACCGAGCTCAATTCCAATTGAACAGAATCACAAGTTGGGCAGGTGTGAAAACGAACCAAAAGTAGATGCTAATCGGTACCGACACATCATTGGTAGGCTCCTTTACTTACAAGCAACTCGACCCGACATTGCATATATGGTGAACGTGTTGAGTCAGTTTGTTGCCGATCCAAGACAACCTCATATGGACGCAACACATAGGGTTTTGAGATACCTCAAGGCCACCGCCGGGCAAGGCATTCTTTTCCCTCGGAATGGAGGTTGTAATCTCACGGCGTATTGTGATTCTGATTGGTTGGGATGTCTGGATACGAGAAGGTCTAGAACCGGCTATTTACTTCTTCTTGGAGGCGCTCCAGTTTCATGGAAAACTAAAAAGCAATCCGTCGTTTCTCGTTCGTCCGCGGAGGCGGAATACCGTTCTATGGCATCCACTGTTAGCGAGATCTTGTGGCTTCTATGGCTCTTAACGGAACTTGATATAACTTTACGAGGACCAACCCCATTGTTTTGTGACAACCAGGCAGCTCGTCACATAGCTAATAACCCAGTTTTTCATGAACGAACTAAACACGTGGAAATGGATTGTTATTTCGTTCGGGAGCGTGTTAATTCTAAAGAAGTTCAACCACATCACATAGATACTAAAATGCAGATAGCAGACCTCCTCACGAAAGGATTGGGAACTCAGCAGCTCAGATTTCTTCTTGACAAGTTGGGCATTCGAGACTTACATGCTCCAACTTGAGAGGGAGTATTGGAAATAAAATATTCTCCACCAATATCCTCCTCAATTATCTCCCATTCTTAAGTATTACCATACATATCTATTTCCATGTTTATCACCTTCTGTTCGTTTATATTTCAAATGTATTGTTCTTGTTTTGTACGAGATATGAAATACACAAAAGTTCCCTCTATACCATCGTAATTTTAGATTCAAACGCCTACAAACGCATTATGGTGGGCCACCCTCTCTCACATACCAATAATTAATTATTTATTTATATGAAAAGTGGGTGTTTAAAAAATAATGTATTGTTGGAGTAAAAATAAATGTTTTTAAATGATGAGTGAAAATCTGATATGACGAGTCTGATTGTGTTTTTCTCATCTAATGTTGTAGATGCTCTTATTGTAACTTAACCTGAAAGAGTAACAATCATCAAACAAGATTTTGAAATGCTAACATGGGGTCAGAGTTTTGAAACGTTGACCAAACACTAAACATAATGCCGAGGTGTTTTAAACCCATTTCAAACAAGATTTATAAGTATAAAAGACGTGTTTTACTATATGACCTCACTTAGCTTTAGCTAATACATTTAAGATTAATATTTTTCAAGTAAGGCGATTTGTATAGACAATTAAGTTATGCGGGCCTTGGAATTAAAGATAAATTTGCTTTTGGGAAATAATGTCTTTATGTAATGGATTATTCCATATTTGCATATGTTAGTTTAATTACCAACACTTAATTCCCATTTTTAAACAAAGTTTTAGTATGTAACAAAAGTACAACTTTTTTAACCACTTCCGTTAAATGTGTTTTAAAATGTATATTTATGAGACCGTTTTGTAAATACACTATGATATTATGAAAATAAAATAATAATAATGTGGGTGTTAGGGTGGTGAGAGTGGTACCCTCCCATTTTAAACTATCATCTCAAACCCACTAATAAGGATATGTCACTTCATTTTGACAAACTATCCTCCCAAAATACCCTCCATGGTGGGAGTGGTACCCTCCAAAGTACCATCTCAAACTTTCGTTCAACTGTCTTCTCTCCCTCTTCTCCCCTTTCTTTCGGCGGGTTTCCAAAGCCGCTGATGATACCCACACCTTCTTACCTGCTTGAACCCGTGGTAGTGGGAGTGGTACCCACCTCCCACTCCCAATACCCTTATAAAAAATAAATAATATATATTTTGTTCATATCGTTTTCTAGTTTTACATACTAGTCAATATTATAAAATCAATTGATAATAAAAAAAGATGAATGAAGTAAATAGATTAACAATGATATGGTTATTTACTTGAATGATATATAAAAATAAAATCAGACAGTGAAGTTTGAACACTATCGTTATAGAAGGTGTTTAATATAAAATTATTAAAAGCCTATAAACACATTTTTTATTTAATTACACTACGTAAGACGTACGCATAACCATCTACCTTTAGTGTCTCTCTTCCATTAAATTTGTCTATAGTTAAAAGTGATCTATAATAGTAATGAATGCTTACATATTTTTTATTTTAAGAAAAAACAATATTTTCAGAACCGAACCAGATATGTCGGTCGGATCGGTAACCGGACACATAACCGTAGTTGAACCGCTTTTATTTGAACGGGCCGGAACGGTGAACCGGGTGGTCGGACCATATTCCAAACTTTTTTCTTATTTTTTAATTTTTTGTAATTTTTCTTTCAAAATCTCATTTTCTAGATTAATTTAGTATTTTACGTTACATATTTTATTTATTTGAATCGTCATATGTTATTACTAGTAGGAAACCCGCGCGTTGCGGCGAGGTCGACAAAGAGCTCGTGACAATATCACTAAATCAAGTTTAAGAAATCATCATATCCAAACACATTATACCAAGGTTTAATACACAATTGTAATTTATAAAAATCTCAACTTTATGAAAAATTAGTCATCCCTAATAAGAAGTTCTTATAATCAAGATAAGAAAGAGAGTCTACTTAATAATCACAAGGTTTAATACACAATTGTAATTTATAAAAATCTCAACTTTATGAAAAATTAGTCATCCCTAATAAGGAGTTCTTATAATCAAAATAAGAAAGAGAGTCTGCTTAATAATCACATGATGTAAGAAAATAATAAAAATAACAATTTTGATCTTCAAATCTTCATCCGTTATCACTTCAGATGGAAAAATGATTGGATCCTTGAAATAATATAGTAGGAAGCCCGCCGATGTTGCGGCCGACAATTTACAATTTGCAAGGGGGTGACCGATCTGTACATAGAAATATACCCGTTTTGGTCCGAACTTACTTTTCTACGTATGTAAAAAGGACACGAGTGATAAATATTAGTGACATTAAAACATTATATATAATAATGTAAACACCTAGCTCTGATGAGTTGGTAACCCCAGATTTCAAACCTCAAAATAAAGAAGTCCCTTGATGTGATTCTTCTTATCTTGACTGTCCTTTCCAGATTCCTATCAAGGAAAACCTTTTTTTTAACAAATAAATAAAAGTTAAGCAATGGATTTGTGTTTCATATGCAACCACCTTCATCTTTCCATGGATTAAGAGATGCCTAGAACTAAACGTGTGTGTTTGGATTTGCGTTATGAAAGGAGTGTTTAGATATAGTCTATAAATATTTATATTTGGAGAAGAATTTTTCTTGACTTCTTAAAAAGAAGCAAGTGATTATTATTTTCTTTTTCTCAAGCTATAAACTTCGTCAAATGCATATCATGCTACAAAATATGATGGTCAGGAACTTGCAGTCAAAGTTTACAAAACTTATGTTTGTGTTCTAAAGTTAATTAGAATAACTATATTTTAATAATAAATATGTAAATTTAGTTGGCTGAATTCCATATGCAGTATTACTCGTATCATTTAATCCTCCCTTTTGGAGTATTTAAAGTTAAAAGGAACAACTAAACTGATTTCACAAGCATATGATAGACATACCTTCTTTTAGATCTAATGTGTTGTAGTTGCAACAGTTAGTGTATGAACCTGCAAGGCGAATGCCACATAAGCAAAATTAAAGAAAGAAAGTAACTACATTTGCGGTTAGCACATAATCTGTATCTTTTGATGTAAAAAATTCCACTAAAAGAAGCTACACATTGTATACAACCACATATCGAACATATACTTTGAAAAAAAAACAATTATGATCAAACACACTTTTATTACCATAGATTCTGAACTAACATGCTGCATTTATTCTTGTTTTCACCATTCAGTATCTCGATACATGTACCATTGTTTGGCACCCACTTCACACTTTAACATAATTTATTCCTTATACAACCCACACCAAAACTCACACCATTAAATCAACTCCCCCCACCCTTAACACACACTGCAGTATGTGGGGCTGTCATCAAAGTCACTCATACCAAGATTTTAAAGCCATTAAGCCCCCCTCCCCCACCCCCTGTTTAGATTTTTGAAAATCTTTCGGTTTCTTTCTTTCCAAATACACCATAATGTGGATGCTATTATCAAATAACATACCTTCCTGCTTTTGATTGACAAGTGGACTCTGGTAGCTGTAATAACTCGCTGATTGACGTGGGAATATAGAAGTAAAACTTGCACCATTGTTGGACCAACTGCCATACCGTTTTAGCTGCTCGACACCTGCTGTTTTATTTAATATCAAAACACATATTCAATACAATGATGACCACAAATCACATTTGCAAAAAACTGAAAGAAATTGTACCTTGGACAAAGGAGCCAATCAATTAGTGGTGTAGCTAGCATTGGAAATGTTTGGCTTGTAGGTGGTATCTTTTACTCCTGTAACAAACATAGGTACGCCCGTTGAAAAACTTGAATATTAAAAAAATGTTTTATTCATAATTGTAGGTGGAGAACAATGTTTTTGCTATGATCAAATATTAAAAAAATGTTTATGGGCTTGGTGTATATTCATAATTGTGTTTTATCTGAGATATGTTCTTTTGTCATTAGGTCAAGCACGCTATGACCAACAGCAACTGCAGAAAATATAAACGATTCAAAATATTTAGACACAAAATCAATAAGCTAGATGCTAAAAACGAATCATACCTTTGACTTTGAGAAGCCTCTCGATTGTTAGTATTTATGATTATCAGCTTGAAGGCAAAGAAGCAACAGATTGGTGGCTGAATTCATAAGTAAATGGGTTGATACTTTCACCTCTAAATTAAAATGATACATACTCAGCTACAAAACCCAAGTGTGTTCATTTGTTGAACAAAATACCACTACAATATCCAAGATTTACATACCTCAAAGCCAGTTATATCACAAATTTGTTTTCGAGGGTGCATCGATGGTGGTGACTCAGTATTAACATCTGCACGATAAAAAACATCCCAAGTGAATAGTAGGTCAAATTTCATAAAAAAGTAACACAACTTCCCAAATTAGAACATTTAAAATGCAAAATTGAACTTGGGCTACCTTTCTCTTCAAATTGATTCTTTGGTTTCCCACATTAGAACTGTGAACTTATGTTACCTCACTATGAAATTTGGTCAAAGAAAAGATTGACAACCTCACACAAAACATCTTGGAGCAAAAACCAATTGATGACAAATCCTAATAAAAATAAACACCTTCTATTAGGCAAATATTATGTCAAATTGCTAGTTCCATAAAATGAGAGCATCTTTAATAGCCACTTAATTCTCTGTTCACAATGTTACATGATTTGAGAACACCTTGTTAATTCTCAGTTGTATACATATTTCCAAAATCCCTAACTCTATATAAACATGTGCAGCTTAAGCTAAGGCAAGTAAAGCCCTTGCTTAAGGCCTCCCTTAAGGTTTAAGACCCAAATTTATATAATATTAAACTATTATATAGCATATCATCAATTCAACATACCATCGGTTCTGGCATGTTTGACAGCTGTGGAGTTTCTGTTATCAACCTAAAACCACAAGCCAAACAAAATAAACCAATTTATCATCAACAAGTCATATTAATTAAGGACCTGAAGAGAACAAGAAAACCCTAATGTTTCATGTTCGATCAATTTATCCTAACATTGAATCAAACAAACAATGATTCCACTGCATAAAATAGAAACTGTATCATAAATTTAAAATTCGGAAAACATAAAATAAATGTTAGCAACGGGGCGTGAAAAATTACGATAAAAAACCCTGGTGGTTAGTGTCCGAACAACAACGATCAAACAAAACAATAATTACATTGAAAAAAGGTATAACAACGCTAAATACAATCAAAATAGCAGGAATTAGGGCGTGATTTTACTTGAGACATGATGACGACGACAGGAGGAGAAATTCGATTACCTCTTTTGTGTATCCCTAGATCAGAAGGGTAGAAGCCGAGAATCACATCATCAGTGTTCGATCAATGTTTTATTTTATGACTTTGATGGTCGGCGATGTCGATAATTGAATGGGGGTTTGATGGCGTTGGTGGTTATGAACTTATGATGGTGTAATCACACAAAACGTCTCCGGTGGCGTTGGTGGTTAACGAAAGGTCTTCGGCGGTAGAAGAAAGGTATCTATATGTTACATTTTTTTAAATTATAATTTAAAAAGTTTTTAAGTTTTTAAAAATACAATTTTCAAAACATAAAAATTTATATGTTACATTTTATCTATAAAAAAACATTTTTAATTTATCAAAAACGTTTTTATTTATTTTATAATGTTTTTGATAGAAAGCGTTTTGTTTAATTAAAAAAATAAGATTTGTTTGTTTTGATGTATCAAAACAGCATTATTTGTTTGTTTTTTAAAAATTGATTTCAATTCTTTTACAGAAAGTTTTTTTTTGTTTTTCAAAAACATTTATTTTAACTTTTTATAAAAGGTTTTTCTTTTATTTTTTTAAAATACAGTTAAATTTTTTTTTACATAAAGTGCTTATCTAAGTGAATTCCTTAAATAAATCATTGATTAAGTGAATTATAAATCATTGATTAAGTGAACTTATTTGAGTTGCTAAAAGACATGTATACCCATTGAACATCTTTTAGTTAAGGTTTAAGGGAATGAGTTAAAAGGTAATTAATAAGTTTTGATTATAAACAGGGGTTAGAAGGTAATTATACTCATTTGAGGCTTTATGAATGTGTATATGATGCAATAACAATGGTTCAAGGTGTCTTAATATTTTTATAAAATTACATTGTTATCCTCCTAATCCCTATTATATACTAGTATAGATATTTTCAGATTTATATCAAAACAGAAAATATTATTATATTTTATATCTATTTACATAGTTTTAATTTTTATATTATTTATAACGTTATATAGTTGTTAAACCCGGTCCAATCAACGACCGATCCAATGCCCGGATCTATAAACATAAGTCATCACTGTCGGTGTCACACGAGTCATGTAAAAGTCAACCACTAGTTTGGTTGTTGGTATTCTGGTTCTAGGGTTTTTCCTTTCTGTTTCTTCAAAAACTGATGGTCAAATGGATCCTTCAAACAAGTTGGTTGAAGTTAACTCGAAAGCATACTCTAATGGAGTTTTCACACCAACCGAAACAAAGACCAAAGAAAATTTGACATTTCAAAAGTCCGATGTGAAAATGGTGGGGGAAACGGGCCCCCCAAATTTCAAAATCATCCGCTCCTATCACTTTCTCTCCCCCATTATAAATCCAATTCACACCACTAGTAATGATGATCGTCCCATGAATTCGAATTAAAGTAGTCCGTCTCACATCTGAATCAATGGAGCGAGGCGAATCGAAAGGTGTGGTGTTGAAAGGAGTTCCGGCCTACGACGGCAAATATGTTCAATACAGTTTGCTCGGAAACCTATTCGAGGTTTCTTCTAAATACGTTCCTCCGATTCAACCGGTTGGCCGTGGTGCGTACGGACTCGTGTGGTAATCACTTTCCCCCAAATTCGGTTATCTGAAATTTCAATGTTATTTGTTAGGGTTTTTCAGAATAAGAACTATTATGTAACCAATTTAATTCCATTTTAGTACTTTTCTTGAAAGTTATTAAAGTTTCTAAGTGTTGTTCCAATTTTGTGCAGATAACTGGTAAGGTTACAAGTTACTTTTTTTTCGGATTTTATTTTATGGATACGGTGAAAACGTTGGTTTACTTTTTTTGGATATTATTTTCACAGTATCCATATAATGAAATCCAAAAACAAAGTAACCTGTAATTGCTCAAGATTGGAACAATATTGAAACTTTAGTGACTTTATTGAATGAGACTAAAAAGTCAAGATTGGAACAATATTGAAACTTTAGTGACTTTATTGAATTAGACTAAAAAGTTTGAGGGACTAGAATGGAACAGATGAGAAACTTGGTTATTATTCTGTAAAGCTACCTCTCCGGTCAACTATTTTGCTTCCTTTTTTGAAGACAGGATATATAATAGCAATTTTTTTTATCATGTTAATGAAAAGAATATGTCACTTTATGGAAGTGATATTGTGATTTACAAGTGGTTTGGTTATGAAATTGTTTGGATTTTGTCATTAGGAACATTTGATTAAGAATTCTTGAGTTGATTAGACAGTGAATTTTAGGTTATTTTTGCTGAATTATGACTTATGGTGCTTGATTGCAGCTGTGCTAAGAATTCTGAAACAAAAGAAGAGGTTGCTATCAAGAAAATTGGGAATGCATTTGATAACAGGATTGACGCGAAGAGGACTTTAAGGGAGATCAAACTCCTTTGCCATATGGATCATGAGAATGTATGTACAATTTTTCCATGGATTGTTATCTTTTTTTTCATTAATTGGGCTTGTTATTTTCTAATTTCTTGATGATTTGTATATTGATGTAAAAAATGTCTAGTTTCTTGATGATTGCATAATTTGTAATTTCTTGATGATGTGCATAATGTCTAATATCTTGATGATTTGCATAATGTCTAATTGCTTGATGATTTGCATACCGTCTAATTGCTTGATGATTTACATACTGAAGTCAAAATTGTCTAATTTCTTGATGATTTGCATATTGAAGTCAAAATTGTATAATTTCTTGATGATTTGCATACTGAAGTCAAAATTGTCTAAATTTCTTGATGATTTGCATACTGAAGTCAAAAGTGACTAATTTCTTGATGATTTGCATACTGAAGTCAAAGTGTCTAATTTCTTGATGATTTGCATACTGAAGTCAAAATGTCTAATTTCTTGATGTTTTGGATACTGAAGTCAAATTGTATAATTTCTTGACGATTTGCATACTGAAATCAAAATGTCTAATTTCTTGATGGTTTGCATATTGAAATGAAAATCTCTAATTTCTTGACCATTTGCAGATTGTCATAATGTCTAGTTTCTTAATGAATGCATACTGAAATCAAAATGTATTAATTCTTGATGATTTGCATATTGAAGTGAAAATCTATAATATATTGATAATTTGCATACTGAAGTTAAAATGTATAATTTCTTGACCATTTGTATACTGAAGTCAGAATGTCTAATTTCTTGATGATTTGTAGATTGCCAAATGTCTAATTATTTGATGATTTGCATACTGAACTCAAAATGCCTAATTTCTTGATGATTTGCATACTGAGGTCAAACCGCCTAATTTCTTGACATTTGCATACCAAGTCAAAGTGCCTAATTTCTTGATGATTTGCATTAGTCAAGATGCCTAATTTCTTGATAATTTTCAGATTGTCAAAATTAAGGACATCATCCGGCCACCAGTTAAAGATAAGTTCAATGATGTCTATATCGTGTATGAGTTGATGGATACCGATTTGCATCAAATCATTCGTTCGTCACAGCAATTAACAGACGACCATTGTCAGGTGAGTTTACAACACAACAAAGATTCTGATATGCCTATAGTCGTTGATTTCAAATGATCCAAATAATCTGTTTTATTGCAGTATTTTCTGTACCAGTTATTACGCGGACTTAAATACATACACTCTGCAAACGTTTTACACCGCGATCTAAAACCAAGCAATTTGCTCCTTGATGCAAACTGTGACCTAAAGATCTGTGACTTTGGGCTTGCAAGAACCACATCTGAAACAGATTTCATGACTGAATATGTTGTAACCAGGTGGTATAGAGCCCCTGAATTACTACTTAACTGTTCAGAGTATACTGCAGCCATTGATATCTGGTCAGTTGGCTGCATCTTAATGGAAATTATCTTGAGGGAACCACTCTTTCCTGGAAAAGATTATGTTCAGCAGTTATCCCTTATAACTCAGGTACCCATCTGCCAAAATTAATAATTTAATAAACCAAGTTTTAATACCGTTCCAATAAAGTCACCCGTACTTTTTTTCTAACAACAAAAACCATTCAAGTTTTAATATTGTTCCAATCTTGTGAAACTTTTATAAATGTTAAAATGTTTTAAAATTAAGTAACTTAAATGGAAGATATATGAACTTTGGTTACTATTTTACTAATTTTGTGCTTATTTTTTTCAAGTTGACTTAAAAGGAACAATTATGATACTCGGTTATTATTTATTAGATTTTTTTCCTTCACAATTACCTCCTATTTTATGTTAATCTTGAAAAAAATAATCAATAAATAGTAGTTTAGTTAAGTTTTATATATCTTCCATTTTGGTCACTTAATTTAAAAAAAACTATCTTTTATATAAAAAATTTCAGAGGATTGGAACAAGTTTAAAAAGAAAACTATCATTTATATAAAAATTTCACAAGATTGGAACAATGTTGAAACTTGATTAGTTTTTATTGTTAGAAAAAAAGTGTGAATGGCTTTAGTAAAACACTAAATAAACTTGGATATTATTAAGTGAAATATTCCCTATATATTTTTAATTAAATATTAAAATATTTATCTAAAAATTGGTTGAATGCAGCTTCTTGGTTCTCCAGATGACTCAGATCTAGGATTTCTTAGAAGTGATAATGCTAGAAGGTATGTTAAACAGCTGCCACGTGTCCCAAAGAAGACTTTTCAAGAAAAATTCCCATATGTGTCCCCTGTGGCCATGGATCTTGCACAGAGAATGTTAGTTTTTGATCCTGCAAAACGCATAACTGGTAAGCCTCCTAAATTATTTTAATAAAAAAAATCGAATTATTAATAAAATAAAAATAATATAATATTGGTCACTTATGTATGTTGTTAACAGTGGAGGAAGCATTAAACCACCCTCTGGTGAGAAACCTCCATGAAATCAATGAGGAACCCACGTGCCCATCTCCTTTTGTCTTTGATTTTGAGCAAGCTTCTTTAACTGAAGAAGACATCAAACACCTCATTTGGAAAGAATCTTTGAAATTTAATCCTGAAGATGGTTTGAATTTTCAATAAACCAAATGGGTTTTAATGTATTCATGAGGATCTTTATATGTTTTCTTGTTTTGCTTGTTTTTGTTTATGTTTGTGTGAATTCTTGATTTATTATTTTTCTGTATAATAATTATAATAAAATATTCATAGATGTATGACATACCCTATTTAATATGATGTGCATATAATTGAGACCTTGAATGATGCTGGCAAATATTGTGTAAGTAGCAACTTAAAACTTAAAAGCATCCGGTATGTTATAAATTAGAGTAAATTATCGTTTGCGTCCAAGTGGTTTACACGATTAACACAATGCGTCCCTAACACGAATTTTTAACGCTTTAAGTACCTGTGGTATACAATCTGTAACACTCTGAGTCTCTGGACCTAACTTCGTTAAATTCTTTCCGTTAAGTTTAGTTTCGACAGGGCTATCCGCAGCATAGTTGTAGATCAGCAGCAAAACTTAACTATCCGCAGCATAGACACTTATCCGCAACAACTTATGCTGCGGATAGCCTTTCCTGTTGAAGACGAAGAGAGGACGACGAGTTTCGATAGGAGGTGTGAGTTAAAATTACCATCTTACCCCTGTCGAAACTAAACTTAATGGAAAGAATTTAACGAAGTTAGGCCCAGGGGCTCAAAGTGTTACAGATTGTATACCACAGGTACTCAAAGCGTTAAAAATTCGTGTTAGAGACGCATTGTGTTAAATCGTATAAACCACAGGGACGCAAACGGTAATTTACTCTATAAATTATAAATAATTAAAAAAGTAAACCAAAAGTTTTAGAAAATAATGAAAAATGACAAATCAATGAATCATTTAATGCTTGTTACTTTGCACAAAGCCACAAATTTGTTAAATGGATTTATATAAATCCAAATAGATATCTGAATAAGTATAATGTCATCATAATAGCATTAATATTATGATTAAGAGAGTACTTTTCAAAAATCAAATGCTTTTTATTTTATGTTAATCGCTAAAAAGATGTTAATGAGATATATTAAACTAGATAAGTAGTTAACCATCAAATTTTCGTAGCCTTTTTAGTAAAACCCTAATTTTTTTTGAACGGCAAATTTACTTTTACTCTGCTTTATATCAATAATTTTAAACTATCCTATACTGTGACATGCAGACATTGTCTATTAGAGGTGCACAAAAGCCGGTTTTTGAACCGAACCGGCCCGAACCGGTTTGGTCAACGCGAACAGTAAACCGGTTTTGACCAAAACCGGTTCGGGTTAAACCGGTTTAGTAAGTATAAAACATTGAACCTGTTGAACCGGTTCAGTTCGGTTCGGGTTGGTAAACCGGTTTAAACCGGTTTTTTTTTTTTTTTTAAATTATAAAATAAATTAAAAAATATTACAAAATTACAAAACATTACAATACGAGAAAAAGAAAAACATAAAGTTCAACGTTTATTCATATTGTAGGGGTTCGGAAATCACAAAACATTACAAAATTAAACATTACAATACGAGAAAAAAAAATATATTTTTATTGTTTGGAGTTTTTTTGTTTAATATTAGCCGTCATTCTCGGAGTTACTAGTGGATCCTCGTAGTCTATCATCTTCGGCGAGTTCTTCATTTGTAAGTGGGCTCGCCAATCCTTGGTTAACCTCAGATTCGTGTATGAGTTCTTCAACTTCAATTTCGTCTTTAAGCGAAGCCCTATCTTGTCTCCTATCTACCGCATCCAAATGGTCTTTCAAGCAAATGCACATTTCCATTGCCGCGGGAGTGAGTCTAGTTCTTCGAATAGATAAAACCCTGCCACTAAGAGAAAAAACGGATTCCGAAGCTACCGTGGAAGCTTGGACGGTTAGTAAATCACGGGCCATGGCGGAAAGGACCGGAAAAGTAGATTCGTTTCCTTTCCACCAAGCCAAAATATCAAAGTCCTCAAAAACATCCGGACTCATAAATGATAAAAAGTTTGTTCCCGTATACCTTCCGAGTTCGCTACTCGGGGTGGACCCTCTAGCCCGTTTAGTAAATTCATTTCTCATTTCGTTATACAAATTTAAGTTCACATTCCTCGAGCTGCTACTTGATGCGCCCGCGCCCATCGTATCATGTGGGGTTTGTGTTGTACCATATTTATGTAAATAAATATCAAACAAATTTTGCAAACATTTGTTAAAATAAGTTTTTGTTACGGTTGAAAAATGAATATCTTCGGCATTCAAATCCAAATCGTAAGTTATTTTATCAATCAAGGTTTCAACACCGTAAACATTAATTGTAGGGTTTAATGCGGCGGCACAAGTTATAACCGGAGGCATTTCTTTAAAATATTTAACAAATTTTTCTTTCATCGGTTTTATCATTCTCGTAAAAAAAGTATTTTTATTTTCAAGTTCGGCTAATTTGTTACACATTAGAAATATTTGTTTAAGAGCCAAGGGACTTGTGGGGTAATAAACCCCGGATAAAAAAGTAGTGGCGGTTTTGAAAACTTCGAGCAATTCGGTTATATTTTCAAGAATGTCCCAACTCGTAGACGGAAAACTTTGAATTTTACGACGCGGTTTTGAGGAAAGCATATCATGAAAAATTGATAAAGTATCTTTTTGTCGTATAGCACTATGAAACATTTTATAAGTTGAATTCCATCTTGTTGGGAGGTCCCAATTGGGACCTAAGCAAATCAAACCCGTATCGTTACATAATCTAATATATTCATGGTATCTTTTTTTACTACTACTAAAAACGTCTTTAAGCATGACTCGAAATGCATTACTTAATTCAATAACGGGTTCAACCGCAAGCCCGTCTTGCACGGCTAAGTTGATGATGTGTGCAATACATCGACTATGGAAAAAAGCGCCGTTGCAAATCGGATTATATTTTAATATTAATTTTTGAACCGCATTTGTATTATTTGAGGCATTATCAAAAGATATTGAAAATAATTTATTTTGTAATTTAAATTCGGTTATCACATCATCTAAAATGTGAAATAAATTTTGACCCGTGTGAGGATATTCAAACATATCAAACGCGATTGTACGTTTCATCATTTTCCACGTATTGGGATCAACCCAATGAGCGGTAACGCAAATATATGAGTCGGGAATACCATGTGGAGCCGACCAAACGTCGGTGGTTAAGTTCACACCGGTTTCCAATTTTTCAAAACCTAAAATTAATTCTTTTTTTGCTTTTTTCCACATTTTTAGACAATCACGTCTAAGAGTATTACGACTTACTTGATGATAACGTGGTTGAAGGGCTTCTTGAATCATCCTCGTCGTGAGCGGGTTGTCGAAGTGGTTGAACGGCAAACCTCTTTGAATAACTAATTTCGCCATTCTATCTCGAACAATATTTGGATCGAAGTTCCAAATTCCACCCTCGCTTGTCATAGATGCTTGACCCTCATCCGGAATTTTCTTCAAACTCGGGCAAGATTTTTCCATATGAGTTTTTAAAGCAGAGTTTGAATCCTTTTTAAAAAACCCACCACATTTTTTGCAACGAGCACGTTCCAACCCGTTAGACATCTCACATAGATCGTAGTTTGACCAAATTGCGGGGTTCCTCGTTGTTGGTATGATTCTCACAACGCTAACTTCGGAAGAGGAAACACCAAAACTTGAAGAAGTTGCCATAGCGTTTTTTGAGCGTTTGAGAAGTGTGATTTAACCAAAACACCCACTACCTATTTATAATGTGTTTGGGGTTAAAATGGGTGAAAAAAACGGTCAAAAATAGGGTTTAACGGTCAAAAACGGCTATATAGCCGTTACCCAACGGTCATTTTTCGGATATTACCGTTAAACCGGTTTGGAAAACCGGTTCGGCAAACCGGTTAAAAAAAAACCGGTGTCTCGTACATAACATTAAACCGGTTCAAACCAGTTTGAAACCGGTTTCGACTAAACCGATTTGCATCCGGGTCGGGTTTCGGTTCAAAACCGGTTTGGATTTCCAAACCGGTTTTTTTGTTCACCTCTATTGTCTATGTTAGAACATTGGGCCTCCCTCTAAGAGGCTTAGAGAGTAAGAGACTAAGAGAACATTGGGCCTCCCTCTAAGAGGCTTAGAGAGTAAGAGACTAAGAGGCATGTGCCTCTATCAACTAAAAAATGGGTTAGCCTACATTGGCAGTAAAACCCTAATTAATATAGTGAAAACGAGCCGAACCAAGCCTGAGCTCGACAAGTTAAGTCCGGGCTTGTTTATTAAACAAGCTTATTTTTAGGCTTGAGCTCGAACTCGTTTAAGTTTTGGCTCGATTCAAGCTTTTAGCGAGTCGATTTCGAGTAGCTTACGAGCCGGATTGGCTCGGTGAAACCCGTTTAAAAGTTTATATTTATAAAATTAAGTTTTTTTTTGAACGGCAACACCTAGATATTCTAGGATAATTGGGTTTCCCTGGGGCAACACTTAGAACATCCAGGGCAGCCCACCCCAGGAGGAACCCACCAACTGGGTAAACCCCCTGACCTGGTCACAGACCCTTTTTTTTGTTGTGACCCGGATTCAAACCGAAAACCTCCACTATATGAAGTCATGGGGCTATCATTGCATAAAATGAATAACGGTTTATAAAATTAAGTGCATACAAAAAGTTAATACACCGAATCTCATTCGTTTCCTCATAAATGCAATCTCGTCCACACATTTATTTGGATATATGAGAATGACCCTACAAACGTTGTGCACGAATGCATGGACGTTATCCAGCACCAAGGGTTACTTTTGACTTTTAGAATCTTATTTTTAATTAAAATAAAATTAAGCAGTCATTTTTAAGAAAAAAACGAGAAATTTGTGACCGCGCTCCGCGACGGGAGGCGGACCTTAAACGGTTGAGGTAGTGACATTAACATGGCTAAGCACGAAAAGAAACACCGTTGAGTTCATAAAAGAAACGTATGAAGTTACGACGACTCGGCTGTGGAGATTGAAACAAAGATAAAAGACATATATAACGGTACTGATGATCTTCAGTTGATGCCGATATCATTCTTCACAGTACCAGCACGTTACCGTCAGCCGATATAACACATAATACCTAAAAAATACCTTATTTTGAATAAAACTCCGTTTTTAACAGAATTAAACACAGCCACAAATTATTTTTGTTTTTTTTAATTAACGAATCAGATTATATATACTACAAGATGTAAAATTAAAATTTTAGAAACTTGAGGGGGGTTAAAGTGATTATTTACAAAGTCAAGGGCTAGTTTTGACATTATTATAAAGTTAAGGGTTTAAGGCAAAGAGGGGAAAGTCATTTTTTAACTTTGGCCTGAATAACCCATTTTTTAACTTCTTTTTTAAGAAAATCATAAGAAAAAAACATTTTTAATGGCACATATAAAACCTACACGAGCAGTCGAGCACCATTCAACAAACTCTAAAACATTTAGTTAAGGGTAAAAGAAATGGCAGAGCCGCGGTTCTTATAATTCTCTAACATGTTTTTGGTTAAAAAAAACGTGTTTTTGAACTCATAAACTAAAAATCAAATTTTGACAACATTTATTTTCATCTTATTTTAATCTATTCCTAAAAGTCAAACATTCTATTAATTATAATAAATATATAAGAAAATGATTAAATGTGAACAAACTTTAAATCTGTAAACCAAAAAATCAAATTCTGGCAACATATTTATTATAGTTAATAGGATGTTTGACTTTTGGGAATAGATTAAAATAATATGAAAATAAATGTGTGGTCAGAATTTAGTTTTTTTGTTTACGAGTTCACAAATGTTTCTTACCATATATATATATAGGGGACGTATCAAATGAAAACCATGGGTTGTTATGAAAACCCTTAAACTTATTTCGGACCACTCATT
Organism: Smallanthus sonchifolius; assembly: GCA_023525975.1. Classification (NCBI taxonomy): domain Eukaryota; kingdom Viridiplantae; phylum Streptophyta; class Magnoliopsida; order Asterales; family Asteraceae; genus Smallanthus; species Smallanthus sonchifolius. The sequence goes on from CM042025.1 coordinate 9,921,480, forward strand.
AACTTCTTGGGCTTTTTGGTTTTTTTTTAAAGCTGGAAGAGTATTGGTGTAATTTCCTCACTCTCTCTCTTTTAAACCTATATCCAACTCCATTATCCTCTAATATATGTCTCTCTTCCAAAGACAACAAAAAAGTCTATCTCTCTCTCTCTCTCTCTCTCTCTCTTTCTAAACACACATAATCAGATGATGAAATCATCTTTTCTTCCCCAACCGTGGATAACCACATACAAGATGAAAGAAGAATTCCAAGATCTAGAACCAGATCTAGATTTGAAGGCCTCTCACCACCACCGCCTCTCCGATATGTGGAAGCTAGGGTTTTTCGCACCAGTCTCCGATCTATGGAAGCTAGGTTTTTCGCACCGGTCTTTGGGCGATGAACGAGTGGTGGGAGACAGGGGACGGATAAGAGAGAGGCGATGAACGGAAATTTCAGATCGGAGTTGAACGAGTGGCGATGAACGGAAATTTCAATGACGATGGAATTGGCGGCGACGAGGACGGATAAGAGAGAGGCGTAAGTTCATATCAGAGTTGTTGGCGACGGAAGTTCAGATCGGAGTTGTTAGAGATGTTCACGTGATTTCAACGAGAACATATTGGACGATGGTGATAATTGTGGTGCTCCATTTCGTATCCCAGGTGAAGAAGAAGGTGATCCAGATCTGTCTCTCGTCTTTTCTAAAAAAAAGTCGTATCCTAGATGAAGAAGAAGGTAATCCATAAATGTTAATTTTTTTAGTCTGGAATTTAGGTTTTCTTTTTCAATCTCGTTTTGCTAATTAGACTGATGGGGAGAGTAATAATCAAAGTGTAAAGATATTTGGTTGTGTTGATGTAGATTTGTTTTCTGATTTATGTACATGTTAAAAAGAAAGGGGATCTTTTTTAATCTGGTAATGTCGAACAAGAACTGGATTTTTTGATAAATTTGTTCCAGTTCATGGTAAATATGTATGTTTGAATATTTGGTGATTACTTTTTTTAATTCTTTGAATTTGGTGCTGGGTTATTACAGATGTGCAAGCTGAATTTACACAAACGTTAACTGAATTTACACATGTGTAAACTGAATTTACACAGGTGTAAACTGAATTTACACAAGCGTAAACTGAATTTACACAACTATAAAATGAACTTATACAAGTGTACACAGACCTGTAAAAGAATTAAAATTATGTAGTGTGTAATAAATGTTCATAAGGTTTTTGATTCATAGACGTGTATTTTGATTTTAAATGTGTGTTTTAAAAAAAAATCATGTTCTTTTGTAATATTAATTGATATGTGTATATGTGTAATCTAATTTTACACAGAGTTTTTTTAAAAAAAAAATCATGTTCTTGTATTTAATCTGGATATATAGATAGAAAGAGAAAAGATAGAGAGAGAGTGATTTTTATTAAATCAAATAATGTAAATTTACTTATTTACCCCTGCAATAAATATGAACCACAAGTTTTTTTAATTTAAAATAAAAAAAAAGTGAGAATCAATTATAGCTACATATTATAATAAAGAGTTTTGAATGTGTGGTCCAGAATGAGTTTAAGAGTTTTCATAACAACTGGTTTACAACCGATACATCCCCTGTATATATAGGGTAAGGTTATTTTGAGAGCTTTCATTTTAACAAGAACTCTAAGAACTTTTAATAACCATTGATCTCATCAATCAATGGATAGGATTAAACAAGGATATTAATGTAATTAGTTGGTTATTTAATCCTTTTAGTTTAGGAAAAAAGGGTAAAACAGTAAAAACATCCGAATCAGTTTTTTGAAAACCACATTGTGTTTTTTCCCTTAAATTCCTTATATCCACAATCGATTTTGCAGGTAAATCAATAAAAAAATGTAATCAAATTTATTAAATCAACAGAGACTCAAGAACTTATATCATTATGTGTTTGCAAACAATGTTTTCCATCTAAAATTTGTAATAGATTGCTTAATTTACATATGTGTAAATGAAGATACAAATCATGTTCTACCTTTATTAAATAAATAACCAACAATGTCTGTAACACTTTTTAGGTTTTATTTTAATAATTTTTGCTTCAAACCAGTTTTCCCAAAATGGCAAAATCTAATTTAAACAATGCATAAGTTGTACAACGAAATTACACTTGTGTAAATGTCCTACTTACATATGTGTAAGTGACCTACTTACACTTGTGTAAGTGTCCTATATTTATTTATTTTACTTATTTCCAAGATAATATGATTCAGTCTATTAACAGAGTAAACAAAACAAACCGCAAGAATACCAAAGATGGTGCTCAAAAGGATAAACAGAAAATTTAAGAAATAGGACGAGTAAAAGAGAAAGAATATATAATCAGCGAATTTTTTGATTTGGAAGTTTTGAATCGATCAATTACAAATTTGCAGTAGTAAAACTATAAAATCATAAAAACTTCCTTCCATATATATTAAATGACAATATTACCCTTAGAATAAAAAGAATATATAAATTAAAATATTTAAAATGATTGGTTGATAGGAGTTCTTAGGGTTCTCAAGATATTTGCGAGTTCTTAGGGTTCTCAAGATATTTGCAAGTTCTCAAATAATCCTAACCCTATATATATATATAAAAGGAGAATCAAATAAGAAGTAGTTTTTCACTAAGAAATTTAAGAAATGACAAAAACCTTAAGAAATGATATCAAACGAACTCCGATTGAGCTAATTTCAGCGGCGTTTGAACCGTCTCGTCGAACTCTACCATCTTAGCTTTTAGGGTTTAGCTTTTAAGGTTTAGATTTTACGTTTGAATTTTAGGGTTTTAGCCTTATTGTTTAGCCTTAGGGTTTAGCTTTTAGGGTTTAGATTTTATGGTTTATATTTTTTTTGGGGCAGGGTAGGGGGTTTAGGTTTTTGGGAGGGTAGGGTGGGGGGGTTTAGATTTTTGGGGAGTGGTGGTTTTTGGCTTTTCGGGATAGGGTTGGAGGGAGGGTTTAGGTTTTTGGGGGTGCGAGTGAAGGGGGTTTAGGTTTTTGGTCAATATTATAATTAGTGCTCTAGATTAAATGTGATTTTTTTTTGTAAATGAGTGGCTAATAATGGTTCAAGGGTGACTTTTTTTTCTCTCTCTACTCGTAACCACATATTAATTATTACATTAAATCATTATTAATAACTTAACTAACTATTTATGTAAAGCTATAAAATTGTTACCTATTTAAAATTTTATTTAAGATACTGAGAAATAATAAATGTTATTTAAAATTTCATATATTAAATGCACAAGTAATCGATGACGGTTACATGCTGGTACCACTACTAAAAAAATGAAAAATTTTCGACAGCAGTTTCGTGGGAAATTTTTCGGAATTGGCCGTTAGCGACAAGTTTCCGACAAAAGGTGTTCGTTGGAAAAAACCCCGTAGAAAATGTATTTTCTGACAAATTCCCGACGAATTAGCGACAAAAGCATTTCGTCGGTAATTTTTGACAATATTCCGATGATTATATTAAATAACTAAGTTAACTTACTTAATAAATTTGTCAAAAAATTGTAGGAAATTTTGTTGTTACATTTTTGTTTTTGTTTTGTCGGAAAGTTGTCGCAAACTAGTGGAAAATTTATTTTGTTGGTAACTTGTCGGAAACTTTTGTAGAAAATATACATGTTTTCTAGTAGTGTACCTTAATGAAACGAACCGATAATGGCGTCATCATTATAGGAACCAGTAACGGTACTTTTTTGTTTTTGTTTTCTAGAGATGTAAAACACTTGCCGATATCCATTTGGGTATGTAACGACTTTATTTTTTAGTTTTTCTCTTTCGTTTGCTATGCAAATGCCGGTTCCGTAACGACACGAACCAATACCAACCAAATTCTCACCGCGTAATGCGGAGGAATCCCACTAGTTAATTATTAAATTCGTCGCTATATATAAAATTAAATAATTAAATATGTGGCTAAATATAAAATTAAACTATAAATTTATAATATCCATCGTAAACTATTTCATTAAGAAATATAATAATTAAACATATTGCTACTTTCATTGACATATTTAAAACAAAAAAAATGGTTATATTTTTCGCTAAATATTTAATTAAAAAATTAAAAGAAAAATTAGTACACATGTCGTTACTTTTTTTAATAATTAAACCTATTGCTACTTTCATTGACATATTTAAAAACAAAAAAAAATTAGTTATATTTTGTCGTTAAATATTTAATTAAAAAATTAAAAGATAAATTAGTACATATGTCGCTAGTTTTTTTAATAAAAAATAAATTATTTTCATTTTAAAACCCTAATATTTTGATGTATAGTTTTTTTATTACAAGCGAAATCGTTGTTTAAAAATAACAAATAAAATGAGTTATTTGTAAATGTTACACACAACAGTTATTTATTTATATTTGAGCCAAAAGATTCTTTTTCTTTTAACCCTTAATTCACATGCATTTGAATTTTATAAAAGATTATATGCAAAATTTATATGAAAACTTTGATCTTTGATGCATATGCATATGTAAAGTGTATTAATTTTGTAAATTTTTTTTGGTAAAATTGATGATATGAAATATGGTTACTTATTTTGTAATATGTTACTAGCTATTACATATATGTAATAATGTACTACATATATGTAACAAGATATTACGTATATATTATAAGATTTTACTTATATGAAATATGATATTACATATATGTAATAACATGAGATAACATATACGTAATATGATAATACATGTATGTACTATCTTACTACATATATGCAATACACACAATTACATATATGTTCATATTATATATGTATGTGATTGTATATTACATATATGTAACTGTTTTCATTTATTGTAAATGTTAATCTTTTGCATTTATTTTACAATAAAACAAATTGTTGTTGAATACACACTGCTATTATATAACTACAGGATTTAACAGACATTAAAAAATTTATAGCAAGACTATACTTAATTGTTTCTTACATATATGTAATAATAGACGTTAAAAAAATTTATATAGAAAAGAGTATAATAGAATTAAATATAGAAGAATACTTATATTGAACAATTAAATTTATGTTTATATTACATATATGTAATTGTTCCTTACGTGTATGTAGCGATAAACGTTAAAAAAATTAATAATTTATATAGCAAGACTATACTTGAATTAAAGATAAAAAACGCTCTATATAATTGGGTAATTTTCATAAAAAAATAACATTGTATAAAAAAGTTATTAATATTCAAAAGAAGGGGGAAAGTTGATTAGGTGGAATCTTTCCTAAACCTGGGAGGCCACTTATTGGATTTACTCCTTAACACATAGCTCTTAAACACAAGACATTAACAATCACAGCGGAAACGACTTTAAACATAACTTAAGCAGCGGAAATACATAACTTGTCTTTAACATACTTGTCTAATACGAAACTTAAACTTGTCTTTAAAACATAATAAACTTTAAACATAAACGGGATGCCAGACTCTGATCTTTAGTGTCACACCCTGAAATTCCACAGCGGGTTACCTGCGGGTTGTGACTGTCAAGGATCATTAGTCCCGGTCATTTCGAACGACCTCTAAATGGTTTTCGAAAAGACATTCCGTTTGAACATCATACAAAATAATTAAGTTATATAGAGTTTGAAAATGCGAAATGTAAAGTGCGGAAGCAAAAGTAATGTAGCATAACAAATTAGGTTCCCATAAACCTAGCTTCTAATGAAAAATATGATGTGAGACTCTTGAAGTGCCCCTAGTCCATGAATGAATGCTTAGCGACCTGAGATAAACATGCTTAAAAGTGTCAACACAGGGTTGGCGAGTTCATAGGTTTAAGTAACAGAAATAGAAATAAAAACATTGTAACAATACGTATGTATAATAGTGATTCGATTGTTGATCAGACAATAAACAATAACTATATAAGCAACACCAAAATCGAAGCTCAACGAAGGAATGCAGAAACTAGCATTTTGCCTCTTAGGTGCCCAGCACGCAATGGATTAGGTCAATTATGCACCCGTTTGACTCCCAGTCAGAGTTAGCGCGACTAACCCGGGTGAGGGTTGTTAAACCCAATAGTACTATTCATGAATCACCTCACTTTGTGTAATAATTAACGATTCGAATATGAGAGAACTTTATGTGCGGGAAATGCTCCCACTTATATATGTTAAAGCGAAATCAAAGTAATCAGCATACTATTAAGTAAGAAAATGGTTTAGCATGTATCTCCCCTAAATGGAAAAGTAAGTAAAATGCGGTCGTGAAAACTCACCTGGTAATGCGGTGAATGAAGAATGAAAGCAAAAAGAGAAATCTAACAACTCTGGATAACCGACCTAACCGAGCCCTAGGAATAGTAAGGCTATAAGTCTATGAAACATGGTTTATGTAACCACATTCATCCAAACGACTCAACGTTGAAAGGTTACATTGATGTTTTGAAAAGGTTTGACCAAAGTTGACCGAGGTTTGACCAACTTTGACCAAGTTTGACTAATGTTGACCATTGTTGACTAATGTTGACTAATGTTAAAGTCATGTACAAATAGCACATAAGTAACATATAAGTAGTACATATGTAACATACAAGTAATACTTAAGTAACATATAAGTAATACTTATGTAACATATAAGTAACACTTAAGTAACATTTGAATCATACTTTGTGACATAATATACATGTTTCAATTAGTTGCATAAGTAATTAACATGTGACAAGTGACATAGCATTCGTGCATGTTCATGGTATAATTCATACATGTTAACCATTTATACACATAAGTTATGTCATTACATTAATACCCTATTAACATTGTTTCAATTCATTTGAACAAATAACATAACATGTCATTTCTATTTTATACTTATTAACATAACAAGGTTTCCCTTTTTAAGGAATTAGGGTTTTAGTGCACTTTAAGTGTCATGGCTCAACTAAACAAGTTATACATGAATTTATACTAGTAACATACCATAAACATGATTCTACACATAAACTTTCTATTCTAAGCAAATGTGAAGTTCACAAAATAACAAAGTTTTCTTATTTAGCAATTTCCTCCAAAACATGTCATAATACCATTCCAAATTACATATTCTTGCATAAGTCATCTATTCATATAGCAATAAATCCATTTAACTCATTTTAAACAATTATAACCTACACATACAAAATATGAACAATTAAAGTTTCTCATTACTAGGGCATGCATGGTGTCACTTTATCATTACTACTACATATCAAACAATCAAACATTTGTTATGCTTTCTATTTTGACTTAATTTGGGCGCGTTTGTTTTGACACATTTATTTCTTTGATTAACGCTTCCGCACTTACTCTAAACTTTTATGATATTTCTTTTAAGTCTTATATAGTGTCGTTTGAAGTAGCTAATGTCTGAAATCCTGGTATGTCACCCGCCCGACGGTAAAACTCCGTTAGTGGATTTTGGGGGTGTGACACTAACAAGTCTCATTGTCAAAATAAAATTACTTTAATTTAATTACCCCTTAGGGTAAATTTTACTTTTATATCTTTATATATTAATTTCTAAAATAATTAAAATTTGCTAAACAAAAGATTATTTAGTTGTTACAACTACAAACCAACCCATTACCAGCCCTGGAAAAAATTTGGTACTTTTATTTTTCAAGACAACTCATTCAACCCGAGCCACTTTTTGGTTACAACTCATTATAATACGAAGCAAGTTGATACATTTAAAAAAACAACCTGTTTTGACCCGAACTCATTTTGGTCATAACTCGTCCTGACACGAACCCATCCTGATCCAAACCTGTTTTGACCCATTACCCAACCCAAACCAAACCAAACCAACCCGCCCATTGTGCCAGGCTTACATGGACTTGTCACGTAGTGACCCCAACTCCTTACCAGTGGGGTATAGAAGTGCACACACCTTTAATTAATCGTTGAGACACTCGCGAAGGATATGTAGGAGTGACCAAGAACCCGCGTGGTTAAAGCACATTTCCGAGTACCTACAGTCTTCAAACATTTGGTTTGTCACAAAATGGTCACTACTCACCACACACATCTTCAAATGCAGATAGAGAATTTGCATGTTGTAAAACACATTTTTTTTTCACATAGCATACATATTTCCTGTAGATTTTTTGCAATAAGTGTTTCTTTCCAATTTATTGTAGGATTTCAATAAGTTAGCTAAAAAAATGTTTTTATTTTGTTATGATCTGATTATACTGTGTTGGGTAATTTAAAAGAATTACTCTTTTCATTTTGCAGTCTAATGTTAGAATAGAGAAAAGACAAAAACCAAATGAATTTCATTTTGTGTTGTTGCAGTTATCTGCTTATATTATGTTATGAAGAAAATTTTGGCTCATAAGCTAGGAGAAGAGCCAAAAATTACTGTACCCGAAAATTTTGTTTTAAGAATTAAAGAATTGGCCAGTTGTGTTGTTGATTATGGGGTGTGAACAATTGTATATATGTCTGCACTGTTTTTGAAAGTGAAATCAGTATTTCGGGTATGTTTGGGTATGCATTTTCAAAGTGATTAACGTATCTATCAAAGGTTTAGGTATGCAAGCGTTGATGGCGGAGGAGCTAACGGGGATGACAAAAGTTTAGCTCGCTACAACGCGCGTGGGGATTAATACTAGTTATTATGTAACTGTTAATTACATATAAGATATTACTTATATGTAACATGTGTAATATAAACAATTCTATATGTGATATTTTCTTTCACTATGTATACTCGTTTATTTTTTTTTCTTATATGTAATATCTGCAATATAAAAAATATATGTAATTGTAATAACAGTCGTCTAATTTTGTTTATCGAGACTATAACCGAATTAAAGATAAAAATGCTTGTTTTTAAAAAAAATTATATAATATTTTTTTAAAGAAAACTAATTAGATTAACTAATTTGTTTAATTTTTTTTAAAGAAAGCTAATTAGAAAACTAAAAATCACAAGTGTGGTTTTCAACTAAAAATCGAATTAAAAATCACTAATTAGAAAATCTTTTAAATTTTTTTTAAAGAAAACTAAAATTAAAAAAATTAATTTTTTAAAGAAAAATAAGATTATATAAAAAGTTTATTATAGTTAAAATAAATGGGGTGAAGTTAGTTTAAAGAAAACTAATTAGTTTTATACCCGTCCCATTCCGGGTTTTCTAAATTAATAAACTTAAAATTTAACCAAATTGTTCACAAAAAGAAGTTACTAAGTGACTGGAAATTAACAAAGGTAACACAACAATTTACTTCAAAGTAATAAACCACAATAGCATTACATGAAAAGATATCTTTTTATTGGCAATATAATAGCGAATTGAATAGGAAAATGAATAAAGAAAAGAGAAGCTTGGAAAAAAAATGAAAAAAGGTCTAGTTTGTGGGTGTACAAATGTAAATGCCTTCGCAAATGCCTTGTTCAACACCCTTTTTAAAGGGATCATCAACCACACGCTTTAATGCAAATGCCTTTACTTTCTCTAGAAACTCATCATAAAGGCGTTCATGTACAAATGTGCGCGACCAACACAAAAACATTGGCCCTGCAAACAAAACCAAATCATTTTCAAATCATGAAGTTTATCTCTATGATAGTATACAGAAGTAAGATGCTATTAAATAAACCTAATTGTAGAACATAGTAGCATGTGCCAAATCAACAGCTTCATCAACATTGGCATCCTCACACACAATGAAAGGTGATTTCCCACCAAGTTCTAAGGTCACTGGTTTAAAATTGCTTTTTGCAGCCAATCATAGATCAATTTTACGTGTCTCAGTAGATAAGCAAGCTGCATAATAATTATTAAAAAAGTTCACATTAATGTGAGCCGTAAATTTGATTTGATTATTACAAGCTTTAATTCTGAACCAACCTTATCCGCATTCATATGGCTAGCAAGAGCAGCACTAGCACTTGGGCCATAACCAGACACAATATTCAACATACCAGAAGCCTGTTTATCAAGATGAGAATAAATATTAGTAATTTGATCTTGCTGGACAAATTTTGATTTTAACTATTAAAAGTATATTAATATCGCCTCATGGAAAAGTTTTCATTAGGTTTACCATTTTAAAAAATATAAAGCCTTAAAGATTTCTTTAGTAGCAAACAAACCAGTAAATGAGATTTTGAGGGGGGGGGGGATATTGAAATATGGTATAGCCACCAATCCAGTTCATCTGGTCAAGGGTCTGCAGTACAGAAGGTCAAAATCAAGTATAGTTGACCTATGGTGTTAGCTTATTATACCTTTAATTTAGCTTTTGAGCATATTCTTGTTTTAAATTTTGTTGACATGTTTCTACATTGTGTGGTTTCATGTTTTGTTTTTATTTTTTATATTATCTATTTATTATGCTGATTAAAAATAGTTTGACTTTGATATTTGACTCCTATTGTATTTGCCAAATCAAACAGTTATATGGTATCCTTTTTATTTATCAAAATATTTAGTCATAAGGTAAAGACTAAAACAAAAACTAAAAAAAAGGAACTTACAACACCATAAGTTGGGCTTCTTAATTGATTTGCTGAATTAGGAACATTTATTTCCACAATATCTATGCTTGAAGGTTTAGTAGAACCATTTCTCACATCATCTTTTGTTACTGTAGACTCAATGGAAATAGGCCTTGCTGCCAATGGAATACTAATAAAGAATAATAGTAATGAATTAGCCATGTAAACATATGATAAACACCTAAAGATTTCAGTTTTGACTTTTAAAGTCAAATTAATTACCTCTTTATATCAAACTGATTTGAATTTCTGGGTTTCTTTGAAAATGTTAAATTAATATTAGATGATGCAAAAGTAGAGTACAATATAATGTGTTTTGAAGTTCAAAAGTCAGAAACAGCAATGATAAGTTTGTATATTGGAAAATACATTAAATTTGACTTACATAAATCATTACATATTTATAAGCATGAGATTAGTGGATAGCCTTAAAAAGACATGACTTCAAAATGCAAAATTTGTCTCCGTTTAACTTCGAAATTTCTGTGAACTATATTGATATATGAAACAATAGCTACTGCATTATACAATAAATAAATGTATTAAAATCTAACAGACAACTCATGAATGGTGTAGAGCAGAAACCTGGCTGGTTATTAAAAGCTTCATAACTGACACCAGATCACATTCAACACCATCTAACATGACTCTTTGTTGTACCTGAACAAATCATATAAAGAAACTTTGAACCAAAAAATGAAAATTTCAATGTTATTTTCATGGTTAATTTCTGTAAAAAGAAGATAGTACAACCAGCTCAAATCAGTTCATAAAATGTAGATCAAAATGCTTACTTCTCTAGCTTTGAATATAAATCTCTGCTTATCAAAGAACAACAAAACTGATGGTGATCCATACAGGTTCCTAAAATCTGAATAAAATCAAACCAACCAATTAGTTCCTTTCCAACACATAAATCACAAATCAAATTAGCATCCACAAAGTCTTCAACATATACCTGAACATAAGAAATGGTATTAACATGATTAAGTTTTAGAACTTTCAATTTCAGGTCTTTGGGTCCCACTCTTATCTCCACCCTCTCTTTTCTTGTTAAACCATAAACAATTCACATCTTCTTAATTTCCTCCACTTAATCCACCATTTCGAGTGGTCACTGCATAATACGAAAATAATAATAAATTTAAACTTACATCTTTCACAAACATTGTTAAATGGAGAACTATTATTACCTTGTATCCACATTTACACCACCAATTGGAACAACAATCCTATGTGGCCATTCAAGCATATTTGCAATTATAGTCTTTACAGTATCCTATACAAATCAAAAAGTAAATATATGATGATGCCTAAATGATTCAGGAAAAATTAGTTAACAACCAACATTAATCACATTATAAATAAACTTACATCAATCATATCAGATCGTCCAGGAATGGCTGTTAAACTTCCACCTACAGCCTTCAATGTATAGTCAATTTTAGGCTTTGGCTGATAAATTAGAGGGAGTATTAGAATAGTATAATACGCCAATAAGCATCAAGTTTCACATGTTTTAATATCAAATATAGTTTATACCTTAGAAAATAAAGCAGCAACAACAGCAGAGATGCAGGGAATTTCTTCACAACACTAACAACTGTAAAAACTTGTAGATCCAAGGTCATTGGTGGAACGTTTCATGGCTTAATCGAAGCTACGGACGGTTGAATTCTAACCCAAATTGCTTCGCTTGGTTGATTGTAGTGCAGTGGGTGGAGAAGGGGGTCGACGAAGAACAATAACCCCAACCATTCTCTAGCTTCTACTTCGTCGCATCCTCCTGTGGTCTTGATTAGGGTTCAATCGGAGACAGTAGTTGGCGTTAGATGGCGCCAGTCCGACCCCGCTAGAGTTTCCGCGGGTGCCGGCGACGTGGGAGTAACGACGACTCCTTTCCCCTCTCAACGGCCATTGAAGAGAAATTAGGGTGAGAAATTTAGGAACTTCGCTGGTAAATGTTTGGGCATGGTGGTCGGCAGATCATAGTGTAGCGTGAAAGGTATTTAAGGCTGAATTTTGGAGCAGAGAGAATTGAGAGTGGGAGTGAAATACCTGCAATCCTTCAAAAAAAAACTGAGTTTAAACGGATGAGATTTCATCTTAGGGCAGTTAGCGGTAATTATTACGAGTTTGAACGGCTGAGATGAAAACGGAGAAACGGTTGACTCACCTTATAATGAAACAACAGAAGTAAAAAAAATAAAGTAGTTAAGTGTGTTCGGGTCAAAATGACGATAGTAGTGATAGTTGTTTAGTTGTTTGTCATAGCCTAACTAATTTGGATTTCAAAAACCATTCGTCAATTTTAGTTTCTTTTAAGCACCTTAACCCAAGCTTATCATTACAACCCATAAAAGCTATCTTGGTTTGTGCATATTTTTGTGTAATTAATAGAGATTTGATTGCTATACAAGCCTACGATATTGGTGTTTCATTGTTGGTTTTGAGTATATTCACAATTATACTAGCTATCATACCTTACTAATCTTGGATTGTTACTAAAATAAATAGTTATGTAAATAGTAACAAAATTAATTTGTTATGCATAGTTATGAGTTTTTTTTAACGAAAATTAATTAATTTCGTTTTTGAATAAACAAAGTTATGAGTTTTTTGAATAAACAAATTTCTATGTTTTTTTTCTTTTTTTTTTGAACAAGTAAGATTAACACATTTATATCCGGGTTTTGGATAAAAAGTTATTAATGTTCTAAAAAGGAAGAAATTTTTTGAAAAAATAGGATAAACTTGGAACAACTATATTTATGTTTATATTTACATGTATGTAACTGTTCGTTACATATATGTAATAACTGATGTTTAAATTTTTTTTTGTAAGACTATATTCAAATTAAAAATAAAAAAGATCCATTTAATAATTTTTATAAGAAAATAATGTTTTTACAAAAGTTATGAATGCTTAAAACGGGGGGAGAGAGAAATTGAATAGGTGAAATCTTTAATATTAAAAAAATATGAAGGAATGTTGCATTTACTAAAATGCCCTTTTATTAAAAGAAAATGAATATTAGGTGTCCTTTTTTTTGGGTTAATTGGTTTACACATGAAATGGTAGTTCACAAAATAAGATAAAAATAAATATGTGGTCAGAATTTGTTTTTTTGGTTTACGAGTTCACAAACAATCCTTAGTCCTTACCCTATATATATATATATATATATATATATATATATATATATATATATATATATATATATATATATATATATATATATATATATATATATATATATAGGGTTAGGTTCAAATGAGAACTTATAAATACTTGAGAACTTACGAGAACTCGTCAAAAAATCAATTAAAACCATTTTTTTGTTTCACTAAATGTATTATTAAAAGAAAACATAAAAAATACTTTATCTTTTCAATTAATTATCTCTTCCCTCTAAATTATTCTTAAAAAATTATACACATATGTAAATAGTAAACACTTACACATATGTAATTGATAAACTTACACACGTGTAGATTTTTTTTAATATATGTATAAATGTAAATTTACATGTATAAATTTGATTTTTTATGTTGTATAATAATAATAAAGATAGTAAAAACAAAAAAAATGATTTTGATTGACGTTTTAACGAGTTCTCAAAATATATAGGAGTTCTCAAATGATCCATTCCCTATATATATATATATATATATATATATATATATATATATATATATATATATATATATATATATATATATATATATATATATATATATGGGAAAGATATTCTACAAAGGCTCCAAACCTTAAAAAGCCTAAAAAGGATTTAAAACACTCATGAACCGCCTCAAACAAACACTGATCGAACTCTTTCCAGCGGCGTTGGAACCGACTCGTCAAACCCGAAATCCTAAACCATAAAGGTAAACTTTAAAGCTAAAACCTAAAGCTAAACTCTAATGCAAAAATCCTAAAAGCAAAACCCTAAAATCTAAAATCTAAAAGCTAAACCCTAAAAGCTAAACCCTAAAGCTAAAAACTAAAGCTAAACCCTAATGCTAAACCCTAAAAGGTAAACACTAAAATCTAAAACCTAAAAGCTGAGATCATAGAATTCGGCGAGTCGGTTCTAACGCCGCTGAAATGAGTTAAATCGGAGTTCGTTTGAGCGGGTTAATGAGTGTTTTAAAATCCTTTTTAGGCTTTTTAAGGTTTTGAGCCTTTGTAGAGAAACCTTTATCTATATATATATATATTATATGTATATATATGAAGAAAAAAACAACAAAAAATATATAGAAAATCAACTATGTATTAGGTTAAAATGGCTAAAATATGAAGCAACAAAAGTAAAAAAAAGAAAGTAGTCAAGTGTGTTCGGGTCAAAATGACCAAAGTAGTGATAGTTGTTTAGTTGTTTGTCATAGCCTAACTAATTTGGATTTCAACAACCATTCCCACTTTTAGTTCCTTTTACGCACCCTTAACCCGAGCTTATCATTACAACCCATAAAAACTCTCTTGGTTTGTGCATATTTTTGTGTTAATTAATAGAGATTTGATTGCTATACAAGCCTACGATAATGGTGTTTCATTGTTGGTTTTGAGTATTCACAATTATACTAGTACTTCATCACTAGTCTAGAAAATAAACCGAGTGGAGGGATTATTCTGAGAGGTGTGAATGTATGTAAGTTAGAAACTTGAAGCATGTTAGGCTTCGTTAAGCAGTTCCATGTTTTAAAATATGTATAGCAGTTGCTTGCTGGGTTGTACACACCCGGAGACTCAATCCCTCAACCTCATGGGGAGGGACGCCACAATGTACACACCCGGATACCATTAGGCTACAAGCCCCTTTATAAACATAGGTTACAATTAATTATGATGATGATGATATTGTTGATGTTTGTAAGGCCCCAAACCCGGGAGGCCTCATGTATTGGATTTACTCATCAACACATGACTCTTAAATATAAAACATATATCACTAACAGCGAACACGAATTAAAATCTCAATATACGCAGTGGAAACATAACATGTCTAAACATAACTTGTCTGAAACTGCATGAACTTTAAACAACATCAAACTAAAACATAACATAAACGGGATGCCAGATGTTGATCTTCGGGTAATTCTTCTCGCCAAGCCAAGCATCCACTTCCATCTACTGCCACCTATACTTAACTAATGTGCATACTAAAAATCAGCAACGCTGAGTGAGTTCTAGCGTTTACTTTAAATCAATCATACAAAAGATTTACTAATACATATATACTGCCAATAAGCAAAAACTTTACATACTTTACTTTTCAAACAGTTTAAAACATATAATAAACCATCAATTCCTCTTTACTGTACTGCCCTTATGGCTTACATCCATGAACCGGCAAGTACCTGGTCAATGCCCCATGGCTTACACCATGAACCGACACTACCGCTTATCCGTCAATTCCCTTGTCACTACTGTACCGCCCCCATGATCAACGACCATGAACCGACGAGTACCTGGTCAATGCCCCATGATCAACGACCATGAACCGACAATACCCTGGTCAACGCCCCCATGATCAACGACCATGAATCGACAATACCGCTTAACACAACGGGGAGGTTGTGTGGACCTCCCGAGCAACCGCCGTCACTCATCCCAGTTGTACAACCCTTTAACGAACCAAAGATTCTTACTAATGGGTAGAACCAATATCTGACATCTTGTATAAGTAACATCTATACCAAGGACCTTTATAGCTGGTACACATTCACGTAGGAAATCTATTCACTTTCTTTTCATAAAACTTTATCTGTCTTGTTCATAACTTAACATGTATTATGCCTTTGTTTATGTATATGAAAATATAGTAAACGCTTGCCATAAATACCTTTGTTTTTACTGAAATATATCTTAACACATATATCATGCCTTTGTTTATTTATATGAAAATATAGTAAACGCTTGCCAAAATATATATCTTGCTTTACTTGAAAATACTAACACATATATTATTCCTTTGTTTTATGTATATGGAAATATAGTAAATGCTTGCCAATAATATAGATATACTTTGCTCAAAACGTACATTTGCATCTTTTAAATTTTACACTAAACATAGCTTTTCACTTTGTTTATTCATAAAAAATATGTAATAAACACTTTACACTAAGTATGCACACCACCCTAAATCAGGAAAAAATGGGATTAGAACTCACCTGGTATCTTAGCTGCAATGGTCTACTGGATCTCACACAACCTGAACAATCATAACAATTTGACACGTATCAGACTTGACTCGATGCTAAACGGTTTCACCATTTCTAGCTAGGCGAACTTAAGGCTACGTTCGCCTCTTTCTATCCTGGTGAACATACTTACTTCACTATCCAGCTATATATACCCATAGACCTGATGCCTGCGCACTTAGAAAGTGCGCATGGCCTTGTTCTTGCGTACTTAACAAGTACGCAGGGCCTTGATCTTGCGTACTTAACAAGTATGCATGGCCTTGTTCTTGCGTACTTAACAAGTACGCACGGCCTTGTTCTTGCGTACTTAACAAGTACGCAGGGCCTGCGTGTGGGCAGTCTTCTTCCCCAAAAAACCCTAACTTTTGCATGCAGATCCAACCTCGTCAAGATCCGAACTTTTTACGTTCAAAACTTGTGTTTTCTAACCGAGAGTCTACATCTATACTTTGTTTCCATTTTTAAACGTAAAAACCCAACCTTTACTCGATTTTTCTTCAAAACCCAACATAACATAAAACTCAGATCTGGAACGAATGGTTACCTGAAATCACTTCCTTTTCGTTGCTAAACACTCAAGAGACTCTTGCTAACGATCCTTGAAGCTCTAATCTGAAAACCGGGACTTTCTCTCTAGGTTCTCTCTCACTTTCTCTCTCTAGAAATCCAAAAATGGTGGAGTTAATGAGGCTTTGGGGCTGGTCTTGAGGCTTATAAGGGCCCAAACCCTTGCCCCTTTCGGCCCATACACCCCGCCCCAAACCCGTTTCCTTTTTTCTTATTTAAGTTTTAATTCTCGTGAATTCTTTCACGCTCTAAAACTCGGGATGTTACAAGTCTACCTTCCTTACAACATGTTTCGTCCTCGAAACCTGCCATAAGTTATACTGATAGCAAATCACAGAATGGGTGGCATAAACCGTAGCTATGCAAGGCAGCTTGGTCATGAAGGCCATTGTGATTAACTACCACTAGGAGCTTAAACTGGGGTGATCTCAAATTCTAAGGCGTCTACACTAATGGGGCTAACTAATTTAGTAAGGAAATAACAACATAAACTTGCCATATCAAAAATAAGAGCTTGCAACATACCTTACTGAGTCATCTGGTAGACCCTCACCTTGGCTCTGTTCGTGTAGGGTTCCTTCTCTGCACCCTTTCCCTTTCCAGATCCCCCCGCTTCCGCTTCCTCTTCCTTGGGTTTCCTGCAATCTCGGCTCATGTGTCCCTGTTCCCCACAATTGTGGCATCTTGGCTTTTCTGGGCAATCCCATGATTGGTGTCCAAACTTGCCACACCTGAAGCATCCCACCTGACCCGCCTTACATTCACCCCCATGTCTCCTTCCACATTTGCCGCATAGACCCTCAGCTTCTACCCTTGCCCTCCTATCGTTAGGACCCTGGAGTTCCTCAACAGTTCGCTTAGCTGCCTATTTCTTGGGTACTTCAGCAATGACTTCAGAGGCGATGTCATCGTACACAACCCCGCTCAGAACGGCCACCGACTCAAAGGTACTGGGTGTGTTGGCCTTGACAAAGGTACGGATCTTTGGTGGCAATCCTTGGACATAGTAGTGATATCTCCTTTCCTCAGTCATCACTAGATGGGGCACCGGACGCGCCAACTCATTGTACTTTGAAGTATATTGTCGGTGAGTCATGAGTCTAGCTTGCAGAGTCAAGAATTCCCTTTCCACCCTATGGACCTCATTCTTAGGACAAAAATTTTCAGTTACCAATGCTCTCAGATCATTCCACCTCATCAATCCGACCACTTAGTCACCCTTAGCCTGTTTCACAGTTTCCCACCAGTGTGCTACTTCCTCCTTTAATGACTTCGCAACGAACATGACTGCTTGCTCCGATCGACATTCACTAAGACGAATGGTCGACTCCATGTCGTTAATCCAATCTAAAGTATCTGCTACTACTTTCTCCCCAGTAAGCACCGGTGGATCACAACCCCGAAACGCTTTGTAGTCGCAGCCGCGAGCAGGCGATGCAACATTCTCTACCAGATTTGGTCCTCCCATTGTTGGAAGCACCACAAGCTCTTCAGTTGTGTTGGGGTTCTCCTTGGCCTTCCTCAAGGCTTCGTCTAGTATGGCCGGTAAGGTTTCCTTCAGCAGTCAGGTAAATTCACGGCTAAGAGCTGCTTGCACAGCAGGCTCGAACTGGAATGTCTGATCATCTCCTACCGCATGCTCAACATTGTGCCGACTGACTACCGTATCAGTATGGATAGTGTGAACACTCCCCTCAATCTCTTGGTTGGTTCTAGCTCCACCGCGGTGGCCTGTACGTCCACCACATCTTCCTCCTCCACCTCCTCTAGTTCCTCCACGTCTAGCCATTTCTAACTGAAAGATAGAGAACAAAGGGATTTAATTTCATCATGCTAGGGAATATGTAGAACACAATAAGTAAGGTAAGATGTTAATATACACTGGCCATCTGCAATTAACCATTACATCACTTCTTGTTTTCTATTTATTCACTTTCATGATTCCACTAAAGCCTCTATTCTTATCTTGACACTCTAAAACAAGGAAAGAAACTTTACTTACTATACACATCTGGTGCTTTGGCTTGAGTTACCCGTTACTGCATCCGCTACTTGGTCCCATTCTCAGTTTAAGTCTGGACATCGGGAATGTCCAAATCTCTCAAACTATGTCTCTGATACCAACTTGTAAGGCCCCAAACCCGGGAGGCATCACGTATTGGATTTAGTTATCAACACATGGCTCTTAAACATAAAACATATATCACTAACAGCGGAAACGAATTAAAATCTCAACATACGCAGCGGAAACATAACATGTCCAAACATAACTTGTCTAAAACTGCATGAATTTTAAACAACATCAAACTAAAACATAACATAAACGGGATGCCAGATGCTGATCTTCTAGTAACTCTTCTCGCCAAGCCAAGCATCCACTTCCATCTACTGCTACCTACACTTAACTGATGTGCATACTAAAAATCAGCAACGCTGAGTGAGTTTATCATGCCTTTGTTTATGTATATGAAAATATAGTAAACGATTGCCAAAATATATATCTTGCTTTACTTGAAAATACTAACACATATATTATGCCTTTGTTTATGTATATGGAAATATAGTAAACGCTTGCCAATAATATAGATATACTTTGCTCAAAACGTACATTTGCCTCTTTTAAACTTTACACTAAACATAGATTTTCACTTTGTTTATTAATAAAAAATATGTAATAAACACTTTACACTAAGTATGCATACCACCCCTAAAGCAGGCAAAAATGGGATTAGAACTCACCTGGTATCTTAACTGCAATGGTCTACTGGATCTCATACAACCTGAACAATCATAACAATTTGACACGTATCAGACTTGACTCGACGCTAAACGGTTTCACCATTTCTGCCTAGGCGAACTTAAGGCTAAGTTCACCTCTTTCTATCCTGGTGAACTCACTAACTTCACTATCCAGCTATATATACCCATAGACATGATGCCTGCGCACTTAGCAAATGCGCAGGGCCTTGTTCTTGCGTACTTAACAAGTACGCAGGGCCTTGTTCTTGCGTACTTAACAAGTACGCATGGCCTTGTTCTTGCGTACTTAACAAGTACACAGGACCTGCGTGTGGGCAGTCTTCTTCCCCACAAAACCTTAACTTTTGCATGCAGATCCAACCTCGTCAAGATCTGAACTTTTTACGTTCAAAACTTGTGTTTTCTAACCGAGAGTCTACATCTATACTTTGTTTCCATTTTTAAACGTTAAAACCCAACCTTTACTCGATTTTTCTTCAAAACCCAACATAACATAAAAACTCAGATCTGGAACGAATGGTTACCTGAAATCACTTCCTTTTCATTGCTAAACACTCAAGAGACTCTTGCTAACGATCCTTGAACTCTAATCCAAAAACCGGGACTTTCTCTCTTTAGGCTCTCTCTCACTTTCTCTCTCTAGAAATCCAAAAATGGTGGAGTTAATAAGGCTTTGGGGCTGGTCTTGAGGCTTCTAAGGGTCCAAACCCTTGCCCCTTTCGGGCCATACACCACGGCCCAAGCCCGCTTCCCTTTTTCTTATTTAAGTTTTAATTCTTATGAATTATTTTCCGCTCTAAAACTCGGGATGTTACAATGTTATACAAGATTGAAAACAAGTATTTACAAGTATTTAAATATATAACTCCCCCTTGGTTTCTCCTTCCCTGAAAAACTTGGTAACTATTTACTCACGGTATGTTTTTATCTAAATTACAAAACTACCCTACTAAACTACCCAAATTTTGTAACTGCCTACCATGCCATTTTGACAGTTCGTTCTCAAGTTTAATATAGAATACTATATATATATATATATATATATAGAGAGAGAGAGAGAGAGAGAGTTAGAGGAAGAGAGATAGAGGAGCGATCGACATCGGTTGTTTCTTCTGCTTGGGGGAGACTCTTCTGCCAAAAATAAGAAAACAAACATCACCCATAACTATCAATTTCATCCCTCTTCTGGTACGCCTTCTAAAGAGATGTTGGAGAGTATTTAGTCTATAGAGGCGGTGGCTTTGGATGTTGGATCTATTATGCCCAGGTGTTAACACAATATAATATTACTAATGAAGTTGTTCCTAAAGAGTCACACGACAGACAACGACATTTGTTGTTAATGTGTTAGACACATTACACGCGAAAGATTATTAGTGGCTTTAATTATTCGTTCGGTATGGAAACAAGTGCCTCATAATTTCTTTTTCTTTGGCTTTTAAGGAGGGAACTCTTATGTATTATGTGCTCAATGGCACTTGAGTTAACCCGATCGATATTACCTTCCATGTTTGCAACTGATGGGTTTTCTTCTTTGGATGCACCATCCTTGTGTTCCTAAAGAACTTCACAAACTGCTGGTACTGTTCTTCATTTAATCCCGATATAGGACTCGTCTCCCCTCCTACATAAGCGACCTTTGGTTTAGTTTGCTTCCCTTTACCCGGCCACCACTCTGGGTACCCAATCCGTTTGAAACAATCGTCCCTATTATGGTCGTCTTTACTACAAAAGTTACAGTGTTCGGTTGGTTCTCCAATGTTACGCCTCCCCTCCTTTCGTGTGAATTTGTCTTGGGACTGAGCTAGATCCCTTTTTTTCAGGGCAAAAACTTGGAAGGCAACAACATCAGTGGTGAATCTCTTGGCGATGGACATGGCCCTATGTTGTTCATCATCTGCCACCAAGTGATATGCGGTTCTAAGGGTAGGCGTTGGCTGCATCGCTAGAATCTGAATCCTTATGGTTACGAACTTAGTATCAGACCTAGCAGAAATTCATAAAGCTTCTCTTTGTCTTTGACTTCTGTTAGTTTCTTTCAAATACCACAAGTACACTTATTGCAGTTGCACATTGGCATAGGAAATACTGACTGAATCTCGTCCCACAATGCGTGTAACTTTGTGTAGTACACTCAACGGATAGTCCTTCGTGTCTGATTGTGCTAAATGATGGTTTCAACTCGTATGCTCTAGGGGCACTTTCTTTCCCAAACCATTCATTCAAATTCGCCCAAATTTCTTGAGCCGTTGTGGCATACTTCACGCTTGTTCTGATTTCTTTCTCCATCGCGGTGTTCAACCACCCTTTGATCATGGCATCACACCTCATCCAAGCCATATAATCGGTTGAATTTGGTTCTGGTTTCTTCATCGCTCCGTCAATGAATAAATTCAAGAAATTCAACATTTATTGAGACCTATTGATGTAATCCTCGTCTATAAGCACATCATTGGCATGCATCTGCCTTGGGTAATCTGAGGTATGGATGTAATACGAAGAGTTGTGATCTGAGACACCTTTGGCGTCCATGTTTTTGTCGGCCTCTTTTCCGGCCATGTGGTTTTAGGGTATGGCTCGAAGTTTTGGTAGGATCTCTCTATTTCTGCTCTGATACCGTAGTAATTTTCATTATTATGGTAAAATATACAAAAGATGATAAATACAATGTGGAACCTCCTCTATATACACAAGTTAGCCTATCTAAGAAAAGAATTAATCAAGAAACAATCAAGCTAATTAAGGCTGTAAATAAGGAGATAAAGGAGGGGAAATAAAAACCATCTCTGTCAGTTGATTTCATCATTGATTGCCACCATATATGTATATCATGTTGACTAAATATATACTCGATCATTTGATCACCTGAGGGTGTTTCTCAAGGCTTTATGTCTCAAGACACCTTTTAACGAGTTCTCTACGTATTAAAGCTCATATCTAGACCCGGGATGCCAGATATGGTTCTACTCGACAATGAGACTTGGCTCGGATTTCATTGTAGCAATACATATTATATTAAGTGCCTTATCTAAAACAACTGTTATATCATTACCAACTCCCTAAATCTCTTTTTAAATCCTTAAATTTCATTGTTAAAAGATTCATTCAATAAGAATTCATAATCGTAGGTACAAATACATAATTTGGAAGAACAAAAAATATGTACTGGTATTAGTGGATTTGGAAGACCAAAAAACCCGGTGTATATAATATCTGTAATCATAGGTACAAATACAATATGATATTTTGTTTGTTTGCTCAAAATCTACAGAATATGATACTCATATGAACAGAAAACTAGGAACGTAAAGGGATAAAGTTAGTTGATCATGTGATTGGTTTCATAGTATTGTTGATGAAAATGCACAGAATCTTGAAAACATGTTGAGTGTTGTTTAGTCTTCATGACTGTTGCCATCCAAATACATGATGGGGTTGAACAAAACCATGTATTATAATGATAATCTACACCTCAATAACCTCATTTTCTCCACAATGACCAACCCACAAGTACATGATTCCTTCCTTTCTAGAAGGCAAAACTCTACAACAATCCTTTCTTGGTGCCTGCAAAACATAAATTTCAAAACATTTAGCAAAATTATGTAACAAATTTAACTAGTTCTTTATTAATGAGTAGATTCCAGTTATATTTAGCGAATTTGTGTAAAATGTCAAGCAATGGATATCAAAAAAAGGAACGGGTCAAATGGGTAGTGCGGACCAATGACTCACCGGTAACACAAAGATACTCGGATATAAAATAATGGTAAATTGGATTTTAATAATTCATACCAACAGTTTTGCTGGTGATAATCCTAACTTTAACTTTTGTTGTCAAGGGCAGTCCTAGTAGCATAATCAATATAGATTTACACTCGGTTTCCACTCGATTTCGTTTATACGTTTCTCAATTTCATTGAAAATCATCATTTTAACCGAAATCAAGTATAAATCGAGTGTAAATTTATGTTGATTATGCTACTAGGCTGCCAAAATTAGGATTATCACCCACCAAGCTGTTAGTATATATGAATTATTATCGGCAATGAGTCATAATTTGGATTATTAAAATTCAATTTACCTAAAATAAAAAAAATAGTTATTAAAAAAGTATGAATTCTTTAATAAGTGAGCTAATTATTTGGGCAATCATGCTCATGAATTTACTTTATTTTAATTTATTTACTTTTTACCGGCGAACACACTTTCTAATCTACATCTACTTTATTTTTAAAATCACCACGCTTGTATTCGGCGAGATTTAAAATTATAACAATTTGGTTGAGAGTACATCATACCAAGAGAAGTTGATCTTAATTTCTTTTATTAGACTTAGTTTAATCTACCTTAACATATCCTCAAAAATGTATATATGAGAAACTCTTATAATTTTATATCAAGGTTCAAACATAAAAAAAAAATCACATGCTCTTTTATTTTGTCAGAAAAAAAATCATTTAACCTAAGTTTTTTAAATTAAATTATCTAACTTGTCAAAAATACATGAAAACATCTATCAATATCACATTTCTTATTAAATTGGTCAAAAGTGATTGATACAAAACTTTTTATGTAAAATATTGAATGTCACTTTATTTAGAATTTGACCAGGATGAAGTCATTTTTTTAATTTCATTATTAAGCGCATTGTGAATAAAGTTTATGAAAATTAAAATACTTTTTTAAAAATGTTTTTTTTTTCATCATATTCTTACAAAAAGACTTGAATATACAAAACAAGGTTGAGGGATTTTTTTATAAAATAAAAAAGTATATTGATTTTTTTATGTATTAAAAAAAAGATCATTCCTAAATAATTTTACAATCCTACTTGATTCATTAATTATTCATAAAATATAAATGGAGATCACTGCACACGTACCCGTAGCCAACGATCAGGATCTTCCTGCTTCAAAACAACCACCGTATGAATCTTCTCCGGCGATTCCATCTTCCACCGGCAACGAGGGTGTCGTTCCCTATGAACCGTATAAATCCCAATAATCTGCCCCCTCAATTCATCATACCGAGTCGAATTTATGTAAAACACAAACGGCTTCTGACACGGGTGACCCGTAACCGGCCGTGTATTAAACGCATAAGCCGTAAAATCCAAAACTTTATACCAATTAATAAACGTCCGACTCGGGATTTCAAGCTCCCGAGGAGACAATATCCCCCTCATGATCTGGATCGCAAAACCCCACGACACCAAAACCGACCACTCCCGTTTCATATCATAACAAATCGATTGTTGTATCAAACTCCCCGAATCATACTTCGTGGATTCAAGCAAATGCTTGATGGACTCAACCCTTTTCATCCCCGGGAATATCGGGTCGATCACATCGAAGTGATGCAATGACACTAGCGGTGTCACCGGATGGCCCGAGAGTAAGCCTAATAGGTTACCGTACACATCATTCTGATGAAAACCGGGTTCTTTGGTCAGTGGGACGTTAAGTTCAGCCATGCAAGCTTGCATGCGATCATCACTTCCGTACAACCCTGGATACCGTTTGATACACCGGTCTTGCATCTTTGCTAATTCCTTTACCAACGGATAACTGATCGCGAACCCGCCTCCACCGTACGCCATCGAATACGAAAAAAATATGTTTTGAAAATGACTTTCGGATGAGCTTCCGATGTAGTAAAACTGGTTGTGGTTGTATTTGTTCAAAACTCTAACGACATTTTCGACTACGAAGACGGTGTCATCGTCTCCCATCACGAACCACCGGACGTCGTCTGATTCTAGCCTTAATGCTTCGGAAACGATTCTTGATATACGGATTGCTGACCGGTGGCCCTGGCGGTTTGTGTATGGGAATCTTGATGTGTCTTGTGAGATGTGGATGTCGGGTAGGGTTTCGTTTTTCTTGATCTTGACTTGGTTGTCTAGCCACACGGCCCCTCGGGTCTCCCCCGGCCGCCACCATAGCTTGATGTATTCTTTTCTTGATTTCCATAGTTTGGATGATGCGGCTATGCAAAATGCAATGTGTTTGAGCTCGGTGTCGTACCCGGTTTTCGGGTGGTTGTTTGTGGTGGTGAGATTAGAATCTTGGCAGGTGATTTTGGTGGTGATGTGGGGAGGGTAAATGAGGAGCTTGGAGGTGGAGATGAGGTAGAGGAGGAGGAGGAGGAAGAAAAGGAAAGGGAGGGATGATCGGAGGGTGGTGATGATGCCGATTGGAGGGCGGTGTTGGGTGGAGGAGGAGGTCATTATAGTGGTGGTTTTGATGGGATATGGAGAGGGAGAAGGTGGTGGAGTATGGTGGATGCAGGGTGGTCCATTGTTAGAGCTGATTTTTAGGTCAAATGGGTTTTGGATGGAAGGGGTTGATTTGTTTTGAGTGATGTTCGGATCTTGTTAGCGAGAAAGGGAAATTTGTTAGGATACTTAGGAAGTAAAAGTTAGAACAAGTCAAGTATGCACCTAAAATAAAATACAAATTTAAAATACGTCTACAAAGTCGCTAAATATTTTGAGGTTTAAATTATATAACCTAAATATGTACTCATTCTGTTTCACGGGAGCAGTTTTTTCAAGAGTTAACTAAACAAATGGTCAGGTAAAATAACAGGTTTGAAGTCTAAATTTTAACATGTTTGAGATATATGTTGTTTTTAATTTGTAATATATTTGGAGTCTAACATAAACTTCTGTTAATAAACTTGTAAAATTTGTGTAAGATGACACTTTTACCATTTTACAAACCACATGGATCATTTGTGTAATTTACTACAAAAAATAAAAAAACGAAGTGTTGAAAGTTAAAGTGATGATCAACAACATGATTTGTAATAATTTGAAGAAACCACGATTTGGGTTGAAATTGGAGGTGGATTTGGTGTACTTGGATGTGATTTGTTGATGGTTAGGTTTGACCGGAGATATGTGACACTAATCTCAAATGTTAGAGTTCCGTCGGAGATATATAAAGGTCGCCAGAAATGAGGGCAGTGTCCTTGGCGTGTACGGGTTGGGGCGCCTAGAGGGATGGTGGTCAGGATTTCTTTTTATTATGTTTTTGAGTAAGTTACACAAAAAGTCCACGTAGTTTCTAAAACGGTAAAATAGTCATTTTACACAAACTCAACAAAAGTTATTGTTAGATACTAAAAGTACCGTTACAAAATTGAAACTAGAAATAGTAAACTTCTTACTTTTCAAAGTTAGAACCAAACCAGATATTTTTTTGAAGGACCATTTGTGTGACTAACACTACAAGAAAAGGAAGCAATAACTATTGATTCGTGTACCATAGAACTGACGGTTACCATCTATTAAATCGGACGGCTAGGGTTTTAAAGATCATTAGCGGCGACATTTGGGAGTATTAGCGACGACATATGTCGCCACTATTGATCATATGCTTTGTAGTGTAACTCATGAAGCCAAAAGTTAGCTCAGTTGTAAACGTGGTACAGTAAAAGCTCATTTTTCAACTCGTAGAAGTGATTACGAGCCGAACATGTTACTATAGTTTTAAGCTTGAGCCCAAGTGAAGACCGGCTCCACTCAACTCACTCATGGAACAACCGGTGGCTTAATTGTTGAAAACAAGATTGGATAAAAGTTAATGGGTCGAATTGTAAACATTAGAAAGTATGCTTAGAGTCAAGTATGTATATATGTAAATTCAAGGGTCTAAAGTGTATGTATGTAAACTAGGAAACCGATACAGTTATTTGGATAGTCGTTTAGGAATAGATGCATCTGTATTAGGGTTATAAGAACCCAAACCGTATGTATGTATTAACGCATGCCCGTTCAATTAAAAGATTCGTGTTTTAGGGTTTCATCTCTTGATCTTGTTTGATTCTTGATTGCCTGGGACGCTACAGTAGTATCAAAGCAAGGTTAGGAAGGATCGAATCCAGGAAGAGTCAAAGAATCAAGAACAAGAAATCGTTGCGTAACATCAATTGATCGTCTGATCAAAAGGACGAGATCAAGAGGAATTAAAGAAGCGATTGAAGTAAGAACCTATGCAACAGATATGATCCAAAATGTTAATTTGTAATTAATATTTGTATTTTTCTGATGTAGTTTGTTTGTTTTTTTGTTTATTCTTTTGTACTCAAGTGTAACATTTTCATCTATTTAAGGATTTCATATCCCTTGATTTGGGATATCGAAAGTTTTCTCTTTCAAGGTATCATACGCCTTTATCGATCCCTTCCCCACCTTTTTCTCTTCCTAACTTGCCTTCTCTTTCCCTTCGTTTCCTTCTGCCCTAATACCTCACCGCCATCTCTCATGGCCTCCTCATCAGCAGATTCTGCCCAATCCATGAACACACTACTTCACATGATAACCATTCGTTTGTCACATTCCAATTATCTCCTCTAGAAGAATCAGATGATCCTATATTCTCCTTCCAAAGTCTCCTGCCCCATCTTGATGGTTCCCTCCCGGCCCCCGTTCCAGAAATCATGAAGGACAACAAACCCTCTCCTAATCCGGCCTACTCTTCCTAGATTGCTGCTGATCAAAAGGCAGTAATTATTCTCAAGGCCTCTTTGTCTGAGGAAGCATTAGCCGAGGTAATCGGATAAACCATAGCCCATCAAATTTGGCTTGCCCTCGAGGGCGCCTACAACAACTCCTCTGTTGAACGGATGCACAATCTTCGTGATCAGTTGCGACTGTCCACCAAGGGTTCCTCTTCTGTGGCTGAATTTGGCCGAAAGTTCAAGAGTGTTTGTGACTAGTTGGCCGTAATTGGGCATCCCGTTGATGAACCTGATAAACTCCATTGGTTCCTCTGTGGCTTGGGCCTGTCATTTGAAGGTTTCTCAACTGCCATTCATACATCCAAACCTGCCCCGTTGTTCCGTGACCTGCTAGCTCAGGCCGAGAACCACGAAATGCTTTTGCGTTCACTACACAGTGCATCCTCGGCTCCTGTTGCCTTCTCTGCTGAACAGTCTCCTCACCTTGTCACTGGTTGTGGCCGTAACTTCAACAGGTCTCCTCGTGGCCGGAACATGTGTGGTCGTGGCCGGCGCCCACCCCACTGCCAGTTATGTCGCACAAACTGGCACTTTGCTAATCTATGTCTAAATCTGTCCCAATTCGCCAGTAAAACTGTTTCTCCCGGGCCGGATCTTGCATGAGCCTTTCATGCTCAATGTCAAATGTCAACATCGGCTCCTGATTGGTTTGTTGACTCGAGGGCCACGGACCACATGACCCCTTCACCGGATACTGCTACATTAACTCCTTATAATGGTAAGGCACATGTCACATTTGGTAATGGTCATAGGCTTCAAGTTTCCCATATTGGTAAAACCAAAATCATGCCCAATATCTCGTTAAATGATGTGTTGGTTATCCCCAACCTCCAAAAAAATTTGCTTTCTATTAGTAAATTGACTAACGATAATCATTTGGACGTGTTGTTTTCCCAACCGTATTTTTATATTCAGGATCGGACGACAAGGGAAACTCTAGCTCAAGGAAAATGTGAAA
Source organism: Smallanthus sonchifolius (assembly GCA_023525975.1). Classification (NCBI taxonomy): domain Eukaryota; kingdom Viridiplantae; phylum Streptophyta; class Magnoliopsida; order Asterales; family Asteraceae; genus Smallanthus; species Smallanthus sonchifolius. The sequence continues at coordinate 9,951,033 of CM042025.1, forward strand.
ATGGCATGTACGTGTTGACCTCAGATCATCAAGCTCTTTTTGCTGCCTCTTCATTAAAAGCTTCATTTGAATTGTGGCACTTACGTCTTGGCCACGTGTCTTTTGAAACCATTTTACTACTAAATGAAACAGGTAGTTTGTCGGTTACATCCATTTTACCAAAACCTAATGTTTGTTCTTCGTGTGAAATGGCTAAAGGGCACCTCTTATCTTTTGAAGTTAATACCAAACGTGCTTCATACCTGTTAGAACTTGTGCATTGTGATTTATGGGGTCCATCCCCGGTTACTTCCGTTGATCGTTATCGGTTTTATGTAATTTTTGTGGATGACTTCTCCCGGTTTAGTTGGCTCTATCCGTTGAAAGCCAAGTCGGATTTTCCTCGAATTTTATCCAATTTTATGAAGTTTGTGCAAAATCAATTTTCAGGCAACATTAATTTTTTTCAAAGTGATGGTGGAACGGAGTTTTTGAATAACCACGTTAAACGACTCTTTGAGGAAAATGGTACTTTTCACCGTGTTTCTTGCCCGTATACTCAACGAAATGGATGGGTTGAACGAAAGCACAAACATGTAGTTGAAACTGGGTTGGCCATGATGTTTAATGGTCATGCTCCTCTAACATATTGGGTAGAGGCATTTTCTTCGGCCACTTACATTATAAATCGTCTACCCTTAATGGTTTTAAACGGAAAATCACCCTTTGAAATGGTATTCAACTATAAACCGACCTATGCGAACTTTCATACCTTTGCATGTCGGGTCTATCCATACTTACGTAATTATGCACCTCACAAGCTTGCCCCGAGGAGCCTTCCTTGTATCTTCTTGGGATATTCCTCCCAACATAAAGGTTATCGTTGCCTTGACCCGACCACCTCACGTGTCTATATCACGCGACATGCCAAATTTAACGAAAGTTCCTTTCCTTTTACCGGTGACTCGTCCCACTCAAACCCTACCCTACTTACTGTAAACTCCTTCCTGAATGAGTTTCCCCACATTTATCCATCTACCTCACTTCCTACAGCCCAAACCACTTCACCACCCACACCACCCCCCCATACAAGGCCTGTTACCATGATTCCTCTAATGATCCTTTTGGGCCATCTCCTATCCTGGCCCAACCTTCTCCACCTATTACCCCTCCACCCAGTCCACCGTCCAGCCCACCTGTTACCCCACCTTCTAACCCACAACCTAACCAGCAACCTGACCCGCTACCTGCTGCTCATCCTGCCCTGATACCACCACCTATTGTACACACCTCCTCGGTCGCTGCTCCAACCCCTCCCATCTCCTCCACACATCAAATGCGAACCCGGTCTAAAGATGGGATTTTTAAGCCTAAACATTATGCTGACTTGGCACATACCTCACATCATGGTCTATTTTCTGCCTTATTTGCTGCTCAAGACCCCAAAGGGCTAAAATCTGCCATCAAAAGCCCTCACTGGATTGCCGCTATGCAACAGGAACTTGATGCTCTTCACAATAATCAAACTTGGACTTTAGTTCCACGCCCTAAAAATCATAATGTTGTCGGTGCTAAATGGCTTTATCGCACGAAATATCGGGCCGGTGGCATTATTGATCGGTACAAAGCTAGACTTGTGGCCCAAGGGTTTAGTCAAATACCGGGCCTTGATTTCTCCCACACATTCAGTCCGGTAGTCAAGGCTGCTACGGTTCGTGTGGTTTTCTCGTTGGCGGTTATCAATGATTGGAAGCTTCATCAACTAGATGTTAATAACACATTTCTCCATGGTCATCTAAACGAACTAGTATTCATGGAACAACCCCCTGGATTTGTTGACTCCCGGTTTCCCAATCATGTGTGTCGCCTTAACAAACCACGGGCTTGGTTCCAAAGACTTAGTTCCTTTCTTTTACAGAATGGTTTCACATGCAGTCGTGCTGACCCTTCTCTCTTTGTTTTTAAAAAATAGACCTGTATAATGTACATGCTCGTCTATGTTGACGACCTTATTTTAACAGGAAATATGTCCGAGGTCATCACGTCCTTTGTTACATGCCTAAATCAGGAATTCGCCATCAAGGACCTTGGCGACCTTAACTATTTTCTCGGTCTCGAGGTCACTCGCACCACTGGGGGCTTATTTCTCAATCAATCAAAATATGCATGTGACATTCGTCAACGGACAGATCTCTTGGACGCCAAACCAGTTCACACTCCCCTTACAGTGAATGAGTCATTTTCCACTCTTGGAGAACCTTACAAAAATCCCACGCATTATCGCTCATTGGTCGGGGCTCTCCAATACCTAACTATCACCAGACCGGATATCTCCTATGCCGTGAACCAAGTCAGTCAGTTTCTCCTAGCTCCTACTATTGTTCACATGCAACATGTTAAAAGAATCTTAAGGTATGTTAAAAGCACACTGGCTTTTGGTTTATCATTTTCTAAGCTACCTCACACTTCCATTTTGGGTTACTCGGATGTTGATTGGGCCCGATGTCTGGAAACTCGTCGGTCTACGTCCGGCTATTCCACCTTCTTAGGTGGGAACCTAATATCTTGGAGTGCTAAAAAACAGCCCACAATCATTTGGATTACGCATCTATTACGTGAACTATATGCCTTACCACCAAACCGTCCTACCATTCTATGTGACAATCAAAGTGCCCTCTTCTTAACCCAAAACCCGGTAGCCCACAAACGGGCTAAACACATTGATTTGGATTACCACTTCATACGGGAACTTGTGACCTCTGGCAAACTTCATACCCGCTTTATTCCTACCAAGCTTCAAGTGACGGATAAATTCACTAAGAGTCTCCCTCGGCCTCAGTTTGAGTTCTTCTATGCTAAACTTCGTCTCAGACCACCACCCTTTCGCTTGCGGGGGGATGTTAATGTGTAATTAATATTTGTATTTTTCTGATGTAGTTTGTTTGTTTTTTTGTTTATTCTTTTGTACTCAAGTGTAACATTTTCATCTATTTAAGGATTTCATATCCCTTGATTTGGGATATCGAAAGTTTTTCTCTTTCACAAAGGGACTGAATCGAAATTGCTGTACAATCAAATCATCAAGAATTTAAAGATCAAGAAGAAAGTAGAAGGGAGACGATGGAACCCTAATCAACAAGCATTAACAGAAGAACATATCGGAAACCCAACATCATAAGGAGTACAACTTGATTCACCAGGAAGAACTGAATCGATAAATTGCAGAGTTTTTCCGGTTCTAGACATCAGAAGCAAAGGCGAAATAGAAACAAAACCTAGTATATTGTCGTGTTTCTTTTCTGTTTTATAGAAATAAGAAGAACAATAAATGGTTGGGGTTGTTCTTTGATCATAAAATAAATAGAAACAAAAGGGATTGTTTTATGTTATCGTTGGTATCATCAAAGGCAAACAAAACGTGGTGTTTGTTTGTATGTGTCGCAAGAAATCGAAGACAATAATTGGCGAATTCCAGGAATCAAATTTCTTGTTTGCTATTCAAAAATCAAAGAAAGGATATTCGGGTTTTAATCAAATTCAGTCACAAAAAAAGAAGAAAATGTGTGAGGGCTGTTGTTTCAAAATAAGGATAAAATTCATAAAAAAGAAACTGATTAGCAAGTGGATCAGAACCTGATTACAGCGAAAGCAAGAATCTAATCATTCGATTATATGCTCACCCCTGTTACCAACACTCGTAATTGAAATGTCATGGGCTTACACACTCACAACAGGCGGTTATCCACGATCGAGATAATTTTCTGGCCTATTGTATCTTTACGTACCGCTTAATTATTTGAACTTTGAATTTTTTAAATTTAAATTGTATACTTATTCTCTTGCATTTTAGTTTTAAACATGTTATTATCATAATAAATACCTTATAATTTTATATTAGAAAAAGATAACCCAAGAAGGAGGCTTAAGAATATAAGTTACGTGTTTTTTTGAAGAAAGGAATGAGTGATGAGACGAACCACCTTCACATCATTCTGTATATTTAGATCCTCGTCATATTCTCTATATATTGTTTCGTTTTAATAAATACTAGAGAAAAAACCCAAAAAAAATAAAAATAAAGTTATGATGAAGTGCAATTTCGGAGGTTCGATCATTGTATTATTGATTGTTGTTTTTCTTGTTATATTTCCAAAACATTTGGCAGTGGCATCAAGGGTTACTCTCCCTCTTCATCCAAACGAGAAGGTAAATATCCAATTCTTGATTTTTATATTTTTTAAACTAGTAACTAGGTTGTCATAAAATTTGTAAAAACCAACCGAACCAGTAAAACAAAGCAAGTCAGCTGGTTTGACATATATACGTTCGGTTTTAACGGTTTACGGTTGGAAACTTGAAACCGGTCATTTAAAATTTATTATTTATATTGCATTTTAAAAATATGAAATTAGTATGTTGTTAAAAACTTGTTCAAAATTGTCAAAGCATCAAAACCGAACTGCCCGGTCCGGCCAACCCAACTAACCCAGTCGGGTGGTGGGTTTGGGTAATCTTTTTCCGACATCGTAGTTAACGGTTTAACCTAGAATTTTCATCAAAACCGGTCGAATCAGACCGTAAACACCCCCTATAGTGATGGCGTCGAACAAATTTCTAACCAACCAAAAATTTCATCTAACTTGTCACAGAGAAATTGCACATATGCAATTACAGTAGAAACAACTTGCACAAAGGGTGCAGACACATCCAACCATGTGAGCATACGGTTCGGGGACTCAAACTCAAACGACATCATGGTGAATCGCCTCAACTCGAAGCGTGTGAGAACGCTCGATCCATTAGAGCCACAAGTCCTTGATGATGTGCCAATAAAACCGTTCCAAACTTGCACGATAGACCAATTTGAACACACGAGCAAATGCGTGGAACTACCCGTGTGCTATTTATACCTGAAGTTAACGGGTGACGACGATTGGCGCCCTGGTTTTGTGCAAATCCGAGTGTTAGAGGGCCCACATCTCAGTTCAAATTACTTTTATTTTCGTCGGTATCTACCAAGAAACGTATGGCATGGTGTTGATGTTTGTGACAATAAGAGTCCCCCTTTTGGGCTAAATTAAAAGAGGAAAGTGTTTGACTAAACTTAATCATGTTTTAAGTAGACTTTTAAAAATATATATACCGAATCGTCTTGGTTTGGAATAGATGTTGGTTTACAATGATGCACAATATTAGAATGCAACCTATCATCCGTTTGGATAAAAACCACTTTACAATTAGTTTATGGGTGTCCGAAAAAACTAGTAAAAGCGAGGAAATTTGCGACCGATAAAAACAGTCGCAACATTAGCGACCATATACGACAAAAAAAACCGGTCGCAAAATTAGTGACCAGTTTTGACGGTTTGTCGCTAAGTGGTCGCAAAATTCGCTAACAGTTCGGTGCAAAAAAGTTCAGTCGCTAACCGTATGGATACAAAATTGGTCGCAAAAAGGTTTGGTTTGGTTGCAAATATCGTTCGTGTCACGCCCGTAACATAGGACGATCATCTAACCAGAGTAGTACCTCCAACAAAGATGTTCCCAGGAAAGAACGACGGGTCTATGAGAGATTTATACACCGTCCTTTCCTAGACAGAACATTCCGTTTGTCAAATAACTACATACCGGTCAGAAGGTCGCCTTCTAGTTACGGTGACGTAGATATAAAAAAAACACAGCGGAAGACTAAATCGTGGCTTCTATTAACTTCAAAACAGTGTTTACATAAATTTATCATTCGGTACTTATAGTACCAGGCATGCCCATCATCTGGATAGTTCATCTTTTCATTCTAGTACTGGAAATGCCTCATCTATTGTCTACCTGTGATGCGTTCAAAAACATTTGATAAAACATGGGTCAGCACAAAGTTGGTGAATTCATAAACTAAAATAGTTTATTAAAATGACCCGTCGAAATATCTTGAACACATTCATGGGCTTCAACACCCAATGGTCTTCAACACCCAAATTCATAGATAACTATAAACAATCATTCGGTCTATATATAACCAAAGACCGTTCCACGGGTCTTGTCCAACATGCCGTTTCACGGGCAAGTGAAATACAATAAGCCCTTAGAATACGTTATATATAAAAAATCGGTACAATCGTTTCAAGATACTCAAAATATTTCATAAATCAATCATGTCAGACAAGGTCATGAAAGGGTTCATACATAACAGTTTAAGAACTCACCTCGGTAGTATTTCGGCTTATTTATCAGTAATGTGGCAAACACCTCGGGCAGTGCTCATAGATAAATAAGTACATTACTCATTTCTACAAACCTAACTTAAAAGGTGTATAACCAAAGCTTAATAGGAAGTCGGAACCTTACCTCAGCACTATCTATGGGAATTTGAAGTTGAATGGTTAGAAACCGGACTCTCGTACGTGAACCGAGGCTCGGGATTGGATTTCCAGAGTATGTGTGTGTGTAAGAAGGTGTAATTGTGTGTGAGAAATGGCAAGAATCGATCATCTATTTATAGGGCCAAAGTTCCACCCGTAGCGGACCGCTACGCTAGGTGGTGGCGGTCCGCCACCCTTGTGGTGGCTTATTTAGCTTGACGTGTCCATAGCGGACCATTATGGTCTGGCTTAGCGGTCCGCCACCCCTTCCACGTGTTGATTTTCGATCGGTGAGTCACCGGGACACGTGTCATCTCCCGGGAGTTTCCTTGGTCAACACGTAGCGGACCGCTAAGGTCCTGGGTAGCGGTTCGCTACCCTTTTGATTTTCAAAATTTTTATTTTAAGTCCTTGAACTTCGATTATTCACATTTTGTAACATCCCAAATAATGACAAGACAAATAGAAAAGGGAAATAAAGTGGGCTTGGCCAAAATTTCGGCCCATGGGCCGAAAAGAAAAGGGGGAAACCCCATTACAAAACAGCAGCTTCAACCCAAACCCCTCTCATTTCATCTTCCTGCGCAAGAATACTAGAGAGAGAGAGAGAGCGATCGGCTTGTGAAGAAAACCGCAAGGAGAAGACTCAAGGGCTCGGGAATCATCCGTCTCCACCATTTCAACGCATAGCAACAGAAATCGGGCCTGTTGAGGTAAGCATCGCCTCTGATTCTGAGTCTTTGCATGTCTCGGGTTTAAATCAAATAAAGATACGATTTTTGCATATGAAACTTGAAACAAATCACGTATTTGAACTCAAGAACGATAAAGGAAGGTGTTTAACGTAAAATGTTCAAGGTTTAATCGATTGGAAATAAGTTGGCTGGAGCAAGGTTCTGGTCAGGGAAGATGCAGACCCATGACTCGAAACTATCTAGTTTCGATAGCAGCCAATGACTCGAAACTACCATAGTTTCGATAGGAACTCAGGACTCGAAACTACCTAGTTTCGATAGAAGGATTATGACTCGAAACTACATAGTTTCGAGTGTAAGACCATAGCTCGAAACTACCATAGTTTCGATGCGACCCACCTCCCGAAACTACTGAGTTCAAGAACAGTAATGTCTAGTGTCATTTAGGAGCCCTACCTTATATGTATGACTTTATTATACAGATAGTGGGTGACCTTAGTGACGTTTCGAAACCAGCTATTATACTTCAGGGACCCGCCCATCAGGTGAGTTCTATGTGCCCCCTTCTAAGTTATGTGCAAATGATTTATAAATGTTTTGGGGCTGAAATGTATACACTAAATGAATAAATGAAATGAATGTCAATGTGACCATACGTGATATATTAAGGTATATGTGTAGATACATATGAAAGTGAATAAAGAATTATGAACAAAGAACAACACGTATGTTTACAAAGAATGAATGAATGAATGGTATAACGTAAATAAATGAAATCTTGCTTTATAAATATATATATTGCATGCTAAGAATGTAAGTATACGTTATGGACGGAAACGAAGCTAACGGCTACTACGGTAGACGGACGACCACTTGACTATTATGCAGCTAGAGAAGGAAGTCTAGAAAGTTAGACTAATTAAAGGCCACTACGGTGGAGTAAGTCGCTAAAACAATATGCGGCTGCATAATTAGCTCAAGTGGGAAACGGATGCCTTATGGCAGACGGGCGAATATGACGGACTACGACGGTAGGACGGTAAAGAAGGACGGCCGAAGGTTGGCCGGACCAAAGTTAAGGCGGACGGTTTCTAGGACCGGACGAGTAAAAGGGCTACGACGGTAGTTCGAGGGCGTATGTCTTTGTGATATACGTACCGTAAGATGGGTTGATCACCCTTATGTGTATGACCAATAAATGGTAAAGAAAGTAAAGGTGAATGCATATCTATGTAATCACGTAAGAAAGATAAGGAAAGAATGTTAAGAAAAGTGAAAAGAAAAAGGGTGAACGCATATATATATATATGTAATCACCTTAATAATGATAAAGAAAGATGAAAGAAAAGCAAAAGTTATGAATACGTATTTATATGAATGACTTTATAATAATGCTTACTTATGAAGTAAAGAAAAGAATGTTTATATCTAAACGCATTAAACTAGAACTCACCAGCGTTAGCTGACTTTAGTATACATTTCAGGTAAAGGAAGAAAAGGTCGTGTGATGGCGTGAAGGTTACCCGACACAAGACTGACATCCCACTTTAATATATGTGTTAAGACTTCCGCTGTCAAGTTATGTTTTGATTATGTAATTGAATGATGAATGTTTTAAATTTAAGTTCAGTATTTATGACTATGTTTATGAGTAAATCCAACAAGTGAGGTCACCCGGGAAAGGGGGCCTTACACATTTCCACCCTTCAACTCTAAAATTTGACAAGTTTTTTTATTAGGAATTTTCGAGGCGTTACAAATCTCCCCTTCTTTAAGAAATTTCGTCCTCGAAATTAAGATGCAAATAGATGAGGATACTTGTTTCTCATTTATTCCTCTAATTCCTAAGTTTTTTCAGCTCCAACCCGACCTTGCCATTGGACTAATACCATTGGTATTACCTTCTTCCTCAATTTCCGTTCTTGAGTGTTTAAAATTTTGATTGGTTGTTCAGTGAAGTGAAGGTTGTCGTCCACGTGTACATCATCTAATGCAATAGCCTGGTTTGGATCAGCTAAATACTTGCGTAAGCAAGATGCATGAAACGTATTGTAAATTTCTTGTAAAGCTTCTGGTAGATCTAACTTGTAAGCTACTCCTCCAATCCTTTCAATGATCTTGTAAGGTCCGATATATCTTGGTCCTAACTTTCCTCGTTTCCTGAACCTCACCACACCTTTCCAAGGTGAAACTTTTAACATTACAAATTCTCCAACTTGAAATTCTAATGGTCGTCGTCTTCTGTCAGCATAACTCTTTTGTCGATCTTGAGCTGCTTTCAACCGTTGTTTAATCTAGATTATTTTATCTGTTGTTTCCTGTATAACTTCGGGTCCAGACATCTGACTATCTCCTATTTCCGTCCAACAGACAGGAGTTCTGCACTTCCTCCCATATAGCGTTTCGAATGGTGCAGCTTTAATACTTGAATGGTAACTGTTGTTATAGGAGAATTCGATCAACGGTAGGTGATTATCCCAATTACCTCTGAAATATAAAACATAAGCTCTTAGCATATCTTCCAGAGTTTGAATTGTACGTTCACTTTGTCCGTCAGTCTGAGGATGATACGCAGTACTCATGGTAAGTCGAGTTCCCAACTCTTTCTTAAAACTTGTCTAGAATCTAGATGTGAACCGACTGTCTCTATCAGAAATAATAAACAGTGGTATGCCATGGTGGCTCACAATTTCATTGATATAGATCCTGGCTAACTTATCCATAGAGTATGTTTCATTGGCTGACTTGGTCAGTCTATCGACCACGACCCATATACCATTATGTCTTTTCTGAGTCTTGGGTAATTGGGTTACAAAGTCCATTGTAATGCGATCCCATTTTCAGACAGGTAATTCTATTTGTTGTAATTGACTTGCCGGTTTCTGGTGCTCAATGTTTACTTGAAGGCAAGTTAAGCATTTATCTATGTACTGGGCTATTGATCTCTTCATGTTTGGCCACCAGTAATGAGTCTTCAGATCTTTACACATCTTGTTTGCACCAGGATGCATGGAATATCTTGACTTATGTGCTTCATTTAATACCTTCTCTTGAATATCTCACAGCTTAGGAATCCATATTCTTTGCTCGAATCTCATGATTCCGTCATCTCTTTTGAATAACAACTTCTGTTTCCCAACCATACGTTCTTTCTTGATATTCTCTTCTTCTAATGCTTTTGGTTAGATTTCTTTGATTTGCTCCATTAAGTCTAATTTCAAGTCTAATCGTAGTGCTTTTACTTTAATTGGTTGGCTTCATTCCTTCCAACTTAAAGCATCTGCCACTACATTAGCTTTCCCAGGATGGTATTTAATTTCACAGTCGTAGTCGTTGATGAGTTCCATCCATCTCCTTTGTCTCATATTTAAATCCTTCTGATTAAAAATATGTTAGAGGCTTTTGTGGTCTGAATATATCACACATTTGGTATCCTACAGATAGTGTCTCCAAACCTTTAGAGCAAACACTATGGCACCAAGTTCAAGATCATGTGTAGTATAGTTCTTCTCATGAACTTTAAGTTGGCGTGATGCGTAGGCAATAACCTTGTCTTGCTGCATCAACACATAACACAGACCAGTTCGGGAAGCGTCACAATAGATGACAAAATCATTGTTTCCATCGGGTAGTGCTAAGATCGGTGCATGGCTAAGTTTATCTTTGAGAATATTGAACGCATCTTCTTGTTTCATACTCCATTCAAACTTTGCTGCTTTCTGAGTTAAAGGTGTAGCAAATTTGGAGAAGTCTTTAATAAATCTTCTGTAGTAACCGGCTAATCCAAGAAAGCTTCTAATTTCTGTCGGAGTCTTTGGGGCTTCCCATTTCATAACTGCTTCAATCTTACTTGGGTCCACTTGTATTCCACGCTCGTTCACAACGTGCCCAAGAAATTGTACTTCTTGTTTCCAAAATTCACATTTGGAAAATTTTGCGTACAATATTTCTTTTCTCAGGGTTTCTAGAATGATTTTGAGGTGCTTAATATGTTCTTCTTGACATCGGGAATAGATAAGAATATCATCGATGAAAACAATGACAAATTTGTCAAGGAATGGTTTACAAACCCTGTTCATTAAGTCCATAAATGCGGCAGGAGCATTCGTTAGACCAAATGACATGACCAAGAATTCACAGTGACCATATCTGGCCCTGAAAGCAGTCTTAGGTACATCCTCTTCTTGTACCTTTAACTGATGATATACTGATCTAAGATCGATCTTTGAAAAGTACTTGTCTCCTTGGAGTTGATCAAACAGATCATCTATTCTAGGCAATGGATATCTGTTCTTTACAGTCAGCTTGTTTAATTCCCGATAGTCAATACACATCCTCATGCTTCCGTCCTTCTTTTTGACGAATAGTACTGGTGCTCCCCAAGGTGAAATGCTAGGATGAATGAACCCTTTGTCTAAAAGTTCTTGGATTTGTTTCATGAGTTCTTTTAATTCAGAAGGAGCTAGACGATAAGGGGACTTTGCAATAGGCTTAGCTCCAGGAATGAGTTCAATTCGGAATTCGATTTGACGATCGGGTGGAAGACCAGGTAATTCTTCCGGAAAGATATCCGGGTGATCACAGACTACAGGAATATCTGCAATCTGTCATTCGGGTTTAATGTTTAAAGCATGGAGTCTGAATATACCGTTCCCCTTAATTAATTCTTTCCTAGCTTTTGCTATGAAAATTATTTCAATCTTATTGTTTTTACTATCACCCTGAATCATCAAAATATCTTAATCTTGACCGCTCTCTGGTCACAATTAATCTGGGCCTGTTATTGTTTAACCAATCCATCCCTAGGATAACCTCATATTCATTCAAGTTCATCGGCATTAGCGTAACTAATACCTTATTGTCACAAAAATTGATGACACAATCAGGATATGATTCAGTTATCCTAATCTGTTTGCCACTAGCTGTTTCAACGACATAGGCATTAATAAGTGGAATCGGTCTTACGCCTAAATATGGGGTAAATGCACATGAAAAAAAACTTCTATTTGCCCCTGTATCAAATAAAATCTTGGCGTAAATATTATTAACTAAGAAAGTATCTGCTACCTCCTTAGCTTTATTTTTCTGTTCATTTCCACTTCCTAAGACGAACACTCGTCCTGTTCCTTTATTCTAACCACCTATTCTCTGTTTAGGTGGCTTAGGACAAGAAGTCCTGTAATGCCCTATCTCTTCACAGTTAAAGCATTTAACATTTGGGAATTGGGTTGCCAAATGACAAGTCTGGCATTTCATTCCCTGATTGGTTCTATCAGGGTTGGGACTAAATCCTCCTCTTCTGGGAAACTTACTATTTCCCTGTTTGAATTTGTAAACAACTTCTTCAGGTTTCTTCTTGTGATCGGTCTTTGGTGGCTCTTGGGCTGCCACCTCATCATACATTATCGCACTCATTTTAACGGCCATATCTATTGTCTCGGGTGAGATGGATTTTACTAAGGTACGAACCTTAGGAGGTAAAACTTGGACATAACATTTAATTCTTCTTGATTCGGGAGTAACCAAATGTGGCACCAGCTTGGCCATTTCATTGAACTTGGTTGTGTACTTCTGGTGAGTCATGGTTCCAGCTTCGAACCACAGAAATTCAGCTTCAATCTTATCCACGACATTTTGTGGACAATATTTCTTCACAATCAAGGACTTGGGATCTTCCCAAGTCGTTTTATCAATTATAGCTTCTCCCTTTGTCTACTTGACTGACCCCACCAGTCAAGAACTTCTTCTTCAAAGGAATGGGCGGCAAACTTTACAGCTTGGTCTGTTCTGCATTCACTCATTTTTATCACAGCTTCCATAGATGTGATCTACTGTAAAGCTGCAATGGCATCCTTCTTCCATTGAATGGTTTGGGATGGCAGTCACTGAAATTCTTGTAGTTATATTCGTGGCCATGAATTCTGGTGCTCTGGTTCGTTATCCCAACTGTTTCGAAAGTTCGGGTGGTTCCTATATTGTTTCCTACCGGAGTAGCATGAAGAGTGTCTTCTGTTCTTGGAACAACGTCACTTGTTCCTTCATTTCGGTTTCCCAGACTTTTCTGATTCTCCCTTCTCCTAAGAGCATCATCCAGGATTCCAGGTAAAGTTGTTTGAAGCACACGTGTGAACTCAGATGCCACCGCTCCTTGAAATTGTGTTTTAGTCATAATGACTTCTTCCACCGGTTGCTCAGGTTCAGCATTCGTATTTACGTTCTCATTTGGATCGGGGTTTGTATCTGTCGTTTCGCGAGTACGAGACCTAGTGTTAGGTATTCTACCCCTGCCTCTTCCTCGTCCTCTACCACGTCCTGTCATTAGTACCTACACACAGATGTATAGAATCAGAATTCGTATAACCGGTCATAATCCAGAAATTAACAACATTTGGCCAAAAATGCCTTTAATTATCTGATTTCTAAGTATTTTTCGTTATAGGTCGTATTGAATGTATACACCAAACTTATCCTGAGGCATTCCAGACTAATCTCAGAGTCCTAGTTTAAGTCTAAATACTATTCCTGTAGCATCTAAATCCCTTACACTGAGGCTCTGATACCAACTTGTCACGCCCGTAACACAGGATAGTCATCTAACTAGAGTAATACCTCCAACAGAGATGTTCCCAGGAAATAACGACGGGTCTATGAGAGATTTATACACCGTCCCTTCCTAGACAAAACATTCCGTTTTTCAGATAACTACATACCGGTCAGAAGGTCGCCTTCTAGTTATGGTGACGTAGATATCAAAAAAATACAGCGGAAGACTAAATCATGGCTTCTATTAACTTCAAAACAGTGTTTACATAATGGTTAACAAAAGTTACATCATCCGTTCCTAACAAGGAACGAGTCATTCGGGACTTATATTTCCAGACATGCCCATCATCTGGATAGTTCATCTTTTCATTATAGTCCTGGAAATGCCTCATCTATTGTCTACCTGTGATGCGTTCAAAAACATTTGATAAAACATGAGTTAGCACACAGCTGGTGAATTCATAAACTAAAATAGTTTATTAAAATGACCCGTCGAAGTATCTTGAACACATTCATGGGCTTCAACATCCAAATTCATAGATAACTATGAACAATCATTCAGTCTATATATAACCAAAGACCGTTCCACGGGTCTTGTCCAACATGTCGTTCCACGGGCAAGTGAAATACATAAGCGCTTAGAATACGTTATATATAAACAATCGGTACAATCGTTTCAAGATACTCAAAATATTTCATAAATCAATCATGCCAGACAAGGTCGTGAAATGGTTCATGCATCACAGTTTAAGAACTCACATCGGCAGTATTTCGGCTTATTAATCAGTAATGTGGCAAACACCTCGGGCAGTGCTCCTAGATAAATAAGTACATTACTCATTTATACAAACCTAACTTAATGGTGTATAACCAAAGCTTAATAGGAAGTCGGAACCTTACCTCAGCACTATCTACGGGAATTTGAAGTTGAATGGTTAGAAACCGGACTCTCGTACGCGAACCGAGGCTCGGGATTGGATTTCCAGAGTATGTGTGTGTGTAGGAAGGTGTAATTGTGTGTGAGAAATGGCTAGAATCGATCATTTATGTATAGGGCCAAATTTCCACCCGTAGCGGACCGCTACGCTAGGTGGTGGCGGTCCGCCACCCTTGTGGCGGCTTATTTAGCTTGACGTGTCCATAGCAGACTGTTATGGTCTGGCTTAGCGGTCCGCCACCCCTTCCACGTGTTGATTTTCGATCGGTGAGTCACCGGGGCACGTGTCATCTCCCGGGAGTTTCCTTAGTCAACAAGTAGCGGACCGCTAGGGTCCTGGGCAGCAGTCCGCTACCCTTTTGATTTTCAAAATTTTTATTTTAAGTCCTTGAACTTCGATTATTCACATTTCCACCTTTCAACTCTAAAATTTGACAAGTTTTTTTATTAGGAATTTTCGAGGCGTTACAGTTTGCAAATTTTATGATGGAAATTTCAGTCGCAAAATTGGTGGAAACAATATTTCGGTCAAAAAAAAAAATAGTCGCAAAAGTTATTTGCAACCATGGTTTAAGCGACCATCTAAACTAATCGCAAAATGGTCGTAAGGGTATTTGCAAGCGTTTTGCGACTGTTTGGATTGTCATAAAAGTGTAATGTCAACTAAGTAAAATTATCTTCTATAAAAGTTTTACATAAATTAGTTTGGCACTTTGGCCAAATTATATAGAATAACAACGGCATCTTGAAAATTGTCCACTTTATAATCATGGAAACAAAAGCGACACGTAAAATATAAAACCAACTAAAATTGTTTATGATACCCAAAGTTGATCAAATCGAACATATGAACAAAACAACTATAAATAACCTACAACTAAAGATCTAAAATTTTAGCTTTAGACCGAAGTTCTCCATGCAGTGACGGAACTTAAACAATTAATTTGGGGGCTAAAAATATTACACATAAAAAAATCAAAATTTTTAATGGATTTGTGGAACAGATTTGACTTTTGGTCTGGATTAGGGGGCACAAACACTAGAACTAATATGAAATAAACCTAGTGGGTCGAAATCAATATTTCTAAGCAAAAAAGTAGGGAAAACCAATTTTTTAGTGGATTTGTGAAAAATATTTGGGTTTTTAGTCTGAATTAGGAGGGATACACACTCTAAAAAAGTAATATAAATAAACCTAGTAGACCGAACACTATAAAATAATTTTGTCTGCCACGTGTCAATTTATGTTGAAGTCTAGATTTTGGTTTCCCGTCTCTCTCGTCTAAATAACCCTCTCCTATTAAATAATAATGATTTAAAATAATAAAATATAATTTTAAGACGATTACAATTATATCTTATCTTAAAATATAATTTTATAATTATATCTTATCTTAAAATAAAATTTTATAATTATTAAATCTTCATTATTTGTTATTTATAATTCTTAAATCTTCAATATTATTTTTTATTTCACCAATAGCTTATAACATCTAACATTTTAAATTTATTCAATCAGTGTAATACATGTGTTTCTAACCTAGTAGTGTATATATATACACGTGTTGTCCCGAGTCAAGTGGTTAGATGTAGAGGTGCACAAATCGGTTTTTTAACCCAAACCGGTTCAAACCGACCCGAACCGGTTTGGTCAACGAAAAGTCAAAACCGGTTTGGACCCAAACCGGTTCGGGTTAAACCGGTTTCAGAGAGGGAAATATGTAAACCGGTCAAACCGGTTCGGGTAGGTTTTAAACCGGTTTGCCCCTTAAACCGGTTTAAACCGGTTTTTATTAAAAAAAAAAAAAATCAAATAAATTTTATGTTTTTAATATAAAATCCTGACAAGCACAAGGAGGTTTCAGATGATTTTGGTTTTGATAAATATGTTGGTTTAGGTTTCTCCGATTCAACTTTTATTTGTAACGATGACAAGACATTGAACAACGATGTAATTTCTATTTCTAACAATGAATGTGATGTTTCTGTTTCAAATGTTATAAATAATTGTTTTGGAAAGTTCATGACGGAAGAAATTCCTTCATATACTCCTTTGAAAGAAAGCACATCATGCAACACAGATGATCAAAAAGAATCACATATTCAGACATCAACTGATTCTGACTCGTTAAAGATTCAAGATCTCAAGCATAAGAAGAATCAGAAACACAAAGTGATTCAGATACTTCAACGTCAAATTATTAAAGTTGTGAAGAGGAGATAGTCGACATGTTTGAGATGTTTCCTTTCAAAGTTCACAATGGATGTTGGTCATCTGATAATCACCATAGAAAAGGATGTTGTTGCAGAACCAACAGGTGTTGACTTTTCAAGAAACAATCAGAAAGAATAATGCAAAAATCAAAAACCTCGTCAACCGAATTTCTCAATAAAACCATCATCATCATCACGACACTCTTTCATCATACAAAAGCATTATCATGTGACTAAATGTTTTAAGTGTGAACAGAAGAGACATACGGCCAAACATTATAAAAATTTCACACAGGAAACTAACTGGGTTAAGTATGACATACAAAAACCCAATTATGATAAAAAAAAAAGGTTTGGGTAAAAGGATAAACAATATAACTTTTCAAATAATCTCTTAAATTAACTTGTAACTTTAAAATCAAAACTTAAAATTTTTTGTTCTTGGAAAATGAAAAATGATGTGAACGAAACTAATCATGATAGACCTATGTTGAAACCAACTTGGGTCCATGTTTCTCAATAATTGAACAATCATAGGAGGACTATCGACAACCAATGGCATGTTGATAGTGGGTGTTCGCGTCACATGACAACGTTGGAGTATCTTTTTACTGACTTCCGATTTATCGACAATGGTTATGTGGCGTTTGCGAGTGATAAAAAAGGTGGCAAAATTACAGGAAAGGGTAACGTATCAAATGGCGCTTTGATACTAGAAAGAGTCAACCTTGTGCCTGAACTTTGCTACAATCTTCTAACTGTCTCCCAGATTAGTGATAAGCACTTAGCGGTGCTATTCAACGCGTTTGAGTATTTATTCTTGAAGCTAGGATTCACAGTTCCTGATGAGATGATTGTGATGAGGACGCCAAGGAAAAATAATAATTATGTGGTCGACATGAGTGATGTCGTTTCCTCTAGCCCTATTGCTTGTCTTATTTCAAAGGCTTCTGATTAAGCGATTAGGGCATTTGAATTTCAAAAATATGAACTAACTTTTAAAACACAATCTTGTTCGTGGTTTACCATATATCGCATGCTCTCAAGGAAAACAGCATCGTAAATCGCATAAGCCAAAACAGGATAATTCTTCAGTGCACCTTTACGGCTGTTGCACATGGATTTATTTGGTCCCATTAGTGTCAAAATTATTGCTAAGAAATCCTATTATCTTGTTGTAACAGATGATTTTTCACGCTATTCTTGGGTAAGCTTTCTGGCCACTAAGGATGAAACAACAGACTCTCTGAAGAGTTTGATCTTGAAGATAGAAAACATTTGCAATTGGAAAGTTAAGACAATAAGGAGCGACAATGGGACCGAGATTAAGAACTTTGCTGTTGATTTTTTCTGCACCAACAAAGGAATTTCCAAACAATTCAGTGCTGCCAGAACACCGCCGCAAAATGGAGTCGCTGAGAGAAAGAACAAAACTCTTATTGACGCCGCTTGCACCATGTTGGTGGATTCTAACTCCCAATTATCTTATGGGCTGAAGATGTTAACACGACTTGCTACGTTTTGAATCAGGTGCTTGTGGTCAAAGCTCAGAACAAGACTTCATATGAACTATTCCACAAAAGAAAGTCGTTAATAGACTTCTTTAGACCTTTCAACTGTTCCTGCTCATTGCTTAACACTCAAGATCATTTGAACAAGTTTGCTGTAAAATTTGATGAGTGTTTCTTTGTCGGTTACTCTTTTTCACAGAAGGCTTATCGTGTATATAATAAACGCATGAAGATCGTACAAGAATCATTCTATGTCGATTGGCAGGAGTGTAATGCATCCAATACATGAACTGGTCCAAATTGGTTCTATGACGTTGATACGGTGTTCAATTCCTTCAACCTTCCTGAGATTATTCCTCTAGCTGCTAATTCTTCTCCATCAACTTAAGAGGATTATTGTGTTGATCTTTTTCCGTTTTCAACACGACTTACTCCACGTGTGCCAGATCCAGTCATTCCGGCTTATGATGAACCAGCACCTTCACAATATGAAGTTACTGCAAGTATTCAATATGATGTTTCTGGAGAAGCTTCGATTGATCAAGCAGTCGTTGAAAATCAGACTAATGTTTCGCCTGATCAAGATCCTATCATTGATGCAAGTGCTACTGCTTCTCCAGTAACTGAAGAAAACTCAAGTTCTCAACAAGATGCAGTTTATCGTGATCATCATTTGACTAATCTTCCTGGACAAGTTGAAGTACAGTTTGGTCCTTACTCCAGGATTCTTAGTGGTCACTCTTTGGATAATATAATCAGTTCAATATCTTATGGTGTTAAAACAAGAAGCAGGTCAGGTGCAATCAATGAATGCTTGTACTCTTTCTTCTTCTCATATAAATTCGAAGAACATATCCATGCCCCTGGCGGAACCGAGTTGGGTTGACGCAACGCAAGAGGAGCTACAACAGTTTCAGAAGCTTAAAGTCTGGGAATTGTTGGATCTTCCTGCATGTTCGCTGGTAGGTGGCCTGTACAACTTATGACATACCCGACATAGCTTATGCTGACCCTAGACTGGCGTACGTGCTGGCGTATTACAGGGGACCATCGGCGTAGGACCAAAACTCGACGTAGCTTACACCGATTTGGGCTTAGCTTACGCCAGTAGCTTCACGCATTAAGGTTGAAGGTAGTTTTTGGACGTCTATTTAACCCCGAAGGCTTGGGTTTCAACCCCATATATTCTTGGACGGATTTTGGATGAGTTTAAGGTCATGGAACCACTAAGTAATAAACTATTGATCATCGCAAGCATGAAATTTATTCCCGAATCAATATTTGAAGAATCATTCACACTCATGAGCGGCATAACCGCCATTGATCATCACCGGGTGTAGGCGTAGTGTTAGTAAATGTATTTAATCGTGTTTCTACCTGTTCTTAGACATATATATTTTGTAATCTTTTGATTTCTTGAATTTGTATGTTTAATTTGTTTGATTAATGATTTGGTTTCTTTAATTCAATTGATAATCCATAAAGTCATGGTCTTTGAATCATTAATAATTGGTACTTAGTTGAAATGACTGAGGTTGAACTAGTAATTATTTACATAACATCTCAATTATGTTCTTATTCGGTTTAGGATCGTTTGGTCAACAAAAAAGGTTATTTAGTCTGGTAATTATTTATCTCACAAGTTATCTAGCAGTCCATGTCTATGTGAATTCCAATTTGTAGTAACTAGGTTATACATAGTGCTTTTAAAACCTGAACCCGTGTGTTATCATCTTTTATTCATTGTTTACAAATCAGTTTTAATTTCAAGTTTACAAATCAAGTTTGACTCTTTTCAACCAACTAACCAATTTCTGAAAGTAATTTAATTAGGAATAATTAATTAATCAACTTAAGTTCTAACCACAAACTCCTTGTGGATACGATTTCCTTCTTACCTTAACTACTAGGTTATTTAGGTTTTTGAATGACTCAAACGACAATCAATAGAAGGTAACTATTTCACCATACATCCACTCATTGATCCTCGATCAAGTGTTATCTTGACTACCAATAAAAGGTCTCTCTAATCGGTAGAGATCTGTATGGCCCCAAAACCGGGAGGCCTCACTTATTGGATTTACTTATCAACACATAGCACATAAACATAAGACATTCATAAACACAGCGGAAACGATTTAAAACATAACGTAAGCAGCAAAAATACATAACTTGTCTAAACATAACTTGTTTGATAAGAAATGAAACTTTCTTAAAACAACTGAAACATAATCTTAAACATAAACGGGATGCTAGACACCGATCTTCGGGTAACTCTTCTTGCCAAGCCAAGTATCCTCATCCATCCAAGCCACCTACACTTAACTGATATGCATACTAAAAATCAGCAACGTTGAGTGAGTTCTAACGTTTACTTTAAATCAATTATACAAAAGTTTTACTAATACATACATACTGCCCTTAAGACAAAACTATACATACGTTTCTTTTCAAATCAGTTTAAAACATATAGTAAACTGTCAATTCCTTTACACTGTACTGCCCTCATGGCTAGCACCATGAACCGACAATACCTGGTCAATGCCCCCATGGCCAATGGCCATGAACCGACACTACCGCTTATCCGTCAATTCACTTGTCACTACTGTACCGCCCTCATGGCTAGCACCATGAACCGACGAGTACCTGGTCAGCACCCTCATGGCTAGCACCATGAACCGATAATACCGCTTTAAGCTAAGGGGAGTTTCTTGGTTCTCCCGAGCAACCGCCGTCACTCATACCAATTGTACAACCGTTAGCGAACCCAAAGGTTCTTACTAATGGGTAGAACCCAAATCTGACATCTTGTACAAGTAACATCTGTCTCAAGGACCTTTTCAGCTGGTACACATTCCCATAGGAAATCTATTCACTTTCAGTTCATACAACTTTCTTTAACTTGATCATAACTTTAACATGTATTATGCCTTTGTTTATGTATATAAAAATATAGTAAACGCTTGCTATAAATAACTTTACTTTTACTGAAGCATAACTTAACACATATATCATGCATTTGTTTATGTATATGAAAATATAGTAAACGCTTGCCATAATGATATATCTTGCTTCACTGAAAACATACTAGCACATATATTATGCCTTTGTTTATGTATATGAAAATATAGTAAACGCTTGCCATAATATAGCTATACTTTACTCAAAACGTACATTGCCTCTTTTAAACTCTTCACTAAAACATAGCCTTTCACCTTGTTTATTAATACAAAAATATGTAATAAACACTTTACACTAAGTATGCATACAATCTCTAAAGAAGAAAAAAAGAGGATTAGAACTCACCTGGTTTACAATCTACTATGGAAACTAACAATCTTTGGGCTACACAAGCGCTACGTGATATGTGCGAATACAATGCGTGAAATCGGTTAAACTTGGTAGTGTTGGCTGACTCTTTAGAGAGTCGGCTGATGGTCATCAGAGAGTCGGCTGATGGCATCAGAGAGTCGGCTGATGGCATCAGAGAGTGGGCTGATGGCATCAGAGAGTGGGCTGATGGCATCAGAGAGTGGGCTGATGGCATCAGAGAGTCGGCTGATGGGCATTAGAGAGTCGGTTGATGGCATCAGAGAGTCGGCTGATGGCAATCAGAGAGTCGGCTGATGGTCATCAGAGAGTTGGCTGATGGCATCAGAGAGTCGGCTGATAGTCATTAGAGAGTCGGCTGATGGTCATCAGAGAGTCGGCTGATGGCATCAGACAATCGCCTGAACTTGCGTTCGGGATTTTGTGTCATCTTCCTCATCGAGTGTCGGCTCAAGAACCCTAATTTTAATCAGACTCGTTTTTGATCCAAAATCATAACTTTTTACGTTCAAATCAATTCTCCAGCTTCCATGAAGCTAGATCTATACTTTTCGGGTGTTTTTATACGTAAAAATCCGATCTTTATGTGATTATACCCATGAAACCCTCAAAACCCATTTCTAACAAAAACTCAGATCTGAGCAAGTTTTTTACCACAAATCAGCTCGTTTATTTAGCAAAGATTCATGTAATCACTGGAGAAGAAGAATGGTTCGATCTTGGAGCAAAACCGACACTTTCTCTCAGTAGGTGTTTCTCTCTCTAGAACTTGTAATGAAATGGAAATGATGGTGAAAATGAGGGTAGAAAAGGATGGAGTTGGGGTTTTATTGAGCCCAATCTCCTTACCTATTCTGGCCCAAGTCCAAGCCCAAGGCCCATCCCCTTTCACCTTCCTTGTTCTTTGTAAATCCCGTGTCCGATCTACGCTTTCGAATTTCGGGATGTTACAAGATCACCGCTATAATTTTCTCACTAATATGGGTAGTGATCACCCATAACTCTTCTATTTTATGGTAGAGATGTCATTTGCGTATCACTTATTTTAAACTTGGTAAGGATTACCAATACGTGAAGACTACAAATGGTGTGGTGTATATGCTTAGATTATTCTTGACTTATGAACCCTCTATTTTTCTGTTGTTTTGATAATCATAAGATTTGATATGAATCATTGAATTTGCTCAAGAGTACGAAAGATTTCTAAATATTTTGCATATTGCAAGAAGTGAGTCAAGTGGTGTGGAGTATGTTGATTTAAATAGCCAAAGAGGAGAGTGACAAGAAAGTGACACAGTGGCAAGACGGTCGATGGTGTAGTGTAACTATGCATAGACCGTAGTCCGGCTAGCCATTTCTTGTTATGACTCTATTTGTATGACTTATATCATCAAGAAACCAGAGGCATTCATTTGATCGTGTCTTGAGTACTAAGGCTGAGAAGGGCCATAACTAATATGCTATGTACCTTTCTTACACAATCAAATTTGTGTGTTGTCTCTGTCTTTATCAATTATCTAATACCTCATTAGTATGGACCAATGTCTTTGGCTTAGGTTTCAATTTGAAAGTTATCTTCTTTAGGAAGATTTCTCCACACAATATTTGACTCATGAGTTTTTATAAAAGTTTGGGTTTTATAAACTTATTAAAAGTTAGTTCGATGATACTTTTGAAAGATATTTATACTTCATTGTTGGCACCGAGTATGTTGACCTCATCCTTGTAGCTAAATTGTTGAACTTGAAGATTGTTGCATAGACAATACGATCTATGCATGGTCCAACGTGACATCGAACGCGTGCTTTATGTCCACGTGTGTTAGGGCTATATAGCATTAGTAATTTGTGATTTTCTACCCAATATTTTATTTTGTCAAAAAGACTTGGACATTTTTACCCCACCTCTTAGCACATGTGACGACACATGTTGACTTTCTACACCTTTTAGATATACATACACACATTGAACATAATCCTTTTGCGGTTGTTTATGCACTTCCGATTAAAAGGATCATTTATATATATATATATATATATATATATATATATATATATATATATATATATATATATAATTTGCCAACCATATGTGAGTTTGATAAACGGTACTTAAAGGGTCAATCTTCCATGTGACAACCACTTTTTTCTTTTTTTTCTTAAATTTCGGTAACTAGTTTTTTATAAGAATGAAAGTTGGTCTGCTCGTTATGTTAATATCTGTGTCTGCATTTTTGTTTAAATTTACTAAAAATCGGCTCTTCCGCCGCAAAGCGAGTGCTTAACCACTAGTTAAGAACCCAGTAGTTAAGAAACAAAAATAGAGATATTACGAGTAATTCTGTAACCTTAATTATAATCCCAAGTAGGAATCATTCATTTCCCAAAAACAATAATAGTAGAAAAAAAAGGTTTGCACGGCTGCATCGATCCCATCCATAATTCACTTTACTTTTAAATTCCAGGAATTTTGTTTTTATTGAAAAAAGTACATGCAAACTGAGGGTGACGATATCATAATCAAATCACCCATTCCCTTTATAAATACCCCTTCACTCCACGATCCTTTACAATCAAACCCCATAAACCATGTCAGCCACGGGCACTGTGGTGGAACGGTTATCAAACAGTGGTAGTGGTGGCGGGAGCAGGTGGTGTCCGACACCGGAGCAGGTGATGTTGTTAGAGGGAATGTATAGAGGAGGTCTGAAAACCCCAACGGCAACACAGATACAACAAATAACAGCAAGGCTCTCTCTTTATGGCAAAATTCAAGGCAAAAACGTGTTTTATTGGTTTCAAAATCATAAAGCTCGAGATCGACAAAAGATTCGAAAGAAACTCATGGCTATGTATCAACACCAACGTCTTTTGCCTTCTTACAACTCACTTTATTATCACCCCCTTCCCCTTCAGGTAACCTACTCTTGGTTTGCATAGGGTGGCCAAATAACGTAAATATTACAAGTTTTGATAAATAATGTTCTTGACTGAACATCTCACTTATCGGATTATCGTTAAGTGAGATGTTCAGTATGAAAGTTTGGTGTTGAAAAGGTTAGCTTATAACAAGTTAAACCTTGCTAATTAATTAGGGTTTTGGATGTATTTTAATATGTTTAAACAAAACATAAATGTTACTCATAATTGATATATTGGTTTTGATATAATGTAAACAAAATTCTATACGTTAGAAGAGTAATATATCTTATATAACTAGAATAGACTAACAAAATCTAAGCAACACATGTTGTA
Source organism: Smallanthus sonchifolius (assembly GCA_023525975.1). NCBI lineage: Eukaryota > Viridiplantae > Streptophyta > Magnoliopsida > Asterales > Asteraceae > Smallanthus > Smallanthus sonchifolius. The sequence goes on from CM042025.1 coordinate 9,975,852, forward strand.
TTTGTAAAAAATCTAATACTTTTTAACACCAAAAGTGATTTTATTTATGACCTAGCAAGGAGGTAGAAAGTACAAAGTCACATGAATTAGGCTTGATTTTATTAAAAACTTTTTTGTTAAATTTATACTAAATTTGTTTGTAGAAAGAGATATTTTAGATGATATAACATTGTTAAAATTTTTATTGAAAGTGTTCAAATATTTTTTTAACGCCTGTGGATTTTATTAAAAGTATAAGACTAGCAAGATGCTACTATTAAGCAAATTTTTTTTTCTTTTTTTACATAAAACGCGCATTGTGAAAATAAAATGGATTATTACACCGATTGAACCATTCTAAAATGCTAGTTTTTGTTCGGTTTTTGATCCATAAAAACGTGCATGATTTTATATAAACATTTATTTCATAACAATTGGTATACATACAGGGTGGTGATATGTCAAGCTGCAAAAACATGGTGAACGAATGGAATGTAGATCAGACCTGCAAGAAGGTCATGTGTGATTGCTCACTCATGACAGTGATGTTGATGGATCAGGGTACAAGTCAATACTGCACAAGAGTACCACCGAAAACCCTACAGCTCTTCCCGACCGCACCAGCACCAACTCTAAACCCTAGTCAACCTCAATGAAATGGACAAGACTCGAACCTTTGACATTAGGGTTAGGTTTTCAAGAAAATGATTTAAATAAGGCTATTTTTTCTTGTACTAGGGCATCAAATCAAGTTAGTTCTCAGTAGTATTGTAAGGTCGTTTTGATAATGACTTGTAAATCGTGTTATAAAGATTGTACCTTGATTAAATATGGTGTACGTTGTGACTTGTGGGTTTCTGTTTTGTCACTAGACGTTTGAGTGTCAGTAGTACTAAGCTAGTACTATATAAAGAAAGATGAAAGATCTGAATTGCCATAGACGCTAGCATTTAGTGACGGAATTGAAACGTCTATTTCACAAATTTGGCATATGCAGTGGGATTGCCGAAAGCTTCTGTGTTTGGTTGATTCGAAATCTGTTATATGTTCCCTAGTAATTTTTATATTAATAGCTCTTTTTTAAGATAATACTATTCGGTTATCTTTTTAACATATATCTGACTCACTTGATATCAACAAAAAACTAATATATATTACTTTAAAAAAATATTAAATTTAATTTGGTATACTAAATACTCACAACTTGTAAAAGAAATTAACGAAAAGTTATTAAACTATTTTATGTATATTAAAGGCATTAAAATTGTTTAAAATACATATACTTGTGAATTTTTTTTAAAGAAAATAATGACTCGTTAACTAAAACTTCATCGACTATCAATATTTTTACAAAAAGAAATTATATTATCTTGTTTTAATTAAACAGTTACTTAATTAACAAGCTACTATTTAAAAATAATTACAAAAGTGCATAATTTTAGACAAGCTTAACTAAAAGCTTTAATATATAAAAATAGTTTGGCGATTTTTTAATTGTATTTTTATTATTAAAGTTGAGGGATTTTAATATATATCAAATTTAGGTTGAGTGATATTTTATAAAAATTAAGAAAACCTATTGTGTCTTTATAGTATTGACCTTTTAATGATTCTAATTAAGGATCTTCAAAAATTGTTGAAACCGGACAAATCGCTCATACTAAGCTAAATCGACGGATTAGGCCTGGGTTAAGAGTCATACGGTTTACGGTTTGAAAAATCATGTTTCAAGATTCTGTTTACGGTTTGGAGCCAGTCAGGTAAACCTAACATGCCTAGATATTAATAAAAAAATAAAATATAAAATATATTTATGCTGCTCCGACTGACCCAGCTAACCTGACTCGTTCCGTTTAGTAATTAATCCAAAAACTGTAGTCACTGTCTGACCCAAAAATTCCATCAAAACTAACCGAATCGAGCCACAAATATCCCTAGTTTTATACGGTGCATAAAACTTATATAAATCACATTCTGTACCCACAAAACAAACTTTACAATTCTTTAAAATAAATTGATTTTTATCATACGACAATTTAATATTGTACCTTCGGGTGTACAAATCATTTTTATTGATATATAAATTACTTTCTTTTTGATATAATTTAAAAACACTAATTAATTTAATTTATGGCTAGCTTGTATATAGGAAATAGACAAACAGTACCTGTGGATTCAGATGGTCGATTAGTACTTTATGATTTGCATAGACATGTCTTGGGAAGAAGTCAGGCAAAATTTACTTGTGTTTTAAGTTTTGTCAGCACGAAAAGTAAAGTCAAATTGCAATGCATGCAAACTTGAAAATTCAGCGTACACCACTATCGAAACTCAACTACAAAGTGTAAAAACCTTTATTAATTAATGTCCGCCAAAAAGTTATAAGGATGTATTTCTGCTCATACTTCTATTATTAATAAAAATCCATCTACGGTCATATTAATTTGTGATCTATTTCAAGGCCAACTCATTGGAAAAGTTCAAGATAAGCCATGAAGAAGTTACGTAAGCAACTCGAAGCACATAGTATGAATATCTTGAAGTTGAGCATCACATAAATAAATGGTCTAGGTCTACGTACGATCTTGTGATCATGACATATGATACACAACCTAAACATAAAAGGTGTGATTGATGGATCCTTTGTAAAGGTTAGACATGATTGGAATGATGGGAAGGAAAAGTCGTTTTTTATGCTTTACAAAATAGATAACATAATCTTTTTATTTTGTGAGAAACAATACAATACTAATGTGAAAAATAAAGCAAAATACATATAATATAATATAACATAAAGGAACAATACTCAAACGCAACATCAAGGATCGAACAAAATAAGATTCAGATTTGACGAATGCCACGTATAAACACAATTCATTTAAAACAGATTTGGTGACTATTCGATTTTATCTCCTATTGTATAACGGTTAGAGCTGTAGTTACAATGCCGAAGATGAACTCGCTAATCCGCAATAGCACCGTGTTTTTGGTATTTTCTCATTTGTGGAAAATATCAAGATTAGGGTAGGTGTTTGATAATCAAACAAGAGAGCTCAATCCCTTGTTTGGTGAAATGGAACATAATATGATGAGAAATCTCTCTCGATTGTTTTGAACCTTTTTCTATCTATTTCTTATCATTACAAATGAACCAACCGTACTACACATATTTTAGTGTTGTGGCGAGCACATGTCATCGCTATGGAGTGAAAAAGCTTACTGCGACGAAATGACGTCGCTATAAGTGTTGGTGCTAAAAGATCATATGTATAGGTTTCCATTGTCATCGCCATAGACGTCATCTCTATAGTGCCACTTCTTCCGATGACATGTCGTCGCTAGATCGCATAAATAAATAAAAAGAAATCATTTATTAAATTAGTTTAGACATATAGTGACGACATTTAGTTGTCATAAACAAATAAAGAGTAATTATTAATTAAATTAATTTAGACCCACAACGACGACATGTCATCGCCATGAAAAAATAAAAAAATAATTTATTAAATTAATTTAGACCTATAGCGATTACATTTAGTCGCCATAAATAAACAAAAAGAAAATTTTAATTAAATTAATTTGGACCTATTGTGACATTGTGTCGCCATAAATAAATATAATAAGTTATTAATTAAAATAATTTAGAGCGAAGACATTTAGTCGCCATAGGTTCACGAGGTTAATATTCCTGGATATTTATGGCAACGGCATGTCGTCGCTATAGGTTTTTCAGAATTTTTTATTCATTTTTAATTTATCCAGGATTTTTCATACATATGTAACACAATATAAATATCAAATACAAATCAAACAAAATTTTAAGATATCATACATATCAAAATATTTAAAATCTTTGTAAAATTGTTCAAAATATCATTAGGTAATACAACATTAAATGAAGTAGCTAATCATCCTGATTATCACTTTCACACGTCGTTGAAAATGTCATCGCATTTGTGCGAGTTGTTTTTTTAAAGTCTTCCTGAATTTTATGCATTTGTTCATTCATGTATTGTTGGAGTTCTTCTTTCTTTGGTCGTTGCCAGTGTTGTTGTGAGCCAAGGGGGCGGGATATGTACTCGACACATCAAGGGCTACACATCTCAGGACACGACCAACACCCCGTATATGCCCGCACCTTTAGGCACTTTTCATAGCATAAATCTCATCAACTGGTGATAAATCAACAGACTCGCTTTTCATTCTTCTACACTCATTTTGAATCCTATCCTGCATTAAACAATACATTAAACTTACACTAAATATGTTACTAAAAGTCGACAGCATAACAACTGTAAAATGGATAACCAACCTGTTTAATTATAAATAATAAACAGTAATAATTTCCAAGAATTCAATAAACCTACATTAATAGTAACAATACTAACAATATATAAATAAATACCAACGTTTAGTCTGTTAAAGTGGGTTCGAGTCATTTTTACCTATTTAAACTAAAAATTGAATATTTTAAGTCTATTAAAGTGGGGTCGAGTAATTTTGATCCATTTAAACTAAAAGTAGGATAATTTACGTATTAAAGTGGGTTCTGGTCAAGTGACCTAAACCAGTGTCATCTTCATCTATATTTTCTTTCAAGTCTTTTAGTTTAATACACATAACCAGTTCTCATCTTCATCTATATTTTCTTTGTTTGTATTCTGCTCTGCAATAACATCATCAATTACATCAAACATCTCATTATTTATTGCTATAAGATGTGTTCTTGGAGCAAAAAGGTCGGGTTTCTATATCGTCAGCATTATGATATTTCTCACTGTGATAATTCCATATCTCATATGATTATAGAAACCTATGGTCATGTATGTGGGCATAAATCATATTCGAATCCCGTCGATATAAATAGACACAACGTCTACAAGAGTAATACGCTTTGCCTTGATTGTCGATATGATTCTTGGCAATCTATGTAAAGCTGAGAAGACCTTTTAAGAAATCCCGAGAACTCCGATTTCACAATTTAATCTAACTTTTATCAATTGTCGGCATGGTTCTTGGCAATCTATATAGAGTTGTGTAAATGTATGTTTATAAGATGTAAACGTTACTATAAGATGGTAGATCCTGACCCACATTTTGAATATTCTATCTCATATGTTTTAAGAATGTTGTACCTTTTTAACTATAAAATATAACAAAAGTCATTTGATAGGATAACAAAGGTCTACATCTCAATTTGATCAATTTTATGATCTTATAAATTTAACTCATGACTTAACTGAGACGTCCATCACTACCAAAAAACTGAAAAGTTTGCGACAGCAGATTTCGTGGGAAATTTGTCAGAATTGACCGTTAGCGACAAGTTTCCGACAAAAACTGTTTGTCGGAAAAACCCTCGTAGGAAAAAAATTTCCGACAAAGTTCCGACTAATTTTCCAACGAATTACCAACAAAGGTCTTTCATCGGTAATCTCCGACAATATTCCGACGATTATATTCTTTAAGGTCTGTGACGAAATTGCGACGAGCATCCCACAAAATAATTTTAAATATTATTATTTTTTAATTATTAATAATAATACAAACAATAATAATAATAATAACTAATCAGTAATATTAGTAATTAATTTTTTATTTATTATGATACCGACAAATTTCCGACAACTTAAAAAAAAATTTCGACATTTTTCTGATAATTCTAAATTTTAATTTTTTTTAATATTTTTTCTAATAATACAATTCCTATAAATTTCCAACAACTTTTTAAAAAAAATTCTGACAATTTTCCTACAATCTTAACCTCTTTTCTAGTTTACAATACCGACAAGTTTCCGACAATTCTAAATTAAAAAACTAAAAAATTGCAGAAAAATAGCAAAACATTTGCAGAAAAATAGAAAAAAATTTGTAGAAAAAATAGCAAAAAAAATTGAAGAAAAATAGGAGAAAAATTCCCGAAAAACATGTTTTAATATATCAATCACAATTTACAACCAAACAACATCTTTTAACGATTTCTATTACTAATCGGCTAATTTTTTCAAAATTTCTTCAAGTTGTTTTTGTACTTTTTGCTCCTTTGCATCTCGTTCGGCTCGTTCTTGTTCCCGCTCTTGTTCCCTCATCTTGAAGAAGATGAGAATGGAGAAGAAGAGGGTAATAATGATTATAACTTGCAAGGTGCAACGGTCAAATCGTCTCGATAGTTGTAAAAATCTTAGCGTAACCCTATCATTATTTACTATTTGAATTTTAAAATTTTTACAGATGCTGACAACTGTTAAAATTTGGGGACAATTGTTAGGGTCATTTTACAGCTAAGGATCCTAGATCTTCAACATACCTCGGTATACTGACAGGTTTCGGTATCCTTAATATTTACCGTTATATATTTCTTCTATCTTGACTTATTCGCAGGAAAAACGTGCATAATCAAGCCCATCCCCGAAGAATCGCTCTAGAAGTCAAGGAGAACATGTAGAAGACGCGTGGATTGGCTTCAAACGGTCATATTAGAGGACTTAGTCGATTTCAGGATTCTCGGATTGTTAGTTAACTTGTATTTTGTATATAACCAGTAGCTTGATCGATTAGGAAGCACGATACACAACACAATTAGCACTATATACTCGCAACAATCTTTGTAACACTTAGATATCGATCATCTACTGCTCGTACTTGTAATCATTTTCATTGTTTTATAAAATACTAGGAGGCAAGTGACTTTCAGTCACTTCCCGAGGTTTTATGCCGGTAATCCTTAGGGATTAAGGGCTTTCCTCGTAGACAACTGTGTCAAGCTTTATCTTTTCGATCATTGTTTTACATCGATCTTACAAGCACACTACCTCACTAAGTTTGGTTACAAAATTACCCTGGTTGATTTTTACCCAAAACAACTGTGTAGGAGACGGTTACGTGCCGGTCGATTCTGTTGGATCTGAGTTCAATCCTCATCTTGTAGACACAGTCCTCGTCTCTTCTTCGCCGGAATCCGACCACAGTCGTCAGACAACTGCCACCACTACCATGAGACCCGTACCACTACCACCATCAAAACCACTACATCTAAAGCTACCACCGTAATCACACCACAATGAAGCCACAGCTGCTGCCGGAGCCAGGGCAGCAGCTCACACGCCCTTTGCCGCCGTTGTTCGGTAATTGGAGTCCCTGAACCCATCGTTGTCTTCTTCAGTTCCGAAGGAACACGAGCTCTGTCACCTATTTCTGTTTGCTGTCGTCCTTCCATTATCGGTTTCTCGTTGCCTTCAAGTGAACCGAGCACACACAGAAGGTGGATGTCGGATTCATGCTTTCCGGTGGTGGTGCGAGGGGCTTTCAGCCGGCGAGAGGGGAGGGAAAACGGAAGGGGGGTTGGCGGCTGATACAAAGGAAATAGGAATTTAGGTTTAATAAAACTTTCACTTGCCCCCCTTTCCTTTAAAGAAATTACATTCTCAACCTTTAATTTAAATTAGTAGTTAAGTTATCGTGTTATACTTTCGTTCGTTGACAAATCCTTAGTCCTAAACAAAGTCTCGTGTTTTAGGTAGTAGAAAATTCGGGATGTTACATGTAGCGACTCTGTTAAGATAGGAAGAAGAAATGAAACTATAACCTAAGACTAATATGAGGAGAAGTGGGCCTCTCTAAAATTAACTTATAGCCCAATATCTAATTTAAAATTTTCATTTGAAAAGAAAAGGTTAAAGACAAATATTAATCAAGTATTACAGTAACAAATAAAAATCAATCCGTAAATCTTCAACAAAGTATTTATACCTTTTTTAAAATTAATTTATTCAACTTAACATAAAAAGACTTTAATATTTTCTATATAGTTTTTTAAATATATTTGATTTTCTTGTATTTATTTTATTGTTATTAATTTTAGTAAGTTTTTTAATTCTTAAATATTTTGTTTATCAGGTTGAGATATCTTAAAAAAAATAGATATTTGGATAAAAGAAAATAAATATCATTTATCAAATCCTTTATATACCAATTAAAGTAGCTTTAAAATAAGCCTAAAACTGTTATCGTGTTTGTATTAAATGAATTGTTAAAAAAAAAGTTCACCAACATACGCTTGTAAATGTAAAATAGAATTATATTCGAACCCAGGGCCGTCTCTAAGATTTTGGAAGGCCTGTGCGACTAGAATTCTATTCGGACCCAAGATGTGATAAACCTTACCCGGCCCGAACCATCGAATCGACCCGAAAATTTTTATGTCCAGCCCTATGAAATTGGAGCATCTAAAAACGGTAAACCTCTTATAAAAAATTACTGGTTTCGCCACTGTACGTACACCACTAAAATGTATGTTTTTAATTGTTCTAACCTTACAGTAAAACAGAGAGTAAAAAAAGTAAAATTAATGTAACAAAAACTATACAATATTCTTATTTAAAGTTTGTTTAAAGTAGTTGATCTGTCAATGGTTATGGTCGTGTAGTGTTGAACATCACATTCATGATGTACCTAATTATGTTGTTTTATACATGCACATCTACATGTCTTCAGATTCTAGTCAAATTCCGAATAGGGGAAAATCTGATGACCAATAACATCTAAAATTTTTATGTGACCTTAGTTGTTGTAACAATATTATAATAATAATAATAATAATAATAATAATAAATTATTATTATTTTTATTATTGTTATTTTTATCATTTTCCTGGTTAGGAATTCTCTAGCATCTTTTGAAAAATCTATGTTCAAGTGTTTTGTACTTTCAATCTAAACTAATTAGTAATTTAACTAAAACCCATTAAAGAATTCAACACTAAGTGATTAACCATATAAAATAATATTATTCTTGAAATCACGAATCTACCAAATTTAACTATATATTTTTGAATTTTAGAAAATAAAATAATTACATGAAACAAAACTCTAAATATAATCATATTCAGGGAAATTACTGATTGACAATTTATCACTATATAATAAACAAAAAATGTTCAATTTCAGCAACTGTCAAAGTCTAAACTAAACACAAACCGTTTATTTGAGTTTGAAACAATATAAAGAGTCACTATTGAGCAATAAGTAGGAGAAAAAACAAGAGACAAACAAGAATTAGAAATGATGATAAATAAAATGAAATTTAATGTTTTTCTTCATATTGTCACCACAATATTTATAAAAATGGTGAATAGCAACATGACAGTAAGTAACATGAAGGCCATGTATGTGATGGGAGATTCAACTGTTGATTGTGGAGAAAACACACTCTTTTTCCCTTATCTCCTTCATAATCTCTCTTTACATCCTTGTGAGGGTCCTTCTTCCTCCCTTCTTCCACACCTTCTTGGTAATTTCATCTTATTTACTTTATTTAATTTCTACTTTTTGGGTGTTTTACATGAATATAATCCCATTTCTTGATCTTTATAATCAGCTTAGGTTTACCAATTGATTAATAAATTATTAGATGATAAAAGTCTCAACATATTTCTTTAGATTCATATTCTTGCTGTTGATGTAGCAAAAAAGATTGGAGTGTCATATCCCATCCCATTCTATAGCCAGAATGGTTCCTCAGAGGTCCTTGAACGGGGTGTAAACCTAGGGTCAACCGGAGCCACCATCTTGAGCAACCCAACTGATCCACTCCTCCAGTCCCTCAACCAGCAGCTCCGCCAAGCATTTGAGATTTTTCAACTTTTACAACTAGAACTTGGCCAAGAAACCGCCAACGAGTTTATTAAATCCTCCACCCTCTTCTACCTCTCTTTCGGAAAAGACGACTACATTAACCTCTTCCGCAGCAAATCAGCCAAGGGTCCAGGATCCGATGCAGAAAAGTTGTCCCGGATATTGGTGGATCAAATGACTAATGCCATTGAGTATCTTTATGATTCAAGTGTGAGGAAGTTTGTCTTTATGGGGATACTTCCTTTAGGATGTGCACCAAGGTTTTTGCATTCGACGAATGGTTCTGTCAATGATGGTCGTGGTGGAGGTCGCGATCGAGGTGAGATGGTTTGTGCAGATGATCTTAACAATTTTGTTTTGGAGTATAATTCTTTTCTAGAACAACGCATTGTACGCCTAGGGATGAAATTATCCGATGCTCAGTTGATCTTTTGTGACGTTTATCGACCGATGATGGAGATCATTAACAACCCGAACACCTATGGTATGACTGAAACTGTATTTCTAGTGTCTGAAAGATGCCCCTGCTAAATTACTAAATTTTTTGTTAGGAAAATTACCAAATTAGACATTTGATCAAAAGATTTTTTTTCAAAATATACGTTGACTTTCAGCATAAAAATCCATAGACATTTTCTCACATCCGCCGGCTAAGCCTACGGTCTTAGCCAGCGCTGAAATCAAGAAAAAAAAAACAGGTTCTAGCCTATCATATCGTGACACGTGGCATGTGTCCCCGGCTAATTAGCCTGTCTCTCACCGGCTATTTAGCCTGCCATGAAAAAAATTTATGGGTCCAACTTACAACCAATCTAAAGGTGACATATGTACAATCCCAGACTAAGTCTTTAAAAGCGCCGGCTAAGCCTTAGGGCTAAATCCGCGTGCTAAGCCTCAACTTTTTAAGGTTTAGCCTACGCTTTTACACGTGGCGCATAATCATTGGCTGCAACTTGTTTTTTACCTAGATTTCAGCGTCGTCTAAAGATCTATGTTTAGCCGGCGGTTGTGAGTGAATGTATAGAGATTGGTAGGCTGAAAGTCAACGCTTTATTTGGTAATTTTTCTTATCAAAGTGTCTAGTTTGATAATTTTCCCTTTTTTGTTGGGCCGTGCGGCCATGATTAAAATTCATTTTAAACTATACAACACCTATGAACTACATTAATGTGCCTAATCAACTATCATGTCAACAATCCGTTCATACTTAGTTAAAAACATCACATTCCCAACCTATTATTCTCACAAACATAATTTCATTTTTTACATTATTATCTACTTTTACGTTCACTTTTTATATCCAAATTATTTATTAAAATAAACTATTTATATTTTATTGTCATATATTAAATTTAATAAATTAAGTTTAACCGAACATAACTCATTTTTTTTAAAATAAAATTGGTTATAGTTAGTTCACAAGTTTATAGAAGTCCAAATTTTACAAATTCTAAAAAAATAAACATAACTTAAAATAAACAAAAAAGAAAAACAAGAAAAGGGTAAAACAACTTGAAGGGCCCACGTATTTCGGTCCGTGGGCATCCTTGTGGATGGACACAATCGTGAAAATATCTCACGAACAAGATGGTTAACAGGCGTGTTTGTGACAAACGGCCAGGTGGCTGCTCGTAAGTCCCTATAGACGTGGAATGGAGATGTTCAAAAGGAAACCCTAATTTCAGTCTATTGCTTTTACCCAAAGCCTCAAATAAAAGGATTCTAACATGCATTGTTTCTAATTTTGCAGGAATTAAGAATGTGAAGAATGCATGTTGTGGGGAAGTCATAGATACTGGGATGAGTGGGTGCATGTCCATGAATATGGCTTGTGAAGACCCTTCATCTTATGTGTGGTGGGATCAATTCAACACTGGACATGTAGTCAGCTCACTGATTGCTGACTCAGCATGGTCAGGCGAACTCTTGCCAGACATCTGTCGCCCTACTACCATCCAGAGCTTAATATCTTCAATATGAATCATCCAAACTAACCGATTTGGATTTAGAATGAAGGGGGAAGTTCTAGCATTCATTATTTGTCTCAGTCTTATTAGGTCTTTTTGTGATGGATCTAGGATTTTTTGTCAAGTAGTAAAAATCAAGTTGATTAAAAGGGGTTAGTTAAAATGGTTCGTTAAAAAAGGTAAAAAATTTATGTTAATAATGTAGAATGAATTTATAAATTATGTCAAAAAACAGAAAGAAATCGGAAAATGAAAGCCTAAACATCTTAAATGTATGTAATACAATGATGTGATATTTAGTGAAACGATATCACACCTTTTGGAAGGCACCGATTAGGTATTCTCCCATAACCGCCAATATTGTGACCCAATACAATAAACTTAAGATAGTACTAATGGGGAGGTTCAAATAAAAAGTAAATAAAAAGTGAATTTTCGTTAATAAACCTAAGAAATGATTTCTTTTTTAACCGGAAACTAAGAAACTTAAGTTAGCGGAACCTTCCCCTAGTACTAATAATGTCAATAAAACATAAAACTTAGTCCATATTATAATGTAAATTAACACTCCTCCCTACCTACACTACAACATTATCACCCTATCCCGACGATTTTTTTTGACCCTATAGCGACGACTTGTCGTCGGTATAGGCTATATCGAAGACATGTCGTCGGTATAGATGTCGTCGGTATTGCCTCGTCCCAATAGGTCAAAGATGTCTTCGGTATAGGTGTCGTCGGCATAGGTCGACCTATGCCGACGACATGTCGTTGCTATAGGGTTTAATTAAAAAATTCAAAAAGAAATTCTATACCGACGACATGTCGCCGGTATAGGTTCTGGACTTATACGGACGACAAGTCGTCGGGACAGACCCAACCTATCCCGACGACATGTCGTCGCTATAGGATATTTCTAATTTTTTTAATTAAATTTGAAAAAGACCTATGCTGACGACATGTCGTTGGGATAGGTTTTTCTGTTTTTTTTTTTAATTTTCAAAATAATTAGAAATATTTAATTTCTAATTACCAAAACCTGCAAATCAGATAATTCAAACCATTCAAAAATTGAAATCCGAAACATATTGTTCGATACAAAAACCTGTTCGACATACAAACCAAATATTCAAACATAAAGCTGTCCGACACACAAACATAAAAACTGTTCAAATATTCAACAATAACACCGAAAAAAAAGGCAAAGGCGCAACAACTTCAAGCTAATTATCGTCGCTGCTAGTTCGGCGTTCCCACATTCGACACATTTCATCCAATTGTCGTTGCATTTCAAGCATTTGTTGATTATGCACACGACGTTCTTCCTCTCGTTGGGCTTCGCGTTGTTGATCTTAGACTTGTTGTTGAAGTTGAGTTACTCGCTCATCCACTTCTTGCCAATGTGGTTGTGGAGTACTAAACACCGATCGACACCCCTGATATGGCAACACCGATGACCCAAGGCACACTCCATGCATGCAAACTCATCGACAGCAGACGAGTCACCACCAGACTCAACAGAGGATCTTGTATACTCCTCTTGGATTCGGTCATGCATTAAACAATGTAATAAACAATCACTTGACTATTTTACTAAAATTCGACAGTATAACTGCTGTAAAATGGATAACCAACCTGTTAAACTATAAGTTATAAACGACCCAAATTCACAAATTCCAATTAACCAACGCTAATAACAACAAATACTAATAATACTAGCAAATATATTCAACAATTGGGCTCGAGTTGGATGTTCTAACTCTATTAAAGTTTGTTTGAGTCATTTTGACCCATTTAAAGTTACAGTTGGATGTTCTAAGTTTATCAAAGTGTGTTTTGGTCATTTTGACACATTTTAATTTAAAGCTAGATATTTTAAGTCCCTTAAAGTTTGTTTGGGTCATTTTGACTCGTTTAAAGTTACAGTTGGATGTTCTAAGTCTAGTAAGTCTAACAACAAAATCATTTGACTTACATAATCTGATGATGCATTCGTGTTGGCCCAACCGGTCCCTTCTTTATAATGGGTCGATTTGAACACATCAATTGGGTCGGTACCCTGTGAAAAACAAAAATAATATCATTAAGAATTAATAAGCATGTTTATATAATACTAACAATTGTATTTCATACCTCCATGTGTCGGCGTTGGGCGTATGATTTGCTGCCATGGTAACTTGGGTAACGTTGTTGTGATCGGTGTGTTTGTTCTTCTCTGAGCGGTTTTTATAACTCGCATCTAAAAACAGCTCATTAATCAAAGTCTCCCAAGTTTCTTGATCAAGATCTTCTGGTGGATTATTCATCGCCGCCTCCACATCATCGTATCCCCCATTCTCCTCGAAGTGAACTTTCAACACTTTCTTGTGATCTTTATACGCCCTCTGACACTCGGCGGTGATTCCGAGTTCAACGCCTCGCCACTTATCAGTGTTTCTCCAGAAGTCCAGATCAAAATAATCACTACAAGAATTTAAGGCAGATTCAACGACCTTTATCGACGACATGTCGTCGAAATTGCCTATATCGACGACATGTCGTCGAGATTGACTCGTCGGCAAAGTTCCGTCGAGACTACTTGAAAAGTCGTCGAGAAAACGTCGTCGAGATAGATTACACTTTTCTCGACGACATGTCGTCGATTTTATCCCGTCGGTAATAACTTTTCAATTTAAAAAAAAAAGATTAAATAAAATTTAAATTGATCAATACCGACGACATGTCGTCGAGATTGATCAATTTAAATTTTATTTAATCTTTTTTTTATAAAATCTGGAAAACTCAATCTTGACGACATGTCGTCGAGAATGGGTTATTTTTTAAAAAAAATATTTTTTAGAATTTTAAAAATTTCCAGTAATGTAATACACAAAATTCAGAACCTGTCAAACCTGTTATATATTAATACATTTCACAACAATATATTACTTAAAACATCTAACAAAAAGTATTCAAATTGTATAAGTTATTACAAATCGTTCAAATAAAAGTTACAACCAAGTTTATTCATCTTGATCGTCGTCATTTTGGTTGCCGGATTGGTTGCGGTCCTGTTGCATATGTTTCACGGTCTCATTCAGTTCACGAATTTGTTCTTTTAATTCGTTGAATTGAGACTCGGAGAGAGCCGAAACTTTAGTGGGCATGTTTCTGACTTTTCTTCCAACTCCTCGGCTCCAACCGCGTCTCTCGCCAAGGGCACGTTTTAGGACCTCTTCCTCATCAACATCTCCGCCTTCTTGTTGCATCCGGGTCAATTCTTCTTGAATTGTATTCTATAATAAACAAAAAGTACACATATAAAAAAAAATTCAGAAATCCGACAGCATAACGACTACAAAATTGATAGCCAACCTACTTAACAATACTCAATAAACATAATAATTCAACAAAACTCAATAGCCAACCTACTTAAAAATACTCAATAAACATAATAATTCAACAAAACTCAATGAAAACCTATAATAAAAACCAACAATAACCAATATGATTAATATTCTAGTGTATTTCCCAAACTTAGAATTCCCTTATCGATATATATACTTTCCCAATCGTTTTGTGCCCGATCGTTGACCCATGTGCCGTGAGACGTGTGCATACGTCTCCAACTATCAATTAGGCTGACGGTTCCACCTTGTTGTACCTATAAACAACAAAAATAATGTTACTAATATTTGACTAACTTATGAATTCATTTTTAGAATAATATTAACAACTTTTGTTACCTCCTCATATCGCCGTTGAGCAAATGACTTGCTCCCACTAGTATTGGCGTATGGTTGTTTAGCTCGGTTTGAAGAATTTTGATTGCAGCGTGCAATATATGCGGGATCAAGGTACAATATGTCGATGAGGGAATTCCAATTGCCGGAACTGATGGACTCATGAGGATTATTCCTTGCTTCTTCCAACTCCTCGTAACCACCAACCGATTCAAAATGTCTCTTTAAAGTAGATTTGCGGTCACGAAATCTACGGGCACAATCATCATGGATGCCCGCAGATATTTGTGGCCACTGCGGTGTGTTACTCCAGCTTTTTAAATCAAAGTAATTCTGTAAAAAAAAGGTAATTAGGAAACACTTAATAATTATGAATGTTATTAAATTACATTTTATACTTACATGAAGATTGCGAAATACGGTGCTTTGATGCTCCCTAGGAATAGACTCCCAACCTATATAGTGTGATGGGATTTTTTCGAGAGAAGTAGTTATTTGTCGAACAAACCATCGACCATTCGGACCGACAAACTTGTAGGTCTCATGTGTTGGATCAAGCTCTAGTGGGAGTGGCTTGTTTCCATTTTGGGCAAACGCCTCCAGCATATCAAGATTTCTACCACGGCCCCTTACTTTTTTTGAGGAAGCTGGTACATGAATTTAATACTCGCAGATGTTACATGAATTTGAAGAATTATCAAACTAAAATAAGTAACTTACAAGACTCGCAGATGTTACATGAATTTGAAGTATTAGCAAACTAAAACAAGTAACTTACAAGACTCGCAATCAGTAGGGAGCCTCCTAGAATTCCGCCGTGGATCACGACCCCCACCGTCACCACCATGTGATTGAGCATAAGTCGCCATATATACCTACATAAAGTTGAATTCAATAAAATGACAGTGTCTATATACATCAATAAAAATAAGTGTCACATACATTACAAGTCAATCAGAATCATCACTAATATCATCGTTGTCGTCCTCATCCAAAGTGTATGTGCCTTCATCCTCCTCTTCCTCAACATCATCAGCCACAATCTGGGGGTTAAGACTCGAGTGAGCACCTTCACCTAAAGTCGACACCATGGGCAAGTAGCCTAAGTCGATAAACATACTACATGATTGAGTGTCATGTACGACACTGGTACTTGGACCCTCGTTAACATTACTTTCAAGGTTTGAGTTGACAACCAAGTTATAATCAGATGATCGAGTGTCGTGAAGTACATCTATCTCGTTAACAACACCGGTATCCTCCCAAAGTTTCCGATGATAAACGTCTTCCACAACCTTCCACTTGCCGACGGCGCGAGAAGGATCTTGGAGATAAAACACTTGCTTAGCTTGTGTGGCTAAAATGTACTGTTGAGCATCATACCATTGACAACCAACATAACTTTGACGGCTAGCGTCGATAATAGTCAGATTGTCTTTTTTAATTATCCGTCCGTTACCCAACGTGTTGAACCATTTACAACGAAAGACTACAACCGAATAATTACTTAAATAATTCAACTCTATGATACTCTCAAGTTCACCATAATATGGTGTATCATCTTCTCCGAATGAAACAACACCACTGTTTTGGGTAGTGCGTTCGAGATCACGACTGTGTATCACAAATCTAACACCATTAACGATACAAGCAGTGTAAGAATATGCACTCAATGGACCATGTGCCAATGCCCTGAGTTCGTCGGTAGAGTCAGGAGACGTGTTTACCTTAGCATTGAGCCATGGTGAAAACTCAGTTTCTACATTTTTTGCAGGAAACTCAGTTTTAAACTCCCTGTACGGTGGATAGAAAATATGTTTAAGTTATTTATTTATTAAAAACTAAATTAAAAGAAAAGTTTGAGAAAAAACTTACGATAAGTAGCTTTTAATTTCAACACAGTTGCCCAACACAAACCACCCTAATGAATTTTTGGCATTTTCACAAAGTGGAGTCATTTTCTTTGCCGACATTGGCCTACATTGTGATGAAAACACAGAGTATTGCCTATTTGGAATGCCAAGATCTTCATTTCTGTCAGGACGATTGAATTTGGTTTGTACATCCTCAAGATACCTAGAGCAAAATGTCAATGCTTCTTCTACAACATAACCCTCCGCTATTGAGCCTTCGGGCCTGGCCTTATTTCTGACATACGCTTTCAGTTTTTTCATATATCTTTCAAAATGATACATCCATCTCATATATACAGGCCCACCAAGAATAGCTTCTTCGGGTAGATGAAGAACTACGTGAACCATTATGTCAAAAAACGCTGGCGGATATATCAATTCCAAATTGCATAGTATCTTTACCAAACTATCATGTGCTTCTTGCATGTCTGTCTTATCTATTGATCGTGCACATATTTTTTTAAAGAATGTGCAAAGGTCACTAATTGCATTTTTAACATCCGCATGCAGACCTATTTGGATCCCTATTGGTAGCAATCGCTGCATGAGAATATGATAATCATGAGACTTTAACCCGATTATATTTGAATCAACCACTTTATTTTTAAAGTTGGATCCAAAGCCATCGGGTAGTTTCACTTCTTTAATGAACTTACAAAAACGTTCTCGATCACTTGGCTTGAAAGAGTAAGGGGCATGCGGTTTGACGACCTTTTCGTTTTTCATTGTTAGCCATAGATTTTGTCGAATGCCTAAAATTGTCAAGTCTTCTCTTGCTTTGTTTGTGTCTTTTGATTTGTCGTTCATTAACAAAGTACCCAACACGCTCTCACACACATTTTTCTCAACGTGCATAACGTCAAGATTGTGTTTTAATTCAAGAGAAGACCAATATTTCAACTCGAAGAAGATACTACGTTTGGTCCAATTCAACTCTGATTCAGCACGATTTCTTTTCACACCTCCACGCTTAGGATGTTTACCAGGAACACGATCGGGGAGGTTTTCTAATTGTTCTAATATCCGTGTGTTCGTCAATTTCATAGGAGGCTTTCTTTTCTCTTTTTTGCCATTAAACAATAGACTATCTCTCATACGATTATTGGAAGGCAAAAATCGTCTGTGGCCAACATAAGATAACTTATTGATAACACGATAGGAGGGTGTGTCTTCGTTACAAGTAGGGCATGCTAGATAACCTTGACCGCTCCATCCAGACAAGCTGCTACGAGCAGGATAATCGTTGATAGTCCATAATAGTGCCGCATTCATCTTGAATACGGTGTTGGTTGATGCATACTCATTTGTACTCCTTTCTCCCACAACATTTTCAACTCATCCACCAAAGGCCTTAAGAAAACATCAATGTCCTTTCCAGGTGATTTAGGCCCTGGAATTAGCAAAGTTAGCATGAAAGAAGTCTCTTTCATACATAACCACGGAGGTGTGTTATACGTTGTCAACACTACCGGCCACATACTGTAAGACTGACTCATGTTACCGAAAGGGTTAAAGCCATCGGCAGCCAAACCCAAGCGGACATTCCTTGGTTCTTCTGCAAATTTAGGACATCTCAGATCAAAATCTTGCCATTGCTTCCCATCAACCGGATGACGCATTATAGAATCCCTTGAGCGTCCTGTTTTATGCCATGTCATGTCTTTTGCTGTGAATCTGGAACTATATATTCGTCGAAGCCGAGAAGTTAAAGGAAAGTAACGCAACACTTTACGTGACACTTTCTTGCCACTTGTGTTTGGGTTAACCCATCTGCTCTTGTTACAAATCGGGCAGTTTTCCTTTGACTCATTCACCTTCCAAAACAGAGCACAGTCATTTATGCAAGCATGGATAGATTGATATCCTAACCCAATCTTTCTCAACTTCTTTTTAGATTCATAGTGAGATTCGGGAATGTGATTCTCTTTCGGTAATGCAATTCTAAGAAGCTCTAAAAGTTGGTTAAACGAAGTATCCGTCCACTTGTTCATAACTTTAATATGCATCAATTTTGCTAAAAAGTTTAGGGAAGACATCCAACTACAACCAGGGTATAACTCGGTACGGAGCTCTTCAAACAACGCATCAAATTCCGGGTCTAAACCAGCTCCACTTCCATCTTCATCAGTATTTTCTTCATGTGTATTTTGTTCCGCCATAACATCATCAAGTGCATCAAACATCTCATGATCAGTTGCTGCAACACTTGTATTTGTAGCCCAAAGTGCGTCTACATCCGAAGCATTAGCATATTCCTCGCCGTGATAAAACCAAGTGTCGTATGCTTGTAGAAACCCATTAACACGTACGTGTGAATAAACAAAAGACGGACTTTGCCGATAAGAGTTGGCACATTTTTTGCACGGGCAATAAATCTTGCCATCTTCGTCAACATAGTTTTTGGCATTATCTATAAACTTTTGAAGACCTTTTATGAAATCCGGATGGTTACGATCTCGCAGTGCAATCCAACTCTTATCAATTGTCATAACTGTTTTTTGTTAACTGATAGCACATCAGATGAAATATCTACAGGTGATGGATCCTAACCCACCTTTTGAAAATTCTATCTCATATGTATACGTTTTAACGGGTTGACTATTCAAGAATAAATCGACAGCATTTCCCCTTAACCCTCCAAGTATGTGTATGAAACGTAAACTCGAAGAGTAGGAGAAATAGCTAACAATTTTCTCTTGAATAGTCAATCCGTTAAAACGTATACATATCCTAAATGAGATAGAACATTCAAAAGGCAGTCCCAAACGGGGACAATCCAAAATTTAACTCTATTAGTTAAATTTCGGACGAGTATTTTCTAAAGGGTACAATCCATAATTTATCTATGTTAGTAAGTCAAACACGAACCGTTTGTTTTTTATTAGATTTTTCAAAAAATATACTTTATATAATAAATTAAACTGATTACGTATCTTTTGCTAAAATAATAAATCAATTTTCCAAGATATTTGTGTTAACAAAGGATCGTGTTCGAGTTCGATATACTAATAAAGTGTTACATAATCTAAACAATTTTTAGTTTAGTAGAAAAGTGTTACCTGTCAAAGTCAAGCGGAAAGAGAAAGCTAAACAAGAAATCCTATAAATTCGTTACAAATGTATTAGATATAAAAAACAAATGTATTACATTTCACAAAAATTAAAAAACAACAATATATTCTTTTAATTTATACAAATACCCAAAGAAATAATGCATACAAGTATTTGAGTCAAAACAAGTGAAAGTTTTGTGTTATAATTACTAACATATATACATGCACATATTCATATATACTCATACAAACCATACATACATAACACCACCAATAATTCATTTCACAAATACATACAAATACCCAAATAAATAATACATACAAACTATACATTAAAAAAAATAAAATAACATCATACAATTCATACAAATAATATATACATAACACCACCAATAATACATTTCACAAATACATACAAATACTCAAATAAATAATACATACAAACTATACATTACAAAAAATAAATAACATCATATAATTCATACAAATAATATATACATAACACCACCAATAATAAATCTATACAAACCTACAATTCACCAATTTCATAAATAATCCATACATTTATATACTTATACATCTATATAAACCATACAAACTTTACATCTATATAAATTAACTATCAATTTCACAACATTAACCATCAATAAAAAAATGAACCCTACATACTATACATCTATATAACTTAACCACCAATTTCACAAAATAATAGATATATTCATCTATATTATTCAAATAAAAAACAATTAAAACATTTATACAAAACTAAATCTCTCAAATCTAAACCTATTACCAAAATATTAAACAAACATTTATAAATCTATATAAAACTACCCAAATACACCTATAAACACAAAAAATATACATATTACCTCCGGAATTTTCTTGAAACGACGACACGTCGTCGGGAAACCCTCAATCTAGCTTCCAATCCCTCCACTTAGCCAAAAACTTCACATACACAAGATTTATATTAGAAATTTACGATTATAAAGAAAAATTACAAAAAAAGTCGAAATCGGGTCTAACCACTTGAATAACAAGAGTAATGGTGAAGAAGGAGGTAGAAAACGTTGGATTTTGAAGAAAAATGGCCGGATTTTATGGGTGTAGCCGAGAGAAATCGTGAGAGGAAAAAGAGGGCAGAAATGAGGAAGAGAAGGGTTTCTGCGAGTTAATGCCCAGTTAGACCAGTCTCGACGACATGTCGTCGAGATTGGGTCCTTTTATTTTAATTATTTTATTTA
Source organism: Smallanthus sonchifolius (assembly GCA_023525975.1). NCBI lineage: Eukaryota > Viridiplantae > Streptophyta > Magnoliopsida > Asterales > Asteraceae > Smallanthus > Smallanthus sonchifolius. The sequence continues at coordinate 9,997,365 of CM042025.1, forward strand.
TTAAATAAAAATAATTTTTTATTATATACCAATATCGACGACATGTCGTCGATATTAGGTATTTTGTTTTAAAAATTAATTTTTTAATATTTTACCAGGCAAAAAAAAAAGGAAAACAAAATTAAAAATAGCAATCTCGACGACATGTCGTCGAGACTAGTTTTCACCTTTTCCCGGTAAGCACCAAAATCTTTCGCCTTTTCCCGGTTAACCATCCCCGACGACGTGTCATCGAGAAAAGGTGGCAAAAAAAAAATTCGCGAGATCTGGAGCCATCGCCGACGACCTGTCGTCGTAACAGGTCCAACCAATCTCGACGACACGTGTCGTCGAGATAGGTCGTCGAAACTGCGTAGATTTCTAGTAGTGAATCCTACAAATGGAAAGTAATTATAAATGTAATAGTTATGAAATTGTAAGTAATTATAAAACATCTATACTTACTATAAGAGTGGGATATACGGCCCGTTTCTTCTCATTTGGAACCTTAGCCCAATTTGGATAATATGGAGGAACAACCTTTTCAACCTCCAACGAGATAGCACGGATAAAATCCGAAGCGTTGGGACCCACAAACTTGTACCCCCCACCATGAAGTTCTACATCAATGGGAAGATGATTCCTCCCATTTTGCTCAAATTTCTTATACAATTTTAGGTTTTTGCCTTTAGATCGTCTTTTTTTGGAGGAACTACCTACATTGACACATGACATTCAAAAGTTAGGCAATTATAAAGACATCTATTAAACAATAACAAGTAACTTACCACCAGATCCAGTCGCACAACCTGAGTCGAAGTGATACGGACCCCCGTCTCCACCGTCTCCACCATCTCCACCGTGTGTTTGCGCCATTGTTGCCATTTTACCTACAACAAAATTTATTAGTAAGCACAAATAATTATTAATTAACAAAGACAAATAGTACATTTTTAACATACATTCAATCAGAATCATCACTAAAATAACGTGTGTCAACAACATCATCATCTTCTTCATCGTCGTCATTTATTTCGTCTTCATCATCTGAATTGTATGCATCTTCTTCATCATCATTAATAAAACTTTCATCGAGATCAATCGAGGCAACATGACTTGGGTCACCACCCTCATTTAAAGTTGTACGCATAGGCAAGTAGCCTAAGTCGACAACCAAGTTACCAAAAAATGATTGAGTTTCCGGTGTAATAGATTGACTATCAACATGGGGAATTGGAGTTTGGTCACCACCTACGTGACTTGATTCACCACCTTCGCATCCGGTGTCGATAACCAAAGTACAATCATTTGATTGAGTGTCGTGCAATATATCTATCTCATTAACAACACTAGGATGATCCCAAAGCTTCCGATGGTGAACGTCCTCAACAACCCTCCATTGGCTAGTGGTTCGAGAAGGATCTCGAAGATAGAACACTTTTTTAGCCTGTGTGGCTAATATATATTGGACACCATCATACCATTCTTTGCCAACATACCAATCACGGTCAATGTTAATTATAGTAGTATTGGTTTGCTTAATTAATCTTTTACCTCTCGTGTCGAACCATTTACAACGGAATAGTACAACCGAGTATCCATCTATGTAGTTCAACTCTATTATCTCCTCTAGTTGACTATAAAATGGAGTATCGTCTTCTCCTATTGTAACCACACCACTGTTCTGAGTAGTGCGTCGGGAATCACGATTTTGTACCACAAATATAACACCATTGACTATGTAAGCAGTGTAAGAAGATGCGTACAAGGTACCATGTGCAAATGCTCTTAATTCTTTGTTATCGGGTGTAGAGGATGAAGATGAAGATGAAAATACATTTGCTTCATATTTTAACCATGAAGAAAAATCGGTTTGCATATTGCGTTCAGGAAATTTATATTCAAATTCACTGGTAGAAGGACAAAACAAAATTTAAATTAGTAGAATTAAATAAAAATATAATAATAGTTTATCACGGGTAGATGGACAAAAAAACTTACGATTTGTAGGCTTTGATTTCATCGCAGTTGTTCAACACAAACCATTGTAATGATTTGTTGGCATGTTCAGAGAGCGTCTTGATTTTTTTTTCCGATATTGGTCGACATTGTGAAGAAAACACTTGAAACTGCCTTTTGGGAATGCCAGCATATGCATTTCTATCTGGTCGGTTAAATTTGGTCTGCATACCGTCCAGATACAGAGAACAGAATGTCAAGGCTTCATCTCAACATAACCCTCCGCAATTGAGCCTTCAGGTTTGGCTTTGTTTCTAACATATGCTTTGAGCTTTTTCATGTATCTTTCAAAAGGATACATCCATCTCATATACACAGGGCCACCAAGAATAGCTTCTTCAGGTAAATGAAGAATGAGATGAACCATTATGTCAAAAAATGCTGGAGGATATATCATTTTCAAATTGCATAATATCTTAACCACTTCCTCATTTGCTTCGTACATGTCTTTCACATCTACTGATCGTGCACATATTTTTTGAAAGAATGTGCAAACGTCATTAATTGTTGTTGAAACATTTTTGTGCAGACCCGATCGTACCCCTATTGGAAGCAATCGTTGCATGAGGATGTGATAATCATGGGACTTTAACCCAATTATATTTGAATTATTGGGAAGTACCTTATTTTTGAAATTCGATCCAAATCCATCAGGCAGTCTCACTCCTCGAATAAACTGACAAAAGCGTTCTCGATCACTGGGTGTGAAAGAATAAGGAGCTTGTGGTTGGTACAACTTGTTGTTTTTTTGTGTTAGCCATAGGTTATGTCGAATACCCATATTTTCCAAGTCTTTGCGGACTTTGTGTGTGTCTTTTGATTTATCGTTCATCAACAAAGTACCCAATAAACTCTCATACACATTTTTCTCCACTTGCATAACATCAAGATTGTGTTTTAAAAGCAGAGAAGACCAATAATCCAGCTCAAAGAAGATACTTCGTTTAGTCCAATTCAACTCTGATGTTAGGCGCTTTCTTTTTACCCCTCCATACATTGGATGTTTCCTCGGAACACGATCTGGGAGATCTTTTAGTTGTTCTAATATTTGAGCATTAGTCAATCGCCGAGGAGGATGTTTTGTCTCTTTCTTGCTATCAAACGACAGATCGTTCCTCCATTTATGCTTTCTAGGCAAGAATCTTCTGTGTCCAACAAAAGCTATCTTATTCGTTATAGCGCACGAAGGTGTGTCAACGTTACACGTAGGGCATGTTTTATAACCTTGACCACTCCATCCAGACAAGCTACTACGAGCAGGATAATCGTTGATAGTACTTAACAGTGCAGCATGTATCCTAAATATAGTTTTGGTTGATGCATCTCTCACCTGGAATCCTTCAGCCCACAACATTTTCAACTCATCAACCAAAGGCCTTAAGAATACATCAATGTCCTTACTAGGTGATTTAGGCCCGGGAATTAGCAAGGTTAACATGAAAGAAGACTCTTTCATACATAACCACGGTGGTGTATTATATGTTGTTAACACTACCGGCCACATACTGTAAGTCTGACTCATGTTACTGAACGGATTAAAACCATCGGCAGCCAAACCTAAGCGGACATTCCTTGGTTCTTTAGCAAAATCCGGATCTCTCATCAAATTCTTGCCATGACTTCCCATCAACCGGATGTCGCATCATACCGTCCGTTGAGCGTCCAGTATTATGACAGATCATTTCTTTTGCCGTTAATCTTGAACTAAACCCTCGTTAAAGCCGTGAAGTTAAAGGAAAGTAGCGCAACACTTTATGTGGTACTTTCTTCCCCTTTGTGTTTTTATCAACCAATCTACTCTCATTATAAACCGGACGATTTTGCATTGATTCATTCCCTTCCAAAACAGTGCACAATCATTAATGCAAGCATGGATAGACTGATATCCTAACCCAATCTTACTCAGTTTCTTCTCAGCTTCATAGTGTGACGCTGGAACGTGATTTTCCTTCGGCATTGCAATTTGTAGAAGCTCTAACAGTTGGTCAAACGAACTATTCGTCCATTTGTTGATAACTTTGATATGCATCAATTTGGCTATGATGTTTAGGGAAGACATTTGACTACAACCGGGGTATAACTTCTTATTTAGCTCCTCAAACAACGCATCAAACTTTGGGTCTAAACCAGTTCCATCTTCATCTATATTATCCTCATTTGTATTTTGCTCAGCCATCACATCATCTATGGCATCAAACATCTCATTATTTGTTGTAGTTATTGGAGGAGTTGGTGTTGTTATTGGGGTAAAAAGTGATGCTATTTCCGCCACACGAGGATGTTGTTCACCATGATAAATCCAATTCTGATATGATTGTAGAAACCCACGGTCATGTATGTGGCCATATATCGTGTTCAAATCCCGTTGACACGCATTAAACAACGTCTACACGGGCAAAACGCTCTACCTCGACCGTCGACATGGTTCTTGGCCGTCTCTATAAAGTTGCGAAGACCGCTTAAGATAGCCGGAGAATTCCGATTTCCTAGTGTAACCCAACTTTTATCAATTTCCATATCTAGTGTCATATCTGTTGTGTTATAAGCATACACATATACGTGCATATAATAAATGATATAAACGAATGTATGTGATTTGATCGATACTCTAAGGCGGTGGATCCTAACCCACTTTTTGAATATTCTATCTCATATGTATACATTTTAACGAGTTGGCTATTTAAGAAAAAATCAGCAGCATTTCACCTTAACTCCCCAAGTGTGCAGATACACCGCAAACTCTAAGGAGTAAGGAGAAATCTCTACCAATTTTTTCTTAAATGTCAACCCGTTAAAATATATACATATCCTAAATAAGATAGAATATTCAAAAAGCAGTCCCAAAGATTTTGACCAGTCAATAAAGTAAAAAAACCTATGCCGACGACATGTCGTCGGCATAGGGCATTCAAGAATTTTTTAATTTAAAAAAAAATAATTTTGACTGAAGAAAAATTATTATATTAAAAAAAAAAGAAAATCAAAATTACACTATACCGACGACATGTCGTCGCTATAGGGTTGATGAAAAAATTCATTGGGCGCCAACTTTCCCTCCAATTTGCTTCAACCCTATAGCGACGACATGTCGTCGGTATAGGGTGTCCCATTCAAAATTTTGGTTTTGACCTATACCGACGACATGTCGTCGGTATAGGGTGACCTATCCCGACGACAAATGTCGTCAGTATAGGTGGCGTCGGAACAGGGTCAATTTGTTTTAGTGATAGACTATATCTCTAGCTTTAAAACTTTTGAATGTATTTCTTGCTTCATAAATTTTTGTAGAAGAGTGTATTTGTTATCCTTGATCTTCATGCCTTGAACTTGATTTGTTTCTTGAAGTTCCTTCCTTCTATGGTTCCTAGAACGGATGATTCATCGAAAGTATCTTCATACTTTATCACCTTGTAAACCTATTCTAACATATAGGCTTGTAAACGAACCAAATGTTCAGTGAACCGTTCATGAACCGTTCGGCGGAAAGTTCGTTTATGTTCGTTCATTAAATAAACGAACGAACATGAACACAAAATTTTGTTCATTTAATGAAACGAACGAACATGAACACGTGTCCCGTTCGTTCATTTACGTTCGTGAACGTTCGTTTATATTTGTTCATTTACGTTTGTATATGTTCGTTTATATTTGTTCACTTATGTTCGTCTATTGTAAAGCCCCTTTACCGGGAGAACTCACTTGTTGGATTTACTCATAAACATAGTCATCCAAACTGAACTTTTTAACTAAAATCACTCAACATAGCGGAAGCGTACAATAAGTCAAATACATAACGTAGCAGCGAAAGTCTTAACATTTACACATAAATATTGTCTTAACATAAACTCAAGTAACTGGGATGTCAGTTGTGCCGAGTAGCCGTCCCGCCTTAGCACGCCCTTTCTTCATTTTACCTGAAATGCATACTAAAAGTCAGTTAACGCTGGTGAGTTCTAGTTTAAAAGCAATCAGATATTAACATTTTTTATAAGAATAAATATATATATATATATATACACATATATACTTATTTGTACATTCTTTACTTTACTACTTTCATATAACAATCATAGTTGTTACGTATATAAATACATACATGCTTATTTCTTGGTGCACATTCCTTGGTCATACACATATGAGTGATCAACCAGTCATTTGCTTACATAAGTCACAAACACAAACGTTCTCGAACTACCATCGTAGCCCATTTACTTAACCGTCCGGCACTAGAAATCGTCCGTCATATCTTTAAACCGTCCGGCAAACCTTCGGCCGTTCGTCTTTATCGTCCTACCATCTTAGTCCGTCATATTCGCCCGTCTGCCCTAAGGCATCCGTTTCCCACTCGAACTATATATGCAAACGTGCATCGATTGAGCGACTTACTCCACCGTAGTGGCCTTAGTTTAGTCTACCTTTCTAGACTTTCATTTATGGCTACATAATAGTCGAATGTTCGTCCGTCTACCGAAGTAGCCGTTATTATCGTTTTCGTCTATAACGTTCATTCATACTTAGCAAGCAATATATATACATGGATATAAAGCAAGATTTCTTTCTTACACGTTATGTCATACTTTTCATACTTGCCAAGCAATATATACATGGATATAAAGCAAGATTTCTTTCTTATACGTTATGTCATACTTGGCAAATAATATATACATGGATATAGAGCAAGATTTCTTTCTTATACGTTATGTCATGCTTTCATTTCTTTATTTATAAACATATTTGTTATACTTATATTCCGCATGTATTATCATATAACACATAACATAACATTAATTCATATCATGTATTCACTTCAGCCCCAAAACATTTAAAATCATTTGCACGTAACACATAGGGGGCACATAGAACTCACCTGCTGAGCGGGTCCTGAGATACTATCACTGGTCAGTAGGCGTCTCTAGGTGTCACACAAAATCTATATAAGTCATTCGTATAAGTTAAGATAACTTGTCTAACCTGACACTTTGTTTCTATCTTTAGTGTTTGGCGAACTTAGATAAAGTTCGCCCTACATTGATTCAAGCGAACTTAGTAGTTTCGCTAACATCAGTCTGCTTTCCCAAACAACCAAATCCCTAGAGAGGATGTCCATATTTATAAAATATACTTCTTTCCCGTTTGTTTTTATCTAAAGCCCGACAATATTAATTGTCCATTTCTATTATCAAATCATAACGATTGATCCGATTGACCAGGTTTTTAGCTTCTATTATCAGTATGCATCTTTCTATATTTTATCAATTATCTTTTATAAAATTATATTTAACCTTTTATCGGTTATCGTTTATCAAATAAGATCGTCACTACATGTCCTCAATGCGATGTTCATATCTAAGTTAACATTTCCAATTATCATACGACGGGTTTAGGGATTATACCTTTTCGAACATGAATACGAAGTATAGCCGAGACCCGACCCGAACCGTATCTAACATATTATCTCCATCGTCATAGTTCATCCTCATCATGGTTCATCCTAGACCAACCATTATCATCATCATTTCCTTCTAATTCACTGCCTGAAACTAACATATCAAGCTATCACCACCCGAAACTAACCACCTTTATCGAAACTACTATGTTGAATATAACTACTCGAAACTACTCCCGTGAACCACCATTTAAGGCTGCCATAACCTCGTCACCACCATCCTACACCGCGCACCGCCATGAAACCATATTATCGCCACTACTGTTAACCACTATCGGCCATAATAGTTACCGCCGCGAACCGCCTTGAAGCTGTCATTATTATCGCCTCCGTGTAAGCCACCATGACTAACCGAAACTACCATTACCTGAAATAAACCACCTGTACCGAAACTACTGCTGCTAAATCAATACCCGAAACTACTGCCGTGAACATGAACTCCCTGCTGCTGCTGCCATAACCACTACAGTAACGAGGACTCACTGCTGCTGCCCGAGCTATGGCAGCAGCTCATGCGTTTATTGCCGCCGCTGATAGGTGACCGGAACCTCGTACCCGTCGCTTCCTTTGATCCGTCGTAGGTTAAACCACCATGAACCACCACGAACCACCACCGGAGTGCTCAACCTGGCGCTGAGAGTTGCTGTACGACTTCGTCCTTTGTGCTCCGGAACTGAGGTGGTTGCGAGCACCATCGTGACCCGCCACCGGTTCGAGCCCGTTTTAGGTGACCGGATTAGGGCTTTAACCGAAGGTGAGGGTGTGCGTGGAATTTGCTGGTCGTAGAAAGGAAAGGAAAACGAATTGGACATTGGAGGGGTGGCGGCTAGAAGATATGAAAAAAGGGTGTTTAGGTTTTTATGATATTTTCACTTCCGTTTTAGCCACGTGTACTTTTAATTTGTATTTATTTACGTTCGTTCATTTATGTTCGTGAACCGTCTGTTTAAAATATTAATAAACGAACATAAACGAACATGAATACGCTCATTTTCTTAATGAACGAACACGAACAAGAAAATCTGTTCATTTAAGTGTTCATGTTCGTTCATTTGTTCGGTTAAAGTTAAACGAACGAACACACCCCGTTCGTGTTCGTTCGGTTCGTTTACAAATCTACTAACATATCAAGAAATTTGACATAAATTGTCTTTATGTTAGCCGACTCCTCGGGTCCTTCCAATCATACCTAATCTTAGCAATGATCATAAGCCATACATTGTTCTGAATGGCAAAAGAATATACTCCTTCCATTTAAAAATGTTAGATATAATTCAAATAGGTTAATAATCATGCCAATTTCTAGTATTGGGATAGTGGTCATTTACTTGTGATCATGACATAATCTTTTAGAAACCAAGACACAAGTTTGTAAAAAAATGTTTCCTATGTAACCTTTTGAGCAATGTTTCCAATTTTTGTTTCATCAAGAGCATTGACACAATCTCTTATTGAAGTTATAGTAATATCATCAAGATACTCGAATTCCCATTTGGATAGTTAGATTGTGACATGTACTTATGATCTTCCATAAAATTATAAAACTTACATGTTGCTCCCATACATTTTCGTATGATTCCTTAATTAGTTCTTGATTCTCCTTCTACACACATTGATCGTGTGATCCTTTTGACTCTATAGTCTATTTAAAATCCAATAAAGGTAGATCAAATTTTGTTGAGATTGATTCAAATTTTGAATTATGTGTGGCGGTTTTTTATTTGGAGATAGGCGTAGGGAAGTATGCAGCGACCGATCACAAACCAAATGATTTTAATTTTGCAAACTACTTCGTTTTTCTTTTCTTTGATTGTTGAAGCTTTCGGTTTGTAGATACCACTTTGTGGGATTAAATAACATTCGAAGTATCTTGAATGTATGTAATACAATGATGCGATTATAAGTGTGAACAATTTCTTTGGATGAAAATGATTAAGAAAGTAAAACACTATTACGTATTAAGCTTATACATATAATAAAGAACTAGGTTAAAACCCATGTATTACATGAGTTGAATATATAAATACAACTTTCTATAAAGATTTTAGAATTCTAAAAATGTTATATAATTATTTTTAAAAAATAGTTTTTGAAAAGAATGAAGAATTGTTCAAACTAAAAAACAATGTTTTATAAAAAACCCTATTTTTTAAATAAAATCATTTTATAAAATTAATTATAGAAATCATTATTATTTAATAGGAGAGAGAAGCGAAACACAAAAATTAGAAAAAAGTAAAGAAAATTGTATAATTAAAAAAAGAGAGAGGCGGGAAAAAAATGTTATGGATACATGTGTGAGTGACAAGTGTCGTCCAAAAACCTTTATTTATTATATAGTATAGATACTTACTATTTGTTCAAAAGGTCATCATATATATATATATATATATATATATATATATATATATATATATATATATATATATATATATGGGATGATTAAATTCAGAACAAGGTTTTTTACGAGAAAATATGAACCACTCATTTTTATTCAATTTAAAAAAAATAAATTAAATCAAAATAATATAATTGTAAACATTAAAAATTTCTCTCTCCAATTAATTAATTTTTTTCTCTCTTTAATTAATTAGTTTTTCTCTCTCTTATCTTCATTTAATTAGTTTTTCTCTATTATTTCTAATTAATTAATTGAAACAAATATTATCCTACACATATATATATATATATACATGTGTAGTTACCTATACATACGAGTACTTATACACATGTGTAGTTGAAAATAAAAAAAAATGTAATTTAATGTATTAAGTTCTCGATATTTATCATACGCATATCAAAACATACTATACACACGTCAAAACTTATCCTACACATATTTAAACAAACATTAGTTTTATCTATTTTTTTATTTGAAACGTGTCCTACACATATGTAAGTATCAATTTTTTAGTTTTTTTTATCACATTTTATGTTAACATAATTAAAATATTACACCAACTATTCGAAAATTACATAAAGATATGACGACCTACAAATATGTAGCTGTCATGTGTAGGAACTAAATTTAGAGAGAACGACATACACAAACAAGATTAAACTTCATTGGTTCATAAAATTCTAGTTAAGTTGTTGATTTAGAAGACCTACCTCCAACATCAAAAGGCCAATCCGGTAGACCAATGGTCATCCAACACCTAAAAGTCCTACCTATAAAAAAACCTCAGGCGCATCCCCTAACGTCACAGACATATATACCACAATTTGATATCATATCCATAAATGGATTACAACGAATGATGCCCATTTAAAAAAAAAAAACTCTATTTGAGTAGGTTGAAACTACATATGTGTAGGTCGAATCGACGTATATGTGGGTTGAAGCTACATGTGTAGGTAGAACCTCTTAAGAGTTATATATGTGTAGGTTAAAACTCTCATGAGTTATTCATGTGTAGGTTGAATCTACCACAAAGGGAAAAAAAGAATAATTGAAAAATAAATCTAAGAATTACTTTCAAAATATATATATAAAAGAAAGATACCTATATTATTAAAAAAAAAAAAAAAAAACGATTCCGAAAACTTCAAAGTCAAGAATGGTGAAATAAAAGCAAATTAAAAACCCAGTAGCATGATGGCGATGAATTGAGATTGAAAGATTAACATTTTTTACTTATAACCCAGAAAAAATTGAAATGAACGATTTCCTGTTGCCATAGCCGATCAAGAGTGAGATAAGATTTTCCATTGATAGAGGTAGAAGAAGGATACACACGATGAGCCTAAATTTGAAAGAAATATCGGAAGGCCGGTCAAATATTTGAAAGATATTAAAAAGAGATTGAGAAATAATCAATGTTTTCAGAACCGGACCGGACGTCGAACCGGTCTCCTTACCGGTCCACTGGTCGGACCGGTCCGACCGGTCGGACCGGATTTAAGAACCGGACGACGTCATAAATATTATAAAAATATATCAGTCTAAATAGCCATTAATCCTTTCAAAAACCACCAACAAGTCAATTCCAATAATTTTAAACTAACAATTACCTACGAAATACGAAGCCAAGAGACTTAAAAAAGATTAAAAAAAAATAAAAAATAGTCAAGCGGTTCAACCGGTCCGACCACCCGGTTCAACCGGTCCGACCACCCGGTTTCCGGTCCGACCGCCGGTTCAACCGGTCCGACCACCGGTTCGCTGCAGAAACGGTTCAACACATGTAACCGGACCGGTCAGACCACCGGTTCCCGGTCCGACCGGCCGGTCCGGTCCGGGTTTCAAAACATTGGAAATAATAGCCTTAATTATGGAAGGGATTAATATGTTAAGAACCGTGAGAACCGCATTAACTCTTCCTCTATTTATAATATAAATCGACTAGAATTCATGTACATTTCAATATGTTTAAGGTTTGGTTTTAAAAGACCTCGAATTTATGGTCGTTTTTTTAAATGCATATATGCACTCACACTATATGCACAAATGAATGCATATATGCATATTTTTATACTTTTCTTAAAAAAATTCAGGAGAGAGGAGATAAACTCAAACTAAGAGTGGGAAGAGATAAATAAAACATTGTTGTTGAATTTTACTTTTTTCACTAAAGCGATATGTACACGTTTTGTACGGTTCTTTCGGTTCTCAACATATGATTGGTTCTCAAAAGAACATGCCCCTATATATATATATATATATATATATATATATATATATATATATATATATATATATATATATATATATATATATATATATATGGGAACTTTCAAGTCAAAACACTAAATTTTACGAGAACAAGGGAAACAAAATGAATCCTTTATTTTTTTAATTTTAAAAAGTTTTAAAATATAAAAAAATGATATAAATGCAATATTTTTTCATCTCTCAAGAAATTTATAAAAAAATATGAACAAATTTCGTTTATTTAAACAACCTACACATATATGTAGGTAAATTTTTAAATGTATAAAAACATATTAAAAAAATTGATTAATGGGTTTTTATGTATATAAACATGCATATTTATATGTATGGAGTACAAATTTTAAAAAATATAAATTATGGACCAAGAAATTAAATGATTTGGGTTTGTTCTTTTTGTTCTCGTAGTAATTTAGTGTTTTATAATGAAGCTCTCCATATATATACATATATAGAGAAGGGTTCAAATACTAACCAACTTTTTATTTGGTAACCGTGCTAACCACTATAAAACAATCACATAATTTATAAATTATTTTTTCTTTTAATTGTTAAAATAGTATTTAAGTATCTTGAATAGATATTTTGAACGTAAATACGGAAATGATGAGTATTACGTATACGTATCAAATAATGTTACATATACGTGACACATAGTGTTTACATATGTTTACATTAACATAATGATAATTGTTACATATACGTAACACTGTGTTTGAGAGTGGTTGTCATGGTTATCACGTAAATATTGGTTAACATTTGAACCTCATCATATATATATATATATATATATATATATATATATATATATATATATATATATATATATATATATATATATATATATATATATATATATAGGGAAGGGTTCAAATACTAACCAACTTTTTATGTGATAACTGTGTTAACCACTATAAAACAATCACATAGTTTACAAAATTATTTTTTCTTTCAATTGTTAAAATAGTATTTAAGTATCTTGAATACATATTTTGAACATAAATACGTAAATGATGAGTATTACGTATACTTATCAAATAATGTTACATATACGTGACACATAGTGTTTACATATATGTAACGTTAACATAATGATAATTTTGTTACGTATATGTAACAATTATCATTATGTTAATGTTACATATATGTAAACACTATGTGTCACGTATATGTAACATTATTTGATACGTATACGTAATAATCATCATTTCCGTATTTACGTTCAAAATATTTATTCAAGATACTTAAATACTATTTTAACAATTAAAAGAAAAAATAATTTGTAGATTATGTGATTGTTTTATTGTGGTTAGCACGGTTATCACATAAAAAGTTAGTTAGTATTTGAAATATATATATATAGGGGAGGGATAAAGAGAAAAACCACAAATCTAGGCGAAAACCGAGAAAACTACTAAAACAATGTGTAATACTATGGGTTACGTATACGTATCCGCATTGTTTTTGAATTTTTTTTTGTTTTCTGTGTACGTAAACCAATATTTAAATATTTTTTAGTAAAAAATTGTAATATTACGTATACGTAAGCCAATATATATATATAGGGGTGGGTTTCAAAGAAAACCAACAGTTAGGCGAAAACTGAGAAAAGCACTAAATACCAATAATATAATAATATTTATTTTTATTTTATTGTTATTTTTTTATAAGAGTATCAATGTAATATTACAAATTTTTACCAAAAAACATTTTTACACGTAGTGTTACGAATACGTAAACATAAAACAAAAAAATTGCGGTTACGTATACGTAAATCATAAAAATTGCTTTTGGATACGTATACGTAATTAAAAAAATTGACTGAAATAATACGGTTTTCTCGGTTTTTGACTAACTTTGTGGTTTTCTTTTGATTCTTCCCCTATATATATATATATAAGGGAGGGTTCTAGAGAAAGCCACATAGTTAGGCGAAAACCGAGAAAACCACTAAAAAACCAATTTTAACCAATAATATAATAATATTTATTTTATTTTATTTTTATTTTTTTTATAAGAGTATCAATGTAATATTACATATTTTTACCAAAAAATCATTTAAATATTGGCTTACGTATACGTAACCCATAGTGTTACTTATACGTAAACAGAAAACAAAAAAATTGCGGTTACGTATACGTAACCCATAGTATTACACATTATTTTAGTGGTTTTCTCGGTTTTCGCTTAAGTTTGTGGTTTTCTCTTGATCCTTCCCTTATATATATATATAGGAGACGTATCCATTGTAAACCTTTAGTTATTGTGTAAACCAATACTGGACCACACATTCAATTTTGTATATTTTATTTTGTGCCTGAGATTTAATTTAGAATTTTGCTTTTATTTTTCTTTTTAAAATTCTTAAAAACCCCCAAAAGGGTAAATAAATAAATTTACATTATTAAATTTAATAAAAATTACTCTCCCTCTCTATTCTCTCTCTCTCTCTCTATATATATATATATATATAGATCTTATTATTTATAAAAAACCTATGTGTAAAACTAGCTTATACAGATTTACAAATCAGAAAATTATATCCAAAATACACAAATATTTTTATAAATGTGTAAAAAAAACCCTAAAATTCATATTGCATGGTCCATTTATACTTGTGTAAAAAACAAATACATATGTGTAAATTCAGATTGCTCATGTGTAAATTCAATTTACTAAGTTGTGTGACATGTGTGTAAGTATCAAAAACACATGTGTAAATCCAATATATATAAAATATATACAAGACATTTAAGCTCAAACTTTTGAATTAGTTGCAAATAAATAGTAGTGCAATTTCACTTCATTTCAATTTAGTTACCGAACTTTAGAAATTGTTATTAAACTCATCTAACCTATGAAAAATGTTATAAATACACAATATATATACAAAACATCATATTAGAAATGAGGTCTGTTTTTTTTTTAAAAGTACAAAAAAAAAAAGAATTACAAAAAACCTAATGAGAGCACTAGGGATCTGTCTTCTAACCTTCGATTAAAAACCAAATCAAAGACCTTCGACAAAGCACGCATACCTCCATTGAGATCAACAACTAGTAAGATCCTGTTCAGAAGCAGACAACTCCGATTGTTGGGAACTCAGTGACAACAGGAGATCGAGAGCGAGATGGATGAGCATGAAGACCAACGAGTGTATTTTGCAGGAAAGCGAGTGCAGATCCACCGGTGACAAATTCGACGAGTGTAGATTAAAGAGAAGACCAACGAGTGTAGATTCCAAATCTTGTTCTTCCTGGTCTTGTTCTTCCGGATCTGTGAGAGCATAGATATAGAGAGAGCGGGGCTTGAAAACACACTCCAAAAATTGATGAAGATGAAGTAGAAGATAGAGTCTTGAAAACCCAGATCGTTCGTGTCTGATTTTAGAGAGAGAGAGAGAAAGAAGTGTTTTGAGAGAGAAGATGAAATGAAAAAAGATTTGGATTTTTTGTTACAAGAGAGACACACACACAGAGAGAGAGTGTGTGTGTGTGTTAAAATGAAAAAAATTGCCCCTCCCTCATTAAAAGCAAACCAAAAATCAATAAAATGAATGAGGTCTAAGGGAACTGGAAAGGGGAACTATACAGCTGAGGTTAAGAAGCCGAGAACGGAAAAATATGAGACTTGTAAGAAATGTGGGAGACAACATCGTGGCGAATGCTATGTGTTTTAAGTGTGGGAAAGCCGGACACTTTTCCCGAGAATGTTTAAGCGTCACCAAGTGCCAGGGGTGTGGGTTGATGGGACATCTAACAAAGGATTGGAGGTAGGCGGGACAATCCGGTATGGGAAAAGGGAAAGAGCAGGAACATCCCAAAGCAAGGACTCGAGCCTATGCCTTAACTGAAGAAGAAGCCAGAGGAAACCCTGATGTCGTGTCAGGTACGTTCTTAGTTAATGATGAACATGCCACTATTTTATTTGATTCTGGTTCTAGTAAGAGCTTTATATCGAATAACTTTAGTCGCAAACTAGACTGCACAATCAATACAATAGTAAAAGCTTTTAGCGTAGAAACAATCATGGGTAGGAACTCGACAGTATTCCAAGTGACTAATGAATGTATAATAGAAATAGAGGGCCATAAGTTTCCTTCTAGATTATTCCTTCTCACCTTAGGAGGATTCAATGTAGTATTGGGCATGGATTTGTTAGCCGCCAACGAAGCTCAAATCATATGTAAACGAAAGATGATACATTTGTAAACGAAAGATGATACATTTCAAAGTTACTGACGGTAGTCCGATTATGATTTATGGGGATTGGAATTGCACAATGTCGAACGTCATCTCGATGATCAAGGACAAAATTTACATAAGGCGTGGTTGCGAAGCTTATCTGGCGTATGTTATTGACGATAGAATGAAAACGAAAGAACTTAAAGATGTACCCGTGGTGTGCAACTTCCTTGAAGTGTTCCTAGAGGACCTACCTGGCTTGCCACCCGATCGAGAAATAGAATTTCAAATCGACTTACTGCCAGGAGCTCAGCCCGTTTCCAAAGCACCATACCGATTCGCTCAGTCAGAAATGAAAGAATTAATGTCCAAATTAGAGGAACTAACAGAAAAAAGGATTTATCAGACCGAGCATCTCACCATGGGGCGCTCCGGTGTTATTTGTAAAGAAGAAAGATGGCAGCATGCGCATGTGCATCGACTACCGTGAGCTGAATAAACGAACAGTTAAGAACAAGTACCCACTACCCAGGATAGACGACCTTTTTGATCAACTACAAGGCGCAAGTTGGTTCTCAAAGATCGATCTTAGGTCGGGATACCATCAATTGAAAGTAAGGGAGGAGGATGTACCGAAAACCGAGTTTCACACGCGGTAGGGACATTATGAATTCCTCGTGATGTCCTACAGACTGACCAACACCCCTGCAGCATTTATGGATCTAATGAACATCATATGCAGACCAATGTTGGATCGGTCAGTGATAGTCTTCATAGATGACGTTCTCATCTATTCAAAGAACGAGGGTGATCACCATTGTCACCTTAGAGAACTATTAGAAGTTCTGAAGCAGAAGTAGTTGTATGCAAAATTTTCTAAATTCGCGTTTTGGCTTAGGGAAGTCCAATTCCTAGGTCATGTTATAAACTCAGACGAAATTATAGTAGACCCTACAAAGATCGAAACAGTGAAAGGGTGGAACGTCCCGAAAACACCAACAGAGATAGGAAGTTTTCTAGGATTGACATGGTATTATCGAAGATTCATTCAGGATTTCTCGAAGATAGCCTCGCCACTGACAAAGCTAACGCGTAAGGAGGTAAAGTATGAATGGGGTCCAACCCAAAACAAAGTGTTTGAAGAACTAAAGACACGATTAACCCAAGCTCCAGTATTGACCTTACAAGAGGGAAACGAAGACTTGTTAGTTTACTGTGATGCTTCGGGTCAGGGATTGGGTTGTGTACTTATGCAACGAGGAAAGGTAATTGCTTATGCCTCGCGACAGTTGAAGATTCACGAAGTGAACTACCCGACCAGGATCTCAGACATTAGCTATTTCAAACGATTCTATATGAGACTCAAAATAACATTTCATAAAATATAAGGTTTAGAGTAAATATACGTAAGCGTTAAACGAAAGTAAATGCGCAAAACAACGCGCCCATATCCAAATACAAATAAAACATAAAGATTGTTTGATAGATAGATAGATAATTTGAATGTAATCCAACACAACGCGCCCATATCCAAGATTGTTTGATCCTGAGTGCCAACCTGAGAAAAACATGTAAGAAAACGAGTCAACACTAGGTTGGTGAGTTCACAGGTTTCAATAACGTAGTAAAGCACTTGCAGATTATGTACATTCCAATATGCATATCTATAGCTAGCTAACGTACGTTCCTGTTTTGTTAAAGCGTTCATAACCAAAGCTCACATGTGTTTGATTGTTTGCCTCATGCCAGGTCTATCACCCCTGACTAAAGTGATTAAGCTAATATTTCACCCGTTCGACCTCTAATCGAGTTAGCGTGAATAACGCGGGTGGGGCTTGTCAAGCACCAGTAGTACTACTAAACATTGCCACGCTAAAATCCATATTAACGGTACGATGTGAGTGTAAGGACTTTCAATGATAGTTGCAATACGATTAGCCCCAAAAGTGATATCATATGACATACCATAACCAAAAATAGTGTGCATGTTTTCTCCCCCAAATTAAAACAGTAAAAAGGGGCCGTGAAACTCACCTGCGTTGCGTAGTAGTTAGTATCACACAGGTATGAGATTTAGAACCTCAAGTGTTAGCCTGCACGACTTGCGTATGTCCTAGAATCATAAACACATAAGTTAGGGACACATTGGGATTTGTGACGACGACACGGAATGTTAGAATGTCTTAACGTATTCTAAGGATCAATGAGTAGACGGACATGTCTACGGGAATATATGTTTCTTAATATAATAATTAAGATAAAATCATTACGTGTCGAACGTTAATAATGAACAATAAATAAATAAATTCATACATTAGATTCGTTTTCAAAAGTTAGGGAAATAATATAATTTAATATATTATTTTTAGGTTCGTAGGATTAAACAAATAATCATTTCGGTAAAAATAATAAATATATTATTTTTATTCGAGATAATAAACGCGAGTAAATAATATAAACAATTATATTATTTTTAGTTTAAACGTCACACAAAGAAATTAAACAAGGTGAAATAATATAAAACTATATATTATTTTATACTAGAAGTCACGGTTTGAGAATAATATAAACATATTATTTTATTCGATAATAACATAAATATATTATTTTTAAAAGTGAAAATAATATAACAAATGGGTTAATAAATCAAACCCGAGGCTACGGGTTGTTTTCTGTGTTAAAATTCATAATATATAATATAATAATATAAGATTTGATTTTTATATTAAAATAATACAAGGAAAAATGTTTAAAAATAAAACAGTGTAGATAGACTCGAACCCGGGTCTCTCCCACACAAGCACACACACTTAACCAGTCCACCCGCTAGGGCTATCGCAAACAAAACCGAATCCGAATTGTTTTAATCAATAATTCCAGTGAGTCCCCCTCCCAAATATTCAAACGATCGAAACCCACCCCAAAACCCTCGAATCTGATCACGAATGAAAGAATTGATATAGGGGTTTTGTTAATCGGGTGGTGGCGAGTCTGTGGGTTTATTTAATTTGAAAATCAACGGGTCTATGATCGTTTTAAAGCAGAAATTAGAATCGAAGAACCCTAGGTTTGATCTCAATCTATTTGAACAAATTCGATGTTAGAAACTGATGAAACCATGGGGCTTTTACAGATTAAGGCCTTGCGAACCTATCCTCGTGCTTTAATTTCATTGAGGTAATCGTTAAGATCAAAACCCCCAAATCGTTTACATAAACAAACCCTAGTTACTAGATCATAAACAATTCGACGTTAGAATGTTAAATTGATAGAGGGCTTTCAACGAGTGGGTGTTTGCGAAACTGGTCGTGCCTTTTAATTGAATTTAGATTGAGTCTAGAGTGGATTTTGATTAAACCCGATTGTACATGAACCCTAGAATTCGTTCAGGGTTAATTCGGTGTTGTAAGCCACAATTATGATAGGGCTTATGATCTAGACACTGAAACGAAGGTAATGGTGTAGGTAATTACCAGAATGAAGCTTGATTTGATTGTGGTCAACTAAAACAGGTTCTGGCTGTGAAGAACTTGATTCCGGCGAGTCTGGTTCCACTTCTGATCGATTTAACGCGCGAGACAGCTTCAATGGGAATCGTTTAAGGTGCGCATGTGTTCAATTGTGAAGTTAACAACAGGTTTAAATGAATTCGATGATCATTACAATCGTGGTCGACGATTATTCTTTGATTGTCCATTATTGAGTTTAATTCGAATCAATGTCTGGTTTAATGACTTAATGATGGGCGTAAATGATCATATTCGTGCAATATCAGTTTCAATTTCAAACGATCGTGATCGTTTGAATTTGGTTATAGCCGCGAGTTTGACTTTCTAAAAGTCAAACAGAAATCGAAATTGGATTATTTACAATACTAGTCCTTCTGGTTTCATGTTATGATGTTTTGAAATGATAGAATTGGTCCCTCAAGTTTGGATGGAGTTAGAACAAGGTTAGTTTGACTATTACAAGTCAACAGGATATGATTTTGACTTTGTAAAGTCAACATAATAGTTTAGGGATATTACATAACTAGTCCTTGGAGTTAAGTTTAGATTATTGACAGAATTAGTCCCTAGGGTTTGAGATAAGTCAAATAAGTTAGGATTTTAACTGAAATAGTTAACGGAGTTGGACTAAAAAGTCCGGATTCTCACAGCTCTCATCAACACGCATCAGGTATCATCTCCTCCAATATGGAAACATAGACCTCGAGCCTCATCACCATATACTCAAAACACCATGAAGAAGGGTAGGTTTACCTATTGAGATGTGGGGTCATACGTTCATCTTAATCTTACATAAATATAATTAATTTACACGGGTTTCTATGATATGAGCGTGGGACCCACTAATTCATAAAAAAATGTTACTTGCAATATGATATTCATTCACTGCATGTTCTGTCAACTAATGTATAAGAGTTTGAGTTTAGACGGAAAAAAATATCGACAATAAACTAGATATGTCTGAATAGATGAACAACTGATAAGTGTGCTTTAGTCTGCATTGAATTGATATGATCCCATAACAGAATTCTTTCAAAAACAGAATGTCTTAGAATGTTAGGTAGTTTGTTTGTTTTTAATTTGCCAAGTCTGAAAAGCATAAAAAGATTTGGTTCTTTGTTTTATTTTTATTTAATTTTATTTTACTTTATTCTAGAGTGTTTTTGTTTTTGTCTTATTATTGTCTTATAAATTGACTATTGTTGTTTGATTCAATAATCGTGAAAAGAGGTTTTATAAAAAAAGGGGCATTTTTGGAAAAAGTTGGAAATTTCAAAATTTAAGGTTTGCGAGTACTTGCTTCTTGCGTGAACCTAGGGTCTGTGTGTACTAAACATATATGCACTAGAATTTCATTTTGTAATTATATAAGGATCAAATGGCTTATCCTTAATCGAATTTTTGATGATCATAAAAGTTTAGCTTAGAGGTTTACATCTATGATAAATCAAAATGTTTTTATCATTTACTCGAGCACATTATAAAACTTCATTTAAAAATCAATTGCAAGACTTCAATAATGTCATATTTGTACTTGTAATGTAAAAAAAAACACAGTTAAGATTACTAAAACAAGTTTTGTAAAAAAAGTTAAAGGGGTTATAAAATATTTTTTTATAAAACAAATAAAATATGTTGAGATTATTATAAAACTTACTATTTTTTTAAGGATTATTGGATTTTAATAATCCCACATTTTACCAATTGCCTAATAATAATCCCAACTGAGAATATTCTTACCACCGGTCATTACTTTCAAACTATTTTCTTACACTGGACGTCCCATTAAAAAAAATTAACGCCGTTAGATTTTATATGACGTGGACATATGCAAAAAGCCGGAAAGTTGAGCCGAGCTAGCAGTGGTCTCGTGGTGGGTTTTGAAATTGGCTCTGGTAGTGTTTAACTGGTCTCGTTTGTCCGGCAAGTCGAAACAGAGATAACGATGGTGTTTAACGAGACCAGTTAAACACCACCAGAGCCAATTTCAAAACCCACCACGAGACTATTGCTATGTTGACTCGACTTTCCGGCGGTTTGCAGATGTCCACGTTATATAAAATCTAACGGCGTTAAGTTTTTTTAACGGGAGGTCCAATGTAAGAAAATAG
This sequence comes from Smallanthus sonchifolius, assembly GCA_023525975.1. Classification (NCBI taxonomy): domain Eukaryota; kingdom Viridiplantae; phylum Streptophyta; class Magnoliopsida; order Asterales; family Asteraceae; genus Smallanthus; species Smallanthus sonchifolius. Next base: position 10,019,285 of record CM042025.1, read on the forward strand.
TTTAAAAGTAGGGACTGGTGGTAAGAATATTCTCAGTTGGAATCATTATTGGACAATTAGTAAAATGTAGAATTACTAAAATCCAATTTCCCTTTTTTAAAAGATAACACTTTTATAACATGGAAGTATAAAACAAAATGGTTGGAAACAACATGATTTATTGAAACATCACCAAATGGGTATTATTAACTATTTAATGAGCATTGGAGGGAATACTAAGGTTTGGGTCTATTAGAATTTGACCACATAACTTTTATTTTTAGGATTTTGTGGTTTGAGTTTATTAGAGTTTTTAACAAACCAACTTTCAGTTTAATATATAGTATGGTAAGTATATACAAGGGTGTATATATAGATAACAAGGAAAGTTGAAGGTTTATTGTAAAAGGTGGATTTTATTAAAATCTAATTTCCCTTTTTTTAAAAGATAACACTTTTATAACATGGAAGTATAAAACAAAATGGTTGGAAACAACATGATTTCTTGAAACATCACCAAATGGGTATTATTAACTATTTAATAAGCATTGGAGGGAATACTGAGGTTTGGGTTTATTAGAATTTGGCCACATAACTTTTGTTTTTAGCATTTTGTGGTTTGGGTTTATTAGAGTTTTTAACGAACCAACTTTCAATTTAATATATAGTATGGTAGTTATATACAAGGGTGTATATATAGATAACAAGGAAAGTTGAAGGTTTATTACAAAAATGAATTTTTACTAAGTTTGAGATAAAGTTATCAAATCTGAAAGTTCATGGACCATTTGTGTGAAAATCACATATCATATTATATGGGGCTAGGGGTGGTGACACACTCTTTCAAGAGTGTGTGTGTGTGTGTTTGTGTGTCGTGAGAGGCATGGGGGGAGAAGGGGAAGCAGACCAAAACTGAAAATGAAGAATTGCATGTAAAATTAGTTGGAATTTGAGAATTCATCTTCATTAAGGCTTCAAGTAAGTGTCTTCTTCATCCTCTAAACGTCCATTGGAGGTGTTCTTCGTGGTGATTTGGGAAGTTTAATTGATTAATAACTTGATAAAAGTAATAACCTAGCTTGATTAAAGGTTACAGGTGGTATATAACATCATTTAAACATCGAATTTGATGTTTGAAAAAGTAGGTTTCTTGAGGTGAAAATTGGGGTTTTTGATCCGGGGGTATTAAAATGATGTGTTATGGGTTGTAAGTGTTTATGGTCTTACTAAACATAAAGTCATGATGAAAATCTTACACAATTTGGTGAATGTAGGATTTGGGGATTTTGATGAAACTTGGATAAATCTTAACGGGTCAATTAGGTTGAAAGGTTGTTGTTGGGTGTTGAAGGTTTGGTTCAAGTTGAATTACCCAAATTAAGTAAGGGTGTTGTCACACCCTCGCCAAGGCGGAAACGCGAGGGGTGACGTGACATGGTTTCCAAAGCATATGATTACCGCAAACACATACATGATAAATGGATACATAAATTAAGTTTAAAGTTTTACATTCCAAAATGTAAATTGAGTTTACAAAAAGTGAAGATTTCGCAAATATGACTCCATTACAATGAGTTATACAAGAGAAATCCCCCAAAAGTTGTATCCATCGTGCATGCATGTATCCTACATTGTTAACCTTGCGATCACGTTCAATTTCCTGAAAAACATACTTAAAATCGTCAACACTAGGTTGGTGAGTTCACAGGTTTAATCAAATAGTTCTTTGTAAACTTTGTTCGTAAATAGTTTCAGGTGTATGTGATAAACAGAATAAGAATTGTTGACCCATTTGTAAACTAGCTAGGAATACAAATAATATGTTCATACATGAGGCGTAACCAAACCATGACAATTGTACATGCCCCTAATTTCGTTATCCGGTTCTATGCGGCCATAAATCCTCCAGATTGTGGTTAGCGTGACTAACCATGACCGGGAGACGTCACTCTCCATAGTACTATTCATAGGACCCTAGGCTACAGTTAATGGTTACTACATTGTTCCAGGGGACTTTCGCGGCCTCACTTGTTGTTCTCATCTCATGCAAACATAAAAGTCGTGCCTTATTCTCTTGTTATCCCATAAAATAGTTGTAAGTATGTTCTTCCCCCAAATATTGAAAAACAGTAAAAAGGGCCCGTGAAACTCACCTTGAGTTTGTGTATACTTGTAATGATACTTGTTGTAGTCAACCTTGACTATTCGTACCCTAGATACCAAGGGTAAATTGTGTTAAGACCGAACGTCTTATATTGCAAATTGTTCACCGACTTTGTAAATCTGGTCGTTTTTGTTTGAATATCTCCTTAGTTGTTCAACACTTGTTTTGTTATAAAAACAGTTTTGAGTTACTGCCCAAATGGGACTGTTGACCAGGTGTCGAAACTTCTTAGTTTCGATTGGGCATATGTGTATCGAAACAACTTAGTTTCGATGGAGTAGTCAGGTGTCGAAACTTCTTAGTTTCGATGGAGTATTTGAGTGTCGAAACTACCTAGTTTCGATTGAGTAAGTGTTATCGAAACAATCTAGTTTCGATTTGACAAGAAGGGTATCGAAACTACCTAGTTTCGATTGAGCAATATGTATCGAAACTACCTAGTTTCGATTGAACAGCTAGTATCGAAACTCCTAGTTTCGATTGAGTAACAGGTATCGAAACTACTTGTTTCGATTGAGTATAGGTATCGAAACTTCATAGTTTCGATTACTGGACTTCTGTTTGACAGAATCAGTCCTGCATATTAATGTTTTAAAACTTGAATTTGACACACTTTTCTTGTTATCTTACTTGCGATTGAACATTTTGTATGCTTAGATACGGTTTTTAAAGGAAATAAAGTAGATGGTTTTGAGTTTTTACCTTAAAACAGTGACGATGATGATGAGAGAAAACAGAGAATGGTCTTGACTCTTTTGTTAAACTCTTTTCCAGGAACACTTTAAAACACTGAATTTTGATGGATTTTGCTTTAAAACTTGACTTCAATCTTGAAGGGAATTGGAGAATTTGCCGTAAGAAAATGAGTGATAAAATGCGAATTGTGAGGAAAATGAGTGAGGTGGTATGGTTTTACTTGAGTTTTTCTCAGGAGAGGTATGGGTCGAGGTGTGGGTTTTCTCTGCACTTCAGCCGAGAAAGTCAAGAAAATGATTTGAATGTTAATAATTAAATTTAAGTATTAGTTTATTATTATGTAGTGTTTCAATTGGGTAATTAAATTCGGTTTATACTGGTATGTGCACCGGTAACTCCCAGAATTATCAAAAATTTAAAATGAGACCATGTACGGTCTTTGTAGGACCTTAATGTCCTTGTTTGTGAAATTAAATAAATCACAAAAATAATTATAACGTAAACTTGTTTATAATGTGTACGGATATTGACCTGAAGTGTCGGGTGTCACATTCTCCCCTTGTTAAAAGAAGTTCGTCCCGAAATTCAATTCGTGTTATCTTGAACTGGTGTATCCTTAAACAAGGATGGGTATTTTGTTTTCATTTGGTCCTCTCGTTCCCATGTATACTCAGGACCACGTTTTGAGTTCCAACGTACTTTAACCAGTTTGATTCGACTACGTCTCAGCTTTTGAACTTTCTAATCTGAAATCTCAATCGGTTCCTCGATGAAATGCAACCTGTCGTCTATGTGAATCTCATCAGGTGGTATAATTAACGTCTCGTCTGATAAACACTTCTTGAGATTTGATACATGAAACGTATCATGTACATTGCTTAGTTCTTGTGGTAACTTGAGCTTGTAAGCTACAGGGCCAATTCTAGCCAGTATTTCAAAAGGTCCAACGTATCTAGGGTTGAGCTTACCACGGTTACCAAACCTTGCAACGCCTTTCCATGGTGAGACTTTTAACATTACTCGGTCACCAATTTGAAATTCTAATGGTTTCCGTCTGTTATCAGCATAGCACTTCTGTCTGTCTCGGGCAGCTTTCAGACGGTCCTTAATTTTGAAGATCTTATCAGTGGTTTCCTGGACAATCTCAGGGCCTGTCAAATGTTTTTCACCAACTTTCGCCCAACATAACGGTGAGCGGCATTTACGACCATATAAAGCTTCAAACGGTGCTGCTTTAATGCTTGTGTGGTAACTGTTATTGTAGGAAAACTCTGCTAACGGTAAATGAGTATCCCAATTTCCTCCGAAATCAATTACACACGCACGGAGCATATCTTCTAGTGTCTGGATAGTCCGTTCACTTTGACCATCTGTTTGTGGGTGATATGCCGTGCTCATGTCAAGACGTGTGCCCATGGCTTCTTGTAATGATTTCCAGATTCTAGACACGAATCTGCTGTCTCTATCAGAGATAATAGAAATTGGCACTCCATGCCTAGCCACAATTTCCTTGATATAAAGCTTTGCAAGTTTCTCGGTTTTATCCGTCTCTTTGATAGGTAGAAAATGAGCCGATTTTGTCAGTCGATCGACAATTACCCATATTGTGTCATAACCGCTGGACGTCCTGAGTAACTTCGTGATGAAATCCATAGAAATTTGTTCCCATTTCCATTGAGGTATCTCGGGTTGTTGTAACAATCCCGACGGTTTCTGATGTTCTGCCTTTACCTTTGAACATGTCAGGCATTTACCGACATAAATAACAATTTCTCCTTTCATATTGGGCCACCAATATAATTCTTTTAGATCCTTATACATCTTATCTGAACCTGGGTGAATGGAGTATCTAGACTTGTGGGCTTCGTCCATAACCAACTCCCGTAAGTTACCAATACATGGCACCCAGATTCTATTCATGAAGTATAAAGTGTCATCTGACTTTGGTTCCAACTGTCTTATCATTCCTCGTAAAGCTTCATTATGAATGTTTTCTTCTTTGCTTGCCTCTTGTTGTGCCATCCGGATTTGAGTCGTGAGACTCGTATGAATTGTCAATCCTAGGGCACGAACACGAAGAGTTTTAACTCGTTCCTTGCGACTTAAGGCATCTGCTACGACGTTTGCCTTACCCGGGTGATACTTGATATCACAGTCGTAATCATTCAGTAACTCTACCCAACGATGTTGTCTCATGTTGAGTTCCTTTTGATCGAAGATATGTTGGAGACTCTTGTGATCAGTAAAGATAGTGCATCTTGTACCGTAAAGATAATGTCTCCAAATCTTGAGTGCAAACACCACTGCGCCCAACTCCAAGTCATGGGTCGTATAATTCTTTTCGTGCACTTTTAGTTGTCGTGAGGCATAAGCGATGACTTTGTCTCTTTGCATTAACACACAACCAAGTCCTTGGTGTGATGCATTGCAGTATACGACAAAGTTGTCGATTCCCTCAGGAAGGGATAAGATCGGTGCACTACACAGCTTCTGCTTCAGTAATTGAAAAGCTGACTCTTGCTTGTCATTCCAATCAAATTTCTTTTCTTTCTGGGTTAGTGTGGTTAAAGGCAGGGCTATCTTTGAAAAATTCTCGATGAATCGCCTGTAATAGCCTGCCAAACCCAGAAATTGACGCACTTCAGTCGGAGTTCTTGGTGCTTCCCAGTTTTTGATCGCTTCAATTTTAGATGGGTCTACGTGAATACCATTCTTATTGATGACGTGTCCGAGAAAGTGAACCTCTCGGATCCAAAACTCACACTTAGAGAATTTAGCATAAAGCTTCTCATTCCTGAGTAGTTCTAAGATTAATTTCAGATGATGTTCATGTTCCTCCTTGGTTCGTGAATATATTAATATATCATCAATAAATACTATCACGAATTTATCCAAGTATGGCTTGCACACGCGGTTCATGAGATCCATGAAAACAGCTGGTGCGTTCGTCAAACCAAATGGCATAACTAGGAACTCGTAGTGACCGTAACGAGTCCTAAAAGCCGTTTTTGGTATATCTTCTTCCTGAATTTTCAGTTGATGATACCCTGATCGTAGATCAATTTTAGAATAGAACCTGGAACCTTGAAGTTGATCAAACAAATCATCTATTCGAGGAAGAGGATACCGGTTTTTGATTGTAAGTTTGTTTAATTCTCGGTAATCAATACACATCCTAAATGTTCCATCCTTTTTCTTTACGAATAGGACCGGAGCTCCCCAAGGTGAGAAACTCGGTCTTATGAAACCTTTATCAAGCAACTCTTGCAGTTGATTAGATAATTCCTGCATCTCGGAAGGTGCTAGTCGATACGGTGATCGCGCAACTGGTGCGGTTCCTGGTACCAAGTAGATTCGGAATTTGACTTGCCTCGGTGGTGGTAATCTAGGTAAGTCTTCAGGAAAAACTTCGGGGTAATCTTTAACGATTGGTATGTCTCCAAGTCGACGTTTCTCGGGTTTCTTCTCGACGACGTGAGCCAGGAATACGCAATATCCTTTACGTAGGTACTTACGAGCTTTCATGCAGTTTATCATCCTTAATGTTACTCCACTCTTCTCACCTTGAATCGAAAGAACTTCTCCGTTCGGGAGTGGAATTTGAACAATCTTCTCAAAACAAACAATCTCGGCGTGATTCTTCGACAACCAATCCATACCAATAACAACGTCAAAACTTCCCAAATCAACGGGTAGTAGGTCTATACTAAATGTGTGGTTCTTAAAACATAAGGTACAACCCTGAATGACTTCCCCAGTTTTAATTAATTTCCCGTTTGCTAATTCAATTGTATAATTTTGGTCTAGTTTGCTGGGCTTAATACCGAGTAGGGACTTAAAGTCATTTGACACAAAACTCATATCAGCACCCGTATCGAAAAGTATAGAGGCATAGTGATTATTTATCGGGAACGTACCAGTGACAATGTTCGGATCTTGTTGTGCGTCACCAGCCCCCATCACAAACGCTCTTCCACGGGCCTGATTGTCGTTTCGGTTCTTCAACTTTGGACAGTCTTTTCTAAAGTGCTTTGGATCTCCACACTCAAAGCATCCCTGATTCATCCTTTCTGCTCCTGTGTTGACCTTTCCTGCTACTTGATTGGTCTTATTAGAGTTCGCATTGTTCCAACAGTTATGGGCTAGATGCCCATGCTTTTTACACTTTCCACATTGGGTACACCTTCCACTGTGATGATACCCACATTTGTCACACTTCGGTAGTGTTCCAAGATATCCTTTCTGTTCCACGGTGTTGACAGCATAGGCTTTCATAATTTCAGGTCTCTTGTTAGTGTGATTCTTGTTTTGATTACTTAGCTTTCCAAACCATTTCCTCTTTTCCCCAGACCTTCTTTCCTCGGTCTCCTTCTTCTCAAACAAACCATCACGCACAGCATTATCTCTTAGTTTGGAAGCTAGAATTATAGCGCTCTTGGCATCCATGGGGTTCGATGAAGTTACCAGGCTTCGGATTTTAGGTGCGAGACCCCACAAGTATCTTTCAACCTTCTTGTATTCTAGGGTAACCATGTGTGGAACCAAACTTGCTAACTCATTGAATCGGTCAGTGTAACCAGCCACATCATCTCCTGTCATTTGTAAATTCCACATTTCAGATTCGATCTTTTGCAACTCATTTCGAGGACAGTACTCCTCGATCATCATGGCCTTTAGATCATCCCAAGATAGCTGGTAGGCAGTCTGCCTTCCCAAGGTTTTCATCTGAGAATTCCACCAGGTTAATGCTTTGTTAGCAAGTGTGCAAGTGGCATATTTCACTATACAGTCGGCTGTGCATTCACTAATATCAATTACAGATTCCATCTTCTCAATCCACCTCATCAGGCCTACTGCACCCTCAGTGCCATTGAAGTTGCGAGGGTTGCAGGATAGAAAAGCCTTATAAGTGCACTTCTTGTTCGAAGCATCTGTAGGGTCACAAGTTAATATTTTAATAATGTTTTTAACTTAGATCGCGACTGTGTTATGGAGGTGTTTACACATCCTATTACCTCCAGAACCTCCAGTAGTGCCACTGCCTCCTGCACCTCCTCCGCTACCACTACCATTTCCTCCGACGTTATTCCGATTGGCTTCGTACTGCTCCAAGGCGGCGGCTACACGTTGTGATATGAGTTGCTCAACTTCTGCGGAAATCGTCGTGTTGTTTTCACCAGTAGTGTCACGCGGTGTCCTTCTTTTAGGTGCCATGGGTCTGAAGTCGAAATGGGGTTAGTGTGTGACGATGTTCAGTGTCTACGATATCCGTACAATATTATGATAAGTTATGAAATGCATATGCAAGGAAAATCGTCTTAGTGAGTCATTTAGATTATAGACTAGGTTCGATTTTTGACCCCTAGTTCTCTATAATCAATGGCTCTGATACCAATCTGTCACACCCTCGCCAAGGCGGAAACGCGAGGCGTGACGTGACATGGTTTCCAAAGAATATGATTACCGCAAACACATACATGATAAATGGATACATAAATTAAGTTTAAAGTTTTACATTCCAAAATGTAAATTGAGTTTACAAAAAGTGAAGATTTCGTAAATATGACTCCATTACAATGAGTTATACAAGAGAAATCCCCCAAAAGTTGTATCCATCGTGCATGCATGTATCCTACATTGTTAACTTTGTGATCACGTTCAATTTCCTGAAAAACATACTTAAAATTGTCAACACTAGGTTGGTGAGTTCACAGGTTTAATCAAATAGTTCTTTGTAAACTTTGTTCGTAAATAGTTTCAGGTGTATGTGATAAACAGAATAAGAATTGTTGACCCATTTGTAAACTAGCTAGGAATACAAATAATATGTTCATACATGAGGCGTAACCAAACCATGACAATTGTACACGCCCCTAATTTCGTTATCCGGTTCTATGCGGCCATAAATCCTCCAGATTGTGGTTAGCGCGACTAACCATGACCGGGAGACGTCACTCTCCATAGTACTATTCATAGGACCCTAGGCTACAGTTAATGGTTACTACATTGTTCCAGGGGACTTTCGCGGCCTCACTTGTTGTTCTCATCTCATGCAAACATAAAAGTCGTGCCTTATTCTCTTGTTATCCCATAAAATAGTTGTAAGTATGTTCTTCCCCCAAATATTGAAAAACAGTAAAAAGGGCCCGTGAAACTCACCTTGAGTTTGTGTATACTTGTAATGATACTTTTTGTAGTCAACCTTGACTATTCGTACCCTAGATACCAAGGGTAAATTGTGTTAAGACCGAACGTCTTATATTGCAAATTGTTCACCGACTTTGTAAATCTGGTCGTTTTTGTTTGAATATCTCCTTAGTTGTTCAACACTTGTTTTGTTATAAAAACAGTTTTGAGTTACTGCCCAAATGGGACTGTTGACCAGGTGTCGAAACTTCTTAGTTTCGATTGGGCATATGTGTATCGAAACAACTTAGTTTCGATGGAGTAGTCAGGTGTCGAAACTTCTTAGTTTCGATGGAGTATTTGAGTGTCGAAACTACCTAGTTTCGATTGAGTAAGTGTTATCGAAACAATCTAGTTTCGATTTGACAAGAAGGGTATCGAAACTACCTAGTTTCGATTGAGCAATATGTATCGAAACTACCTAGTTTCGATTGAGCAGCTAGTATCGAAACTCCTAGTTTCGATTGAGTAACAGGTATCGAAACTACTTGTTTCGATTGAGTATAGGTATCGAAACTTCATAGTTTCGATTACTGGACTTCTGTTTGACAGAATCAGTCCTGCATATTAATGTTTTAAAACTTGAATTTGACACACTTTTCTTGTTATCTTACTTGCGATTGAACATTTTGTATGCTTAGATACGGTTTTTAAAGGAAAAAAAGTAGATGGTTTTGAGTTTTTACCTTAAAACAGTGACGATGATGATGAGAGAAAACAGAGAATGGTCTTGACTCTTTTGTTAAACTCTTTTCCAGGAACACTTTAAAACACTGAATTTTGATGGATTTTGCTTTAAAACTTGACTTCAATCTTGAAGGGAATTGGAGAATTTGCCGTAAGAAAATGAGTGATAAAATGGGAATTGTGAGGAAAATGAGTGAGGTGGTATGGTTTTACTTGAGTTTTTCTCAGGAGAGGTATGGGTCGAGGTGTGGGTTTTCTCTGCACTTCAGCCGAGAAAGTCAAGAAAATGATTTGAATGTTAATAATTAAATTTAAGTATTAGTTTATTATTATGTAGTGTTTCAATTGGGTAATTAAATTCGGTTTATACTGGTATGTGCACCGGTAACTCCCAGAATTACCAAAAATTTAAAATGAGACCATGTACGGTCTTTGTAGGACCTTAATGTCCTTGTTTGTGAAATTAAATAAATCACAAAAATAATTATAACGTAAACTTGTTTATAATGTGTACGGATATTGACCTGAAGTGTCGGGTGTCACAGGTGTTGCTCATTAGATCAGTGGTGTGTGTGAATCTCAATTTGGTGAATGAATTGAGATCACTAGAAATCTAAACTTGGATGGATTGTTTAGGTGATCAAGGTGATAAGGGTGATAACATTAAAGATCAACCGGAATCATCTAAGTCAAAGGTAAGTGCTCTAATACTTACTTAGTAATTGATACATGGTTGTTAATACACATGTATGTTATTGATTTGTATGCTTAATGGTGTAAAATTTGTATTTATTGAATATATACAAAGGGCAAAATGGTGGAATTGGGATCTTTGAATCTCACATGGGTGAAAATAACTTATGGGTTATATAAGGTGACTGTTATTATGTATTATACTTGTGTGTGTACTAATTAGTGACATGTGGTAAGGTATACTTGTATGTGTACTAATTGGTGATATGTGGTAAAGTATACTTGTGTATATACTAATTTGTGGTAAAGTATACTTGTGTGTGTGCTAATCGGTGAAATGTGGTAAAGTATACTTGTGTGTGTACTAATTGGTGAAATGTGGTAAAGTATGCTTGTGTGTGTACTAATGGGTGACTTGAAGTCTAAGAACTTCATGGGCGACTTGAAGTCTAGGAACTTCATGGGTTACTTGAATTCTAAGAACTTCACGAGTGAGTTGAAGTCTAAGTACTTCATGGCTGTAAACTTGGAGTCAAATACTCCATGGGTGAACATGGAATCAAATATTCCATGGGCGGACGTGAAGTCAAATACTTCATGGGTGGACTTAGAGTTAAATACTCCATGGGTGAAAAGTGAGTTGTGCTTCTCGTAAATTGGTGTGTGTAACTATTAAATTGATGTGGGTTGGGTGGGAAAAATTGTATGGTGGTATAATACAGGTCATAAGTCGTTTACTGCTGAAAATGTTGTGCTGATGCAGGGGCGACGTTCCATACGCCCACCCTAGTGTTCCATAAGCCCACCATCGTTTGGAACACCCAAAACCCTCTGTAAACACTGCCCCATACGCCCAAAAATGTTGAAATGTCGTTTGGGGTTGGCTGGTATGGTAGGGACTTGGGGGGTTTACTCGGGGGTTATATATCATTACTAATGGCATGTTTTGAGTGTGTTTGGATGTAGGTCAAACTCCAATCAAGTCTCGGGACTCTAGTCAAGCAGATTGGATTTCTCATAAAGAACTTGTGGTGTTTAATTTGATATTGTTTAACTTAGCCTCATTGTGATGGTATTTGTACAATGTTTTCAATTTATAGATGTGTGATGGATTAAGTGTCGGTTGTTCATCACTTAAAAGTGGGGTTTTCAAATGGGATGTTTGATGTATGTGTCGTTTTACATTAAACATCCTTCTTGTTTTGAATACTACAAATGGGACCAAACTTTCGCTTATTTTAGAGGTTAAAATTCGGTTGAAATTTTAGGGTGTTACAGAGTTTGGCCACATAACTATTGTGACATTTCAAAATTTTTGTTTCAGACAACTAGTGATTTTACTTAATTTTCGGGACGAAAATTCTTTCAACAAGGGGATGACGTGACACCCGACATTTTCAGGTTAACTTCGTTAACACAAACTCAGTTAACTCAAATATTCATTCATGCATTACACTTAATTAGGGTTAATTAAGTTGTCGGTTATTCTCACAAACACTCACGTAACGGTAATTCAGAGAATTAACGAATCGCACGAGTCTTGCCCCGAACGTTGGTGATTAACCAAGAATAATATTTCGAACCATTATTAATTTATAATTAATATAAATTATATGTTTTTACGTGTTATGTGATTTTATGCGTAAATTATAGACTTTCGTGAAATCGCGTACGTTTGCGCGTAAGCGTTGTGACTTTTACTGCTTTAGTGATTTTTATAAAAGCGTTTTATAAAAGTATTTATTAGAAACTATTTTATATAGTTAGATTTAATTAAATGTATTTTAAATCATTTAATGAGTTAACGGGCCTCCTAGACTTACATTTTTATACATTTTAAGTCTCATGGAGTACATATATAAGGAATTTATAAAACCTAAACTCCCATTCTCCATATTTTCGAAAATAATCAGCCCCCACACCCCTCCTGAAGCCGACGCAAACATCACCTCAATTCACCATCGAATTGATCTTGTTTATTGCAATTAAACGCGTTTTTGATCAATCCTTGCTATTGCTAACGCATCTACGTAAGTTTTTACATCCGATTTCATTGTTTTATGATTTCAAGTTTCATGATGAAATCCTAGTTCATCAAAACAAGAATTTTGGTAATAAAGTTGGTGACTTTGTTATTTATTTGATGTTATTGCACTTATTTGACGATTTTATTGTTGTTTGAAAAACCTTAGTTGCTCATTGTTCATAACTTGCATAGAATGGAAACTTTATTGATTATGTGATGTTGTAGGATTGCATGCTAGACGTATTTGATGAGTAATATGATTGTGAATATGCTAGTTAGGTTGTATGTAATTGATTTGGTGCGTTGAATTTCATTAACAAAGCTAGAAATCGTAGGGTTTCTTAAAGAGCAAACTTTATTAAAAGGCTTTCATTTATATATGAGTTTTATACGTGCATGATGATGTGGTATGATGCTAATATGCTAAACAAAACGTATTAAAGTAATCTAAAGTGTTGTTTTGTAGAAATCACGTACATTATTCATAGCTTACTAAAAGTGGAAACTTTTTAGGTTTTGGAACTTGATTTCTAGACTTGAATTATATGATGTGATGATCTATTATGAATTAGTATGATTACATAAACATGTTAGGATCATGCAAAGGTGTTATAGAAGATCAACTTGTGGAAATCGAACCTTATGTTCATACATTACTAATAATAGTAACTTTGTTGATGGAAATACATTGAATGTTCATAGCTTGCCATGTTAGGGAGTTTTGTGAATCATGTATGTATCATGGAACATGAACTACTTGTATATTATGTGTATTAGTATACTAAACAAACATTAAGTCACTATACGAGTCACCAACAGGTCGTTGTGTCAAACTTGATCAATCTTGGTTAAACTATTAACTATTTTTTTTTAACACTTAAACAATGGGATTGTTTGGATACAACGGGTTTTATGAACCAACATGAACATACACTTATAGACTTATACATGATAGGTAGCCTTTAGCGGGCCACCGGTACAACACTTGCAGTCTTGCATGCACTCTAAGGTGAGTTTCACAGTCCCTTTTACTTATTTTCCTGTTGGGGGAGAAACATGCACACAAACAAACACGGATCACATAATATTTCATTACCACCTGTTTACTTAAGCGCTAACATAACATACTAAGTTCTTACATTCTCAAACCGTTAGTGTATAGAGAGGAAATTTGAGTAGTACTACTGGGTCTGACAAACCCCACCCGGGCTAGTTGCGCTAGCTCGACTGGAGGTCGAACATGTGTAAATTGTCCTAAACATTTACCATTGTTTATGTTAGTAATGGCGGAAGGCATTCAAACACAAACAGTCAACTTCGGTTGCGAACGCTTAGAGTAACTTGTACTTTGCCTTGCTAACAATAGGTGTGCCTTATGTATGTGGATCCTGCAAACACTCAAACAGTTTATTTACTTACAAATCTGTGAACTCACCAACCTTGTGTTGACACTTTAAGCATGTTTTCCCAGGTCACTATAGTACACATCAGGACTAGGATGCATCATGACGTCGCATTGGTTTTATCATTAAGTGAACAATGATTTGTTTCACATTATTTACATTACTTAGCGCTTTTGGTGCGTGTAATTACTGTGGATTTAATATTAACGTTTACGCTTGCGCATTTACTTCAATATTTAATGGTATTTTTAAAACTCATATATAGTCATTTAACGTAACTAATGACGAAAAACTTCGTTAGTGAATTTTGGGGGTGTGACAACTATTGTTTTTTTTTGTTTCATTTTGTGGTTTTGTTTTGATTTAATATTGTTTGTTTTTTTTTCTTTTGGCTCAAACACATGATTATGTAAGATTAAACCACATAATCATGTAAAACAAATAATATTGGAAATTTAGAAAAATAAAGTTTAAGGTGTGACGTTCGATTTTATGACGGGGCACCCTTTAGGGGTTTACGGTAGAGTGACAGCCGTTACGACGTGTTTTTGTATCCGCATTTGCGTTCCGGTTACTTGACGCTACACTTTCGGGTTATACGGCGGAGTGACGCTCGCTTTTACAACGGATTATAATTTAGGGTTTTACGACGGAGTGACTACCGTTGCGACGTGTTTCTTGATGCCTTAGGGTTTTACGTCGGAATGACCGCTGTTACGACGTGTTTTGTTCTCCGCGTTTTGATATTTGGAATCGTGGCGGAATCCCCGACGTAACGCATAGGGATGAAAACTTAGTTGATATAAGTTTTCACTTTAGAAACATACCCAAAACGTTTCAAAAAACTTCCCAAACAAGTGATTAACTTTGGTGTCTTATTCTCACTTAAATACTTGGGAAAATACTTGGAAAACAAAAAGGAAATGTTCAAAGTTTTGAAAAAGACCGCACTCAAGACCATGGCGTGTCATGGTGTTTCTGGAACTTATTAAAGAACTAGTATTAAGACCCCGCGTTGCAGCGGGGGAGTAAAGCCATGAAAAAAGTAACATCGAGATGCTGTTGTAAACTGGCGCATTGAAGAAGACATTGATAACATACGTGACTTTATATAAAAAAAACTAAAGTCGGACATTGTTGATAACATTCGAAGCTTTATATAAAAAAAAGACGAAACACCACGTTGCAGCGGGTACGTGAATCCGTGAAGAGGAATAAAAAAAAGCACGTCACATAGGTATATTTAGAGATGAGCATAGAACGGTTTAAAAAAACGTTTAAAGCAACCGGTCGGTTTAAAAACGACGTTACGAAAATTCACGCCGAGACGTAGATAAAATTAGGCACGTCGCAAAACTATAAACGAAAAAAAAAGAAAATATTAATTGGACATGTGGCGTTTTGTGAATGGGTGAGAAAAGTAAAAAAACATATAGAAAAAAGTAAAATGAAAAACCATATAGAAAATTGTAGTTGTACAAAGCTGTTTAAAAGAAAATTATACCGAAACATTCATGAAAAAAAAAACTAAAATCAGACGTTCATGTCATTTTATTAAAAAAATGTAACGAACGAAATCTATTATAGGAAAACGATATTAATAGAAAATCAAACAGGTTAAAAGCATAAATCCGTGAATAGGAAAAAAAAAGCACGTTACATAGGTATATTTGGAGATGAGCGAAGAACGGTTAAAAAAACATTTAAAAAAACCGGTTGGTTTAAAAACACGACGTTACGAAAATTCACGCCGAGACGTAAATAAAATTAGACATGTCGCAAAGTTATAAACGGAAAAAAAAAAAAAGAAAGTATTAGTAGGACACATGGCGTTTTATGATTGGGTGGGAAAAGTAAAAAAAAACATATAGAAAAAAAAGAAAAAAAAAACATATAGAAAAGTGTAGGTTTTAAATAGTAAGTTTAGTTAAAGTACATGGGTGTATTGTAAGTTTTATAAGACAACTTTGATAACCAAGCTTTAAAAGTTTGTATTTTATGCTTAACAGATTACCATTTCACCTTTTAAGGTTGTATTAATTGTTTTTCACCCTATTTGGTCAAACATTTTTACCATATTTGAAACCAAGTCATATCTTATTTTTAGTTTCAAAAATATCTACAGTCTAAAATGAAAAATTACACATTTACAAAAGAAGTGTTAATGTTCTTAATTAATTATTTCTTTTAAAACTTGAGTGGGTATGTATGAATGTTCCCCCCAAACTATATTGTTAGATTTAGATTGGTGATTACTGGTAAAGATGATTACTACATTACGATCCATATCAAAGAGCAATTACAGAGAAGATTGGTGATTTCTATTATATTACAGAGAAGAGTTGTAAAGTGATCTACCTTCTTTCAAAAAAGTCTCGGTGAAGCAAACCCTTGGTGAATATCAAGGAGTGGATGTAAGCTGGGTTAGTTAACACTATCCCAAACCACTACAAATTTTATGTTCATGTGTTGATAATTTTGATACTTCAACTTGTTTATACTTTGCATATTGTTTTCAACATACAAGTTCTTCACAAGAAATATTTTTTAGACAAAAGATTTTTAAATGCTCAATAAATTTGTAAATAACTTATTCACCTCGCTCTAGCTACAAACCTAATTGAGTATTTGAGTTCAGTTACCTTTTTCAAGTTCGTGTACCGAAGACAGACGTTTTTATATGCATAAGTCAAAACCTGTTGGTACCAAAAAAAAAGAAAGAAGAAGGATTTAGTTGTGAAGTTGAAAAACATACGTGCCTAACAATTATTGATTGATCGAACAGGATCAATATTTGACTTAGCGAATATAAATCCCAAGTAGGGCATCAAATCTTGACTCCTGTTCAATAAATAGTCAAACTCAAATGTTGTGTAAATTTGTTGGCTAAGTCGATATTTTCTTTTCTATTATGCTTAAGTCGGTGCAAAGTTGAAACAAGAAAGTGACAGAGAACGAAGTGACTTAAAGCCCTTTGTAAGATAAGGTAAATCCCCACAAGCAACTAGCTAGCACTCGAGTCGTTTGAGTTTTTTTCTTCTCTTTGTGCAACTCATGGAGGAAAAAGAGCACACCCTTTTAGCTAAATAGTAGGCTTTTTCTTGAGTGAAAGCAAAGAACTACATGTGCCGATAATATGGGTATATATGATACTATGGTGAAATAGTAAACTACGGTTTGCCAATAATGTCAATCCTTATAGTTGGTTAGGTCTATATCATTATATAGTTTTATACTTTACATTTTATATGTCATTATACATGAATGAAGTTGTTTTTACAAGAGGTCCTCTTGTAATTATATTGTTTATACTTTATATGTATATATGTGAAGTAGCTTAGTTGTAAGTGATTGCCGAAGGCGATGATACGATTCGTTCTGAAGATCAAAGTATATCAATAATAGCGAGATACTACAAAAATACACCACATAATTTAAATGCATACATCAAGAAACCCGGATCACCGGATACCAACAAACTAAACAACATCTTAAATGCGCTAATGTGCGATGAAAAATATATCCAGGAATTATGAATAGATTTTAACGTAAGATTATTATGAAGGAAACCCCAAATATGCAATACGAACACACTAAGCAACATCTTTTAAATGCCCTAATGCGTGATGAAAATAGGAATTATGAAGAACCATGAATAATAAGAGGGGTCATAACTTGATTATTAAAAACATATTATAGGAGCATGAGTTAGTATTAGTCGCTCTATGTTACTAATTACAATTGAATTAAGTGATCATTTAGTTGTTTTTTAGTAGGATGTTAGATCCTGTATGCTTATGTGATGTCAAGAGGATTATCTTTTTGCACATTGAGAAAAAAAGTTTATTGTTGTTAAGGAAAACATAGTTTTGAAAAATCAATCAATCCTCTGAAAGTAGTATAAGATACCATCAAATTAAATGAATGAATAAATGTTATGATAATTTATAAATCGACTATATTTGTTTTACTTGGTTGGCGAGTTAGTCAGCTTGTAGAACCCACAAAAACGTGTTCCTATTATCTTTTCACGTAGCTAGTTATAATTTCCACCACTTTCTAGGTGCTTTCAGGGACCCAATAATGGTTTGTGAATCTCTCTTTCACATATTTCCATCTCCATCACCATCATTCTTTCATCTATTCTTTTTATAATTACATAATCCAAATATTCAATATTAATAGAGCAAAAGTTAAAATATTACATCATGACCTGTTGAAATGTAACAACATAATTCAACAATTTATACTTTTAAATGATGTTTATGTTAGTTTTGGCTGGGAATCACATTGTTCAGCAAAGTACAAGGTTTATGTTGTACGTGAAATAAAGCTTAGGGACTAAAGCTGTTCACGTAATAAAGCTTATGGATTAAAGTTGTTTGAGGATGGTTGCTAAAAGGGGCTTCTAGCCATTTTTCCATTTTGTGGATATTTAAATGATATTAGAGAGAATGTAACATCCGACTCTCGTACCAACAATATTGTTCACTTTTCCCACTAGTAGCACACCGATTTATTTTTGGTTGCGCGCGTGAATGACACTTTGATTGTCACAGAATAGTGGACAATCTGACTGCTTCTTGTCTAGTTCTTCAACCAAATTAGTTCTTTGCTAGCTTCAACAACTTCCATATACTCTTCTTTAGTGGTTGAGAGAGCAAAACTTTTCTATTGTCTAGACATCCAACTACCTATAGTACCTCCCATTGTAAAGACATAACCTGTAGTACTCTTGAATGATTCTTTATAGCCAGCCATATCAGCATCTGTGTAGCCTTTCAAAACAACATCTTTACCATTGAAACACAATGATGCTTTTGAAGTACCTTTCAAATATCTAAGCAGGCATTTGACTACTTCCCAGTGCTCCTTCCCTGGATTGCACATGAGTCGACTGACAATTCCCATGGCATGTGCTATATCTGGTCTCGTGCACACCATAGCGTGCATAAGACTACCAAATGTTGATGCATAAATAACTTTAGCCATCTCTGTTGTATTTCTATCTGGCTCGGGTGGCTGATCTTTGGAAAGTTTAAAGTGACTTCTTGAAGGTGTACTTTAGATCTTGGCATCTTTAAGGTTGAAATTCTCTAACACTTTCCCGATGTATTTCTCATGGGATAGTGTCAGAGACCCATATTTCTTGTGCCGATTATTTGCTTTGTTGCGCCCAAATCTTTTTCATCTCAAACTCTTCAGCATTTGCTTCATCAACTTTGTGATCTCAGCCATGTCTGATCCTGCTATTAACATATCATTTACATAACACAGTAGAATGATATAGGAATTCTTAAACTTATTGAGATAGTAGCAATGATCCATCTCACATCTTTTGAAACCATTCCTGACCATGAAGTTGTCAAACTTCAAGTACCACTGTCTCGGGGCTTGTTTCAAACCATACAAGTTGTTCTTCAATTGGCAAACCATGTTTTCCTTTCTAGAAACCCGAAAATCTTCAGGTTGTGCCATGCAAATGTCTTCGTCAAGGTCACAATGTAGAAAAGTTGTCTTGATATCTAGCTTCTCTAGATGCAAGTCCTCTATAGCCATAATACTAAGAATCAGTATGATAGTAGTCATTTTTACAACAGGGGAGAATATCTCATTAAAGACGATCCCTTGTTTCTATTGAAACCCTTTAACCACTAGCGAGATTTGTACTGTTTGGTACCATCATGCTTGTCCTTGTTTCTAAAGACCCATTTATTCTGTAAAGCTTTATTGTCTGGAGGAAGCTTTGTCAATGCCCAAGTTTTAATCTTTTCAAGGGACCCCATCTCTTCCTTCATCGCATGCTCCCACTGGAACGAGTCTTTTACCCCGACTAC
Source organism: Smallanthus sonchifolius (assembly GCA_023525975.1). Classification (NCBI taxonomy): domain Eukaryota; kingdom Viridiplantae; phylum Streptophyta; class Magnoliopsida; order Asterales; family Asteraceae; genus Smallanthus; species Smallanthus sonchifolius. The sequence continues at coordinate 10,038,956 of CM042025.1, forward strand.
TTCAGAGTAACACTAGGGTTGACCAATTTCTATCAGAAGTAAGTAGTTGAGAGATGGGGAAAATCTCTTAGGCAGTGTAGTGCAGTAGCTCTAAAGGATCTCCTCACCCATTGTGGATGAGGTGGAACATGTAGGATTTGAGTCAAGGAAGTAGTTTCTTCTTCCTCAAAAATCCTATTTTTGAATGAATCATCTTGAACCTCGTCCTCTGAGCTTCCACTGTCAAGGATATCTACTAGAGCTTCAGTTTCTTTATCTTTGTCTTCGTCTTCAAACACTACCTGTTCTTTTTTAAACTTTTGGATTTTGTGTAAGTCTGCCTTTATATAGTTCGGTCTTGTTGAAGGTGCCATCTCTACCCCTAATTACCTTCATGTCCTGAAAGTCCTAGAGCTTGTAGCCTATGATGTCTGACCCATAACCAATAAATGTGCACTTCTTTGCCTTTGAATCTACCTTGTCCTTGTCAGCATCCTTCACCCAAACTTAAACCTTACAACCAAATATTTTCAGGTGTTCCAGACTTACCTCCCCGCCATGCCATTCCTCCTCATGTATTTTGAACCCTAATGTTACTGAAGGTCCACGATTAATCAAATAGGCTGTGGTGTTAATTGCATCTGCCTAGAATGTTTTAGGGAGTCCTGCATTTAACCTCCTGCTCCTAACTCTTTCATTTAAGGTTTTGTTCATCCTCTCTCGGACTCCATTCTGCTGAGGAGTTTCCGAAACCGTATTTATCATCTTTATTCGATGTTCAGCACAATAGTCAAGGAGTTTATTGCTGATGTATCCCCCTCCATTATCAGACTTCAAACATTTTGCCTTTAAATCAGTTTCAAGTTCAACAGTTATTTTCCATTTCTTAAAAGTAGCAAAAACATCATGTTTATTTTTAAGAAAGAAAATCCATACCTTTCGTGTTGAACCGTCTATGAAGGTGACATAATAGTTAGCTCTTCCCAGTGATGAAAGTGATGTTGGTCCATAAACATTTGTATGGACAAGCTCTAACTTTTGAGCTTTATGTGTCTTCACGGTCTTCATAAACAAGACTCTTTTCTATTTACTGAGAACACATGGCTCGCAAAACCCGCTTTCAACTTTTTTCAAGTAAAGGAATTTACCTTTGGTAGCTAACATCTTCATGCCCTTTTCACTCATATTTCCAAGTCGCTGGTGCCAACTTTGACTATTTACCAATGCACTAACACCATCTGCTAGGATTTCCACCATGTAAAGGGTTCCTCTTTTCTTACCCTTTGCAATTACTAGACTTCATTTTACAACTTTCCACTATCCTCCACTAAACATAACGCGTGGCCTTCGTTATCTAACTGCTCGACATAGATCAATTTCCTTCTTAGGCTTGGGATAACACTGACATCCTTTAATGTCCAGGTGGTTCACACAAAAATATTCAAGTTAATATCTCCCTTACCTGAAATATCAATAGTCTGATCATCAACTAAACTAACTTTACCAAAACTACATGTTTTGAGATTCTTCATCATCTCTTGGCAAGAGAAGGCAAGGAATGATGCTCCCGAGTCCATGATCCAAGACTCAAGAAAATTCTCAACACTGCATATTAGGGGATCCGAATCATTTGCTACTACGTTAACCTCCTTTTTTTTCCTTTTTGCAACTGGTGGTTTAGGGCAATTGTTTCTAAAGTGTGGTACTCCTTTGAAGTTCTAAATGGGTAACATCTTTCTTGTTCTTTGACTACCCTCATTTCCCGGACTTAGATCTGCCCTGGTTCTTCCCCCTTTCAAATTTCCTCCCCTGCCTTCAGTGTGTAACAAAGATATGGAAGATTCCCTAGCACTCCTTCGCCTGATGTCTTCACCTAGGATTTGACGAACTGCTGACAGTTCCTGACCAACTTTAAGGCAAAGAAGACAATTGCAGTATCGCTTGTGTCTCATCATATTATATCAATAGAGATCAAACGTGATTTAATAATATTGAATTCATTAATGTGAGCAGTAACTAACGTACTTTCCCTCATCTTTTTGTTAACTAACTGGTGTATAAGGAATACTTTAATAGATGCAAACGATTTTACGTACATGTTTGATAAAGCCTTTAACAATCTAACCATAGTCTCCACTTTGAAAATATTGTAGGCTACACTCTTTGTCAAAGAGAGTCGGATAATACTTATTTAGTTATTTAACTCACGTGCTGCTCTTAGTAACCAACTAAGATTAGCCTTTGTCCCAACTATGCACCGATTCGGAAGTGATGAGATACAAACAAGAAAGATCGTAATCAAATAACTCTTTACCGATTACAGGGGAAAATACAAATAGAGCTTTACAAGTATGCAAGGTGAATGCTTACACTTTTGGAAGTGGCTTGCAAATGAGCCAAGATCACATATTTATACTAATCCACGGCCTAATCTAGATCATTATATCTAGAATTCTCTAATAATAAAATATTAAAAAATATATTGGATATTCACATGGAAGGATCTAGGCTTACCCATGATTAAGGGATGATTTAGAAGGCCCTAGAAGTTGATTATTTAAAGCCTTGTTCTAGAACTTTCCAAGTCTTGAAGCCCCATGAACAGCCTGGAAATCTCTAGAACGCAGCAGCCTTAGAACTTTCCGGAAACTCGTAATAATGACTTTAATTTGGAGCTAAATTATGAGTGATTTGAGCGGGTCGTGACATTCTCCCCCACCTAAATACACGACGTCCTCGTCGTGTAACTAAAGTGGTGTTTGTAGCAGCCTCCTTGGTCACGACACACTGAAATTTTTGATCCTGCCTCGGTTCCCCTTTGTTGGATTTAAATATGAGTCGCATGGCCGACACCGTCTTGCCTTGGCGCCTTGTGTCGTGCTCCATTTTTATCATACGACTTTGTCCACCATCCATTATGCATAAAACGTCTATAAACGGAATGGGGAGGGCTTGTACTTGAGAGAAGAAGTCCATCCTGAGTACAAATTTGTAATCATCCATTTGCACCACCGACAAGTCCAATGTCCCCTTCTAGTCGCCGATCTCAGCCTTGACGCCTTAAACCATCCCATCGATTAGCTTAGCGTCCCCGTGTGCGGCCTTGATCCATGCCAACTCTTTTGTCTTCTTAAGCCCAAGTACTGTAGCTTCCTCTTTTCAGACAATGTTATGGCTTGCTCTAATGTCGACTAAGGCTCTCGTTGGCACCCTGTTTACCATTATGCTTACATAGTGAAGTCCCGTCGACTTCGCCCTTGGGTTCATGGCATCACCCTTAGCCACTTCTGGCCCCGACATGTTGGTTTTACCCGTGCATCTGTTGCACTTACCATCCATCGATTCCCCTCGCTTTAGTGTTGGCCCCCATCCTAGGCCTCCTTGAACGTCCCTTACACTTTCCCTTCGGGTTCGTGGCTTGCCCATTCGCCATTCCTTGCCCCTATTCGTGCCTCATGCTCATCATCCCAACCATGTTCCTGGGCAACCATTGCGTGCAAGCTGGCCTTCTTCGGACAGAACCGGGCTATATGTCCTCAAACCCCACAGATGAAATACCCTTCATCTTGGTTCGTGGTGTTACGTGCATCCTTCTTTCAAAAATGATCCTGTTTGACTCCCCCCACCATGTTCCTTGTTACCTTCGATCATGGGTTTATTTGGGCGCTCTTCCATTATGCCAACTAAGCTTTTAGCGGCGTTAATGGCTGAAGCTAAGTCTTTAACATTACGATGCTTCAATTCAGTCTTTGCCCATGGTTGTAACCCATCGAGGAAATAGAACATGGAATCCTCATCCGAAAGGTCAGGGATCGCAAGAGTTAGTGCGGTGAACTCTGTCACATACTCTTGGATCAACCCATCATGCTTGAACTTTGTCAACCGGCTCTTTGCTTCGTGCAAAGCGTTAACCGGATCATTTGGAATTGCCTCTCAAGAGCTAGAAGAAATTCAGCCCAAGTCTTGATTGTACATGTACCTCGTTCGACGTATCCATACCTACGTCGCCACCATAGTGTCGCGGTGTCCTTTAATTACATCATAGCCATGTTGATTTTCGTCTCATCGTCTACGATGCTAACCCCTCCAAAGTACCTGGTTTGGGGACTTTGACTTTTGGAGTAAATTGGTTAACATTCCCACTTACGTTAACCAAGACCTTGCCTCACTCATTCACCTTAGCCTCTAACCCGATCAGGCTTCTATGGCAGTCTTGCGACATCTCATCCATGTCTTGGCGTAACTTTTGTGACAACTCATCCATGTCTCGACTTAGCTTAGTGATGTCCTCTTTAACCATCACCGTTATCTCGCTACGGAATACTTGGATGGTAGCCTTCAAGTCTTCACTCAGCCCCAAGAAATCATTTCCCATCAAATCCAATTGTTCGAGCGTGTCATTGACTTGGAGGCCTAGCCCGGTCATGGCTTTCTCTATGTCACCAAAACGTTTTTCCAAGGCCCCATCCTTGGAAGCGCTCCTACCTTTCTTTCCAGCTCCATGTCGAGTCCCATGTCGAGTCCCATCTCGACCACCCTTCTTTTCCCCGAATGTAACGTTCTCCACGTGCACATCAACCTTGCTCGGATTATTCGCCATCCCAACGTATCGATGTCGCTCTGATACCATTTGTCATGGAGTTACTTATTTGACTCACGCGCGGCTCTTAGTAACCAACTTAGATCAACCTTTGTCCCAACTATGCAGCGATTCGGAAGCGATAAGATACAAACAAGCAAGATCGTAATTAAATAACTCTTTATTGATTACAAGGGGAAATACAAAGAGAGCTTTACAAGATGAATTCTTACACCTTTGGAGGTGGCTTGCAAATGAGCCAAGATCACCTATTTATACTAATCCATGGCCTAATCTAGATCATTCTATCTAGAAATCTCTAATAAAAAAATATTACAAATACCTTGGATATTTCCATGGAAGGATCTCGGCTAACACATGACTAAGGGCTGACTTAGAAGGCCCTAGAAGCTGATTATTTAAAGCCTTGTTCCAGAATTTTCCAAGTCTTGAAGCCCCATGAACAGCCTGGAAATCTCTAGAACGCAGTAGCCTTAGAACTTTCGTTCAGAAAACCGTAATAATGACCTGAATTGGAGCTGAATTATGAGTGATTTGAGCGGGTCATGACAATAAGCTCCCTATCTACATCTGACAACTTGTCCGGTCTCTTTCCGTTAGTGGTAGGTGTAGACTCTTCTGGTAGAGATAGTCATCGATTTCCGTATTCCAAAGCCAAAGTCATGGCCATCGAATTTATATATAATTAATAAATGTAAATTCATAATAACTAGCAATAATTAAATAATAAGTATCTATAATTAGATTTATATTAAACATTTAAAAATAAATTATTTTAATATCATTATTTAATATGAGAGAGGGCCGGGAAAAACATATTGATAATGTATCAGAAAGTGACATGTGTTCCTTAATTAAGATTTTTATTTATTAGTATAAAGATTTTAAGATTTTTAAAAATAAAACAAATCAATAAAATAAAAAATAAAACTTTTTATCATGACCTGAACCAAAATCATGTGTAGAAGTTACCAAAACTCTAGGAACTTATTTATTTCAAGAAATGTCATTACGTTTAAAATAATCAAATCTCATATTAAAAAGTTAGGTTATGGAAATATTTTTTTTTAAGAGCACGTATATGGCAAAGGATAAGAATTGATCGAGTTTAAAAAGTTCATGTTTAAGTTCTTAATATATCGTATATGTTTATAAATAATGTTAATATTATAATTTTAAGTTCGTTTTCACCGTATGAAAAAGTTTTTAATTAAAAATGAGAACTGTATAAAATTTGAGAACCATTTTTGAAAAAATGAGAACAATTTTTAGCCATTCAATCTCCTTGATGAAATTTTTACAGAATATTTTTGTAATCAACATGAAAACATGTTGTATTCATCGATAAATACAAATAACATCTATGCGCTATATTAACACGGTGACATTTTTATAACTAACGTAAAAATATATTACTCTCCACCAGATATAGTGCATTTCCCGATTAATACAAGAAACATTGGTGAGTATATTATATGTATATATCGTTGGACGTATATGCCCGAGTAATAACGTTCGTCAACACTACTAATAAGGTACGATCCAGAAAGTTACACATCAAGGAACAAACAAACGAATATTTAAATAGTTAAATATTCTAACACGAATAAGGGGCGACTGGGAATATATATATATATATATATATATATATATATATATATATATATATATATATATATATAGTTTATGAATTTATTTTAAAGGGTTTTAAATAAATAAATGTAATTTCATTACAAGTTAAATATAAAAATGTTGATGATTACATTTAATTATTTAATTATCAAGTTAGTTGATAATTATAATATTAATTAATTATATGATAATTAAGAATTCATATATATTATTAGTTGTTGATAATTACTAAAATTGAATTTCAAAACCCTAACTTGTTTCCTAAGTTTTGAGTATCTATAGATTGTAGGATTAGTGAAAATATAACACAATAATCCAAAAACCCTAATATATGTTTCTCTTTCAATACTGCCGCCCCAGCCCTTGGTCCACCGTCAATCGACCAACTCCGGCTGACCCATGCGTCGCCGCACCCTTATGTCGTTCACCATCGTCGCCTTGTGCCCTCCTCTTTCACTACTGTGAGGTTCGCTGGCTAGAGCCGTTTGACGTTGGTAAATCACGATTAAGACCTGAAAGAGTTTGTGCTTGGGTTGTTTTTATGTTATCGGATCTAGCGACCAGGTTCGTTGATCTCAAGGTGTTTCTAACTTGGACAGATGTTTTACACAAAAGGTGCGCTTTCGTTAACACCCTATGGTTGTTTGTTTCTATTTGGTTTGCATCTAGATCTGGTTCGTATACACGTTTCAACTATTTTGTTTATTTTCTAAAACCTGTATCGAATCCAAACAGTGGAATCATACCCACTTTTGCAAACAAATAGAACAATTATTTAAATTGCAATCATGTTTTATTTTGTCAAAAGTTTTCTTTGACAGAAGATTGTATGCTTTTCGTTTATTTGTTGTTGTGTTGTTTATTGTAAATCAAGCCCTAGACTCGTGGTTTTGTTTAAATTTGGTTTATTGTAATATCTTGTATTTTTGTTGTTTTGGAAGTCATATTATAATAAATTAGGTTTTATAATTTATTTGTAAATTGTAATCAAACAAGTCAAGACAAGTTTTGAAGATCAAGAAACAAGAAGGCCACGGAGTAAAGATAGAGATGTTGAAGCAAGAGGTAGCATTCAAGTCCAAGAGTTGTCTTTTGGAATTTTTCATCCCTTTTGACTCATTTGGTTTTTGCTAAATGGCTCTAGCAAAACCAAAAACTTAGCCGGCTTGATTTACATCATGTTTGTGGTTGTTTTTAGTTGACATTTAGGGCTAAAGTGAAATTTTCATGAAAATAATCAAAAAGTTTGACAATAGTTTAAAACAAAATAACACAATTAAACGGCGAGATAATAAAATGGAGATTTTGATTACCTTGTGAAAGGTTTTTTTTAAATAAAGGGTTAGTTTAGGATATAAAGCCGGAGTTATATATATATATATATATATATATATATATATATATATATAGGTATGTTCTTTTGAGAACCAACAATATGTTAAGAACCGTGAGAACCGCATTAACTGTTCCTCTATTTATAATATAAATTGACTAGAATTCATGTACATTTCAATATGTTTAAGGTTTAGTTTTAAAAGACCTCGAATTTATAGTCGTTTTTTTAAATGCATATATGCACTCACACTATATGCACAAATGAATGTATATTTTTATACTTTTCTTAAAAAAATTCAGGAGAGAGGAGATAAACTCAAACTAAGAGTGGGAAGAGATAAATAAAACATTGTTGTTGAATTTTACTTTTTTCACTAAAGCGATATGTACACGTTTTGTGCGGTTCTTTTTGTTCTCAACATATGGTTGGTTCTCAAAAGAACATGCCCCTATATATATATATGTATATATATATACATACATATATATATATATATATATATATATATATATATATATATATATCCGGAATAACTTTTAAAATCCTAAGATTCATAAAAGAGTTTATTAATAGAGAAAATTATTTGCGATTATAACGACTCACTTATTAATATAGGATATTAAAATATGAGTGTCTCGATATATAAAAGGTTTTATCAAACCACGAATCATGTTAAGATTGTGAATTTTAAACTTTTATGACATTATTAGCATGCAAGAGATGTCGGACAGTGTGTTTGCGACCCAAACTGGTAAAACACTAAACAAAATCCCTTTTAAAATGATTTGTCTATGCCACCCTAGTTTAGGATGCATGAACTGATATACCCGAAACCCTTAGTAGATATGTCTCAGCCTTACACTTGGGCCTACCGGTGTCGGAACGGGGCGGTATCACGAATTCCGAGAGCCTTGGGCCAGTTACTCTATGTTGCTAATTTAGGATGACTCATCACTCGACCCTATAAGATAGGCCTTCGCCTATTAGTACGGAAGAATGGGCATTGTTGGGGTTAAACGTACCATGTCTTGACATTCTTTTGTCTATGCGACCCCATAACCATATGAGAATTGAAACGTATACAATACGTTACCTACCTACATAACCATATTTCGTGAAAAGTACTTTCCCAATCACAAAATATGGTGAACCATGGATCTCATTCATTAGAGAAAATAATTTTTCATAAGGGTTTACTTATTAAGATTTTCAAATATCGAAAATACTAAAATTTTACTAGAACACTCAGTTTTCTTTTATTGTAATATATCTGAGTTTAGGTCAGAGTTTGCCAAAAACTTTTGTCACAATAGTGACAAAGTTGTTGTATTATAAAATATATAATTGTTTTACAAACATTATTCATTTTTTATCTTACAAAAGGCCGTAGGGATTCACGTCTCCGGTCGGCCTCGTCCTTGGAAGCTTTTAACCATCTCGGGTGCTCTTTCCTGAATTTTTTTAAAACATTTTTACATTAGATTTCACCAAGTAAGTACACCATATCATCTTTTCAAAAACCATCTTAATTCATCAATTATTTGGGAAGCCTTAGATCCCATAATCATAATTCCGTGCACAAGCCTTGGATCCATACGGGATATCAGGGCAAGCCTTGGGCCTTATAAGATCCTGGATCATGTAGATCCACGACCACTTGTTTTAATATCATTTAGACTCCTTGGGTCCTTACAAGATCCTTGAAACACGTAGGTCCACGACCTCTTGTTCATTTTCATTTGGGCTCCTTTGTCCCATACAAGATCCTAGAACCATGTAGGTCCACGACTTCTTGTTTTATTTGATTAAGATCCTTGGACAATCCTTAGGTCCTTGGCATCTTAACTAATTCAAACCATAGGGATCCTTGGACTGCATAAGTCCATGGCCTCCCGGGTTAATTACTTTATTCAAAACGCATACCTACATAACTTTGTTTTCAACACACGTAAGCATAACCCATACGTACGCGTTCCCTAATATCACATAATCTTATTAGGGCTAACTACGGTATACTTATGAGTGTAGTGTACTTACTTTAGTATCTCAAGGCTTTGATACACTCTATTCCTTGCATAAACGTTTAACCCTCTCTGACCCGCACTCGCATCGCGCCGCACTAGCATCGCGCCGCACTAGGACATGTTTAAACGTTTCAGAAGTGACATAATGGTTTGGAGTTTGGTGTGTCTAAATGTGTAACGAGCAGACTTTCAGGTTTATCATATAATATATTAATTATATTGTAGGGGGTGTAAATAAATAAAAGAAAGTTTGAGGATGCTAATTAATTGGTGAATCTACCTAGCTTTGGTTGGAGGAGTCAAATTACAAAATGGAGGGATTGGACTAATTAATTTAACAAATCCGATTTGTTATGCGGGGAATGTGGGTGGCGACACAGACACACATTGAGTGTGTCGTGAGTTAGAGAAGGGAAAAAGAGAAGAAAAGGGCTTGATCAAGAGGCTAAAATCAAAGGTTGCATTCTTGATACAAAAGTTTTGGCATACACAATTGTTGGGTCTATTATAACCGTTGTCTACCTATCAGCAAAGAACATGGACTGATTATGTAATTTCTGCATACTTTTGATGACCTAGCGACACTCTAAGTGTCTCCCGGGACCATGGCGACACTCCTGAGAGTGTCACCCAGGAGCATGGCGACACTACTCAAGTTGCCTATAAATAGGCCCAAGTTCACGTAATTAGGGTTAGTTGTCGTTTTTGTTACACCTTTTGTGTGTTTTTCTCTGAGATAATTAGGGTTTTCATTGTAATAGTCGGGAGTGTATTGTAATCTTAGTTTGGGCTTTTAATTTAAAGGATTTGGAGGTTTATTCAAGTTGTTCTTCATTTTCTTACTCTTTACTCACTTTTGAGCCTCAAATCACCTGATTAATAGGTGTTTTGTGGACCTTTTTGTTTCTGGAAATCATTTGTGTTAGATCTAGTCTATTTTGGACCTACAATCTGGTATCAAAGCGTATGTGCTCTTGATTTCTACGGTTTTAGTTAGTTTTTAGGTTTTTATATTTTTCATGCTTTTTTCATCAAATCTGGAGTGTTTGTTGATGGATTCATGTGTTGTTTAATTCGTTTCTGTTTAGAATCAGTGGAGTAAACTTTATGTCGGTTCAGACTTCCAATATATTGGATTCTGAGCTAATTCGTGTGATTTTTGGAGAAAACTTGGAAAGGGGGTTAGTTGCAGGTTCTTGTGGCGACACTGATCTTCAAGCGACATTCAAGTGGCGACACTTGTTCTTTTTGTTTGTCTTGTTGATTTTGTGTTTGTTTGAGTCCTGTTTTTGGTGACATTCTTGCTAGCGACACTCTGTCTCGACGACAATGTTTCTAGCGACAGTGGTAGTTGGTGACAGTTTGTATTTCAGCTACATTTCTTTTAGCGTATGACTCTTGTAGTTCCACTCAAAAGCAATATGACCCTTTCGGGAGTGTGAAAGGCGGAAGTCTGTCCGATCACATCTCTCATTTTCTAACCGTGTCTAGTCGTTTGAAGAAGAGTGGAGTGATTCTGTCCAACCGTGCACATATTAAGAAACAGTTGGATTCTCTAAAACAAGAGTGGAACTTGGATTGTATGATGATTAAAAAGCAGTACCAGACTTACGATTCTACCTTAAGTGACCTTATCAACACCCTATTAGCCTTTGAGATGGATCTCAAGAAGAAGGAGATGAATCAATCTGTATTTTCTGGCACTGGATCCAGTTCCAATCCTTCCAATATTGCTTTTCTGACAACAACCGTTTATGGAAGCTCAAGCGAAGCTACTCCTACAAGCACACCTACACCAAGCTCTCTAGCAACACCTACTACCAATCAATCTCTAAGCAATGTGGCATCCCAGATGCCAGCTAAACATATTGCTTTGTTCGGAATGTTTGTCAACAATTATCAGGCTCTTGTTTCCGGCAATCTAAAAGCTCCAACTTTCTCTCTTGAAGATATGCAGCACGTAGATCCTGATGGAAGAGATGGATTTGGAATGGCATATGGCCATGCTCTCTTTACGAGCAAGAAGATTCATGGAACACATCGACAAGCAAAGACTGGGAGGACATAAGGCTGGGTTTGAACAAAACCAAATTGTACTAAGAAGAGAGAATGTCCTTCACCACCGATCAATGATGTTCCTACAACTACCTATAAGATTGTGGCTATTACTAAAAAGGGAGAAGGCATTGATCGGGGCCAAAAAGATGCCGCCACTGCTCTAGTTGTCCAAAAAATTTAACTTTACTGTTGAGATCGAAGAGGTTTAAGAGGAAGTTAACCATGTTTTGATGGCTAAAGAGGTGATTGAAAAGAAATATGTCGGTACTAGTTCTGGATCGGTGAAGATTGATGAAAAGCTAAAGGCTCCTGAAACTGAAAGCATCAGCTTCTTAGTACCTGTTACTGCTGATGATAAAAGGATGCAAGTTGATGAGCTGGTTGTCAACAAAAAGGAAATGGTTTTGGAAGTGTTGATGGCTGACAATCTAAGTGTTCCAGTCAAGGTATTCACTAACCTATGCACTAACAAATGTGTTGATAAAGTTTTAAAATATCGCGGAATAAATGAATATCTCATTCGTGAACGCGATACCTTCAAAACCATTAATGATGAGATGAAAAAGAAGGAAGTCGCTTTTAAGCGAAGAGTGGATTCCTTGCTTTCCGACGTTCAGCCTATAAAATAATTTGTCTATAGAAAAGATTTTTTAATTAATAATGGATATATATTATATCATTAATTAATTAAATATATTATATCATTAATTAAATGAATTTAATCATGGATATATATTATACCATTAATTAAATAAATTTAATATGAAATTAATTATCGATGGTTATAATTTCTAAAGTTACATATCAATTACGAAAAATAAATTTGTATTTGGGATAATTATTATATAATCCAAACTGTTTTATGTTTTAATTAACTTCATTATTTTAGACAACTAGATTAATAATTCGTTTAATTTTTATATACAAATTTTTTAGTTCAAAATTTTGTTCATAACCAGTTAAATTGTTTAATCGTTTTATAATTTTTAAATAATCATTAATAATTTACTATTTACTTTTTTTTCTTTATTCAATCCGTCTAATACAAAGTTTTCTAATCTAATATACATATATATATATATATATATATAGTGTGAGTTTACGCTACAAAGTCAAAGTGTAAAAAGTAGTTTAAAATGCTCATAACCGGTTCATACGAACTCCGATTTCACTCATTTCGACGACGTTGGAACCGTATCGTCGAACTCTATGATCTTAGCTTGTAGGGTTTAGCTTTTAGGGTTTAGATAATAGGGTTTTGTTTTTGCCTTAGGGTTTAGTTTTAGGGGTTTAGTCTTAAGGTTTAACTTTTAGTATTTAGGCTTTTGAGGGGGTGGGGTGGGGTTAGGTTTTTGGGGGGGTTGGGTTGGAGGTTTAAGCTTTTGGGCGGTGGTGATGGTGTTTTTAGACGACTTTTTGGGCTTTTTAAGATTTTTTTTGTTTGTATTTAGGTTTTTGGGGGTGGGAGGTTTTTGGTTTTTCGGGGTGGGGTGGGGTGGGGGGTGGGGTGGGGTTTTTAGGCTTTTGGGGGGGGTGGTGGTGGGGTTTTTAGGCTTTTGGGGGGGTTGGTGGTGGGGTTTTTAAACGACTTTTTACGCTTTTTTGACTTTGCAAAATAACCCTCCCTGATATATATATATATATATATATATATATATATATATATATATATATATATATATATATATATATATATATATATATATATATATATATATATATATATATATAAGGGAAGGATCATGAGAAAACCACATAGTTAGGCAAAAACTGAGAAAACCCCCAATAGCCAATCAAATAATTTATAGATTTTTTATTTTTTAATTTATTTCTAATTTATTAATATAATATTATATAATTTACCCAAAAATCATTTTACGTATTGTGTTTTACGTATACGTAACTGCAATTTTTTTGTTTTCTGCTACGTATACGTAACATTATGTGTTATGTATACGTAAACCAATACTTAAAATGATTTTTTTGGTAAAAATGTGTAATATTATATTGATACTCTTATAAATAAAATAAAATAAAAAATTATTATTATTATATGATTGGATAAAATTGGTTTCCTTAGTGGTTTTTTTTCGGTTTCGCCTAACTATGTGGTTTTCTCATGAACCCTCCACTATGTATGTAGGTATGTATGTATCTATATCTATATATAGGGAAGGGTTCAAATACTAACCAACTTTTTAAATGATAACCGTGCTAACCACTATAAAACAATCATATAATTTATAAATTATTTTTTCTTTTAATTGTTAAAATAGTATTTAAGTATCTTGAATAAATATTTTGAATGTAAATACGGAAAATGATGAGTCTTACGTATACGTACCAAATAATGTTACATATACATGACACATAGTGTTTACATATATGTAACATTAACATAATGATAATTATTACATATATATTGGTTAGCATTTGAACCTAGCAATATATATATATATATATATATATATATATATATATATATATATATATATATATATATATATATATATATAGGGAAAGATCCACTAAAAAGTGGTTTTTCGCTAAGAAATGGGTCAAACGAACTCCGACTAAGCTCATTCCAGCGACGTTGCAACAGTCTGATCAAACCCTAACCCGCCCCCAAAAACCTAAACTCCCCTCCACCCGCACCCCCAAAAACCTAAATCCCCCTCCAACCCCACCCCGAAAAGCCTAAAACCACCACCCCCACCCCCACCCCCTAAAAACCTAAACCCCCACCCCACCGCACAAAAAACCTAAACCCACCCCCAAAAACCTAAACCAACCTTAAAAGCTAAATCCTAAGGTTAAACCCCTAAAATATAAACCTTAAAAGCTAAAATCTAAGATGGTAGAGTTCGACGAGACGGTTCCAACGCCTCTTAAATGAGCTCAATAGGAGTTCGTTTGATATCGTTTCTAAAGGTTTTTGTCATTTTTTAGGTTTCTTAGCGAAAACACATTTCTTATTTGAATCTCCCCTTATATATATATATATATATATATATATATATATATATATATATATATATATAGGGTTAGTTTCAAATGAGAACTCATAAATAATTGAGAACTCGCGAGAACTCGTCAAAAAATCATTTTTTTTGTTTTTATTATCTTTATTATTAAAATATAACATAAAAAATGATTTATCTTTTCAATTAATTTATCCTTCTCTTTAAATTATTCTTAAAAAATTTATATACATACGTAAATGGTAAACACTTACACATGTGTAAGTGGTAAAGTTACACAAGTGTATTTTTTTAATATATTAATACATATATAAATTCATTTTTTTATGTTGTATTCTAATAATAAAAATAGAAAAAAACAAAAAAATAGTTTTGATTAGTTTTTTGACGAGTTCTCAAAATATTTAGGAGTTATCAAATGATCCATTCTAGATACATATATATATATATATATATATATATGAGTGAGTTCACTAGAAAACTCATTTTCATGAGAAAACCAAAAACTTCTCATCAAAGGTGTTGCATATGTGTAATACACTCAAAAACCTAACCCCCACCCAAAACCTAAACCTCCACCCCCCACCCCCCCCTAAAAAAAACCTAAACCCCCACCCCACCCCACCCCCACTCCCCCAAACTTAAACCACTCACCCACCCCCACCTCCTCAAAAAAACCTAACCTAAAAGCTAAACTAAACCTAAAAAATTAAACACAAAAGCTAACTTTGCTACACATATGTAGTAGGGCGCGGGTTTTTTTTTTATTTTTCATTTTTTTTGGAAAGAGGACGACGTGGGGACCAACGTCTCCGAAGCAGTTTTTTAGTTTTTTATTTATATTTTGAGTTATGATTTTTTTATTATTATTTTTTTATATTTAATAAATAGTTTTATGGTTTTCTTATAAACAATGAGTTTTCTTATAATTATTTTCATATATATATATATATATATATATTATTTCATATATCATATCGTGAGTGGTGGGGATGAGTCTAGAAGGTTTTATATCTAGTCAAAGTGCAAGTTGTGGGAAGGTGCAAGAATATTTGATACTCTTCAACAGATTGTTGCACAGATGGTATAGTCTATAGTCTATGCACTCCTCTTTTGGACCACACCACCGTTTACAAAAGAACACTGTTCTACTACATAGGGAGGGCATCTTCTTAATTGACCAATTTATTTTTACATATATATTAAAACCCGCGGTTATCCTTTATTTTATAATACTTTCAAAAATAAAACTAAAAAAGCTATACAGTTGGTTGATATACTTGTTACACATATTTTGTTATCTAATGTATTTATTTGCTTTTATAATAACTTTTTTAACTCGTACAGTTGTACTCGTTTGATATTATCAAATAATAATGATGTTGATTAAGTCCTTATCTTTTTTATTAAGTCCTTATCTTTTTTAGTAACTTACACTTTTCATCATGTGTATATAAATGTTATTTTACAGTACTTTCGAAGTCACTAACCGGCAACATTGTTTATAGTTTTTAGCTTGGTTGCTTGGGCTAACCAGAAATCCATGGGTATTGATCTAGATGAACTTCAGACGGTTCTTCTTTAACATGTGTAGTATGCACACATGTTTATGTCAAAGTTCGCCATATTGTGAGAGAAAAAAATTATTGATGAGACAAATGGTATGATCCTTTATCTTAGCGCTATTATTATGACTTTTGACCGTCCAAAATCTTTGAGGTATAAATGTCTTTCTTTAATCTGATATGTGGTGAAATTTTATCCATTTATTTTAAGTTAATAGAAAAAACATAATTAATAAAATCTTGATTTAATAAAAATGAAACTTAGTATTTAAGAAAATGAAATCTTTTAAAATATTAAAAAAATAAAATAAAATTTGGTCATGTGCTATATGAAGATGGATAATGTTGGGTTTCGTATAAATAACTATATGAAAGTGGTTAGTACCTGATAAAGATGAATGTGGAATTGATAATATCTTTAACACCAAAGGCTAATCAATTGAATTCATAGAAGCTAGAATTCACACACCAAACGATTGATTCTTTTATTGAACAAATTGAAAGAACAGATTACAAAGAAATTGCTATGAAACAGAAAGAAGTAAACTAACTTGACCAACTCGAGAGGACTTAAGCAAAAAATCCCTCTAACAACTTTCTAATCAGCTATTAACAAGAAAAGTACACAGTTAACTCTCAACTAGCAACATTGACAGATTAGCCCTTCACTTATTACACCCATGAACTTTTAACATTGTGCTAAACTAACCCCAAACTTCAACAATCTCCACCTTTTAGTGCAATGACAAAATCAAACTTATGAAACATTTAAAATACCCAAGCAATGATTGAACTTAGTACCCGGCAATGCCTTAGTGAACATATCGATTGCATTGTCTTCACTGTCCACAGCTTCAACTCTCACTTCCTTGGTCCTCTCATGGACACTTGGTTCTTTGACAAATGAATAGCACCACTATTGTCACACTTAACCACTGCACATTCAACTTGTATTCCCAGCTCAGAAACAACACCCCTGAGCCACATTGTCTCCTTAACAGCCTCAGTGAGAGCAATATATTCCGATTCTTTTGTTAACAAGGAAACTACATGCTACAAAGAATACTTCAAGCTTACTACACTTCCACATACCTTGAACACATATCCAGTCACTGATCTTCCTCTGTCTAAGTCTTTGGCAAAATCTACATCTACATATCTAGTAATAACTTGATCAGTCTCTGCAGATTTACCAAACAATAACCCAACATCCCTTGTACCATTCAGGTACCTCAGGATCCACTTGACTGCATCCGAGTGCAGCTTCACTAGGTTACCTAAGAACCTGCTTACTACACTTACCGGATAACCAATATCAGGTCTTGTGCAGACCATCAAGTACATCAAACTGCCCACTGTGTTTGCATAGGGAATGTTAGCCATCTTATTCATATCTTCACTAGAGTAATGACAGATTTACTTTGATTCATAAAGAAGTTATTCAAGTCCTTCTTTATATATGACCTGTAGAACCAAAGACTGATGGCTACAAAATTCTACAAGTACAAATGCTGCTAATCTCAGAGTTTGCTACTGACCAACAAACTGCTGCGGACAAGCTTATCTGCTGCGGGTACTTGTTCTCCTGCTGGAGAAAAAATCTGCTGTAGATAGCCTTATCTGCTAAAGACCAAAGTTGCTGCGGATAGGCTTCTCAGCAGCATCAACACTTGATGCTGCTGACAGGCAAATCATCAGCAGCTTTGGATGGTTACATCTTGTTGCTGACAGCCTTGTGCCTTGAAGACAAATCGTTGCAGCTGACTATCCATACCAAGCGTCACTGACAACTTTCTGCAAAAGCAACTGACACACTCAAAGCAGAAGGAACCGCAATGGCACAACCAATGACGGACAACAATGCTCTTCTCCAAGCATGCAAGTAATGATGCATAAAAAAGATGCTTCAATAAAGTTAACTAGTTTTAGACAAAACGTGTAATAGTTAGCTACATACAACAGATCAACGATCTGTGTTATATCTGATCCTTAGAATCAAGGGGCTGTCTTGATTCTAAGTGAGTATAAATAATGTGTAAACACTTCATTGTAAGTGTGCGTTTTATGCCTTTTGATTGAGTTTTTTCAATTGTAATCGTTTATTTGCAAAAGCTTAATACAACAGTGTTCTTAAAAGTATTCTTTCTGCTTACTCGATTACACTTGTGTAGTTGTTATTGTTTCCGCCAATTTCAACTAAGAACAGAACCATCTTGTAATTTCCCGATCCTACAAGTGGTATCAGAGCTTTGGCTCAGATTAAACAAACTCACACTTTTTTAATCACTTCTGGTTCTATTCTAAACTATCTCTCTTTCATCAAGTCACCAAGAACAAAGATGGCACAGAGCAACGGATTTGAAGACATCGGCAGCATCAACCGACCACCAAGATTGGTATCTGGGGAAGACTACGACATGTGGAAAAATCGCATGGAAAGTTTTTTCTGCTATCATGAGTACGGAATGTGGAAATCCATCAAGGATGGACCCTACACTCCCATGGTGGCATCTGCTGACTCTGGAGGACCATCAGTTCCAAAGGAGCCCTCCAAGTACTCAGAAGAGGATATAAAGAAGATGGAGGTGGACTTCAAGGCACTAGGAGCTATCCAAATGTGCCTTCCAAATGAAGTTTTTCATGACTTCAGAAGTTACAAAACTGCTAAAGAGCTCTGGGAGGCCCTTGAGAAGATGTTTGCTGGCTCTGAGGAAGTCAAAGAAAACAGAAGAGACATCCTTAAGCAGCAGTATGAAAACTTCGTCTGGAAGGAAGGTGAGTCTCTAACTGTTTTATATAACAGATATACTTATCTTGTAGGTGAGTTGCAGTGCTCAAAAGTGAAGTTGGAGAATGAAGATATTCTTAAGAAATTCATCAGATCTCTACCTAGTTGCTGGACACTCTACACAGTGTCCATCAGAAGAACTGAGAATCTGAAGACTTTTCAGATGACTGAGCTATTTGGTATGCTCAAAACCTATGAATTAGAAATGACTCAGGCCAAGGAAAGGAGCTCAAGCTACCAAACAGCTTCAACATCCACCACCACCTCTTCTGCTTTTCACTCTGAGCACTCAGGTCCTAGTACTAGCAACTACTATCCTCCCATAGTTACGCATCCTCAAAATCCTACCTCTAAAACAAACACATCACCATTTCTTCTTGAAGCTCTTTCTCAAGCCTCAACCTCTGCTGCTTTTGTTTCTGAAAACTCAAGCAACATGTACTTTATCAAGGAGGATCTGGAATGTTTCCATCCAGATGATCTAGAAGAAATGGATATACAGCACTCGTATTCCATGCTCTCTATAAGAGCAAAAAGGTTCTACTCTAGAACCGGAAGACCCATTCCAAGCAACAACTCCAACACCAGAGTTGGCTTGGATAAAAGCAAATTGAGATGTTACAACTGTAACCAACTGGGTCATTTTGCTAGAGAATGCAAGGCACCTAGGGCAAACCCAACTGATGATCGAACAAGACAAGCTCACCAAAGCCAACCTAGACAACAACAGCAACAAGCTACTCCTCCAGCTCAAACTGCAGCTTGTGCAGCTGTTGGAACTTCTGACTTTTTTCAATATGAAGATCTGCCTACCAACAACCAAGCTCTTATGGCAGATACAACTGAAATACCGCCTCAGGTATATGAACATCTATGTTCCCAAGCATGTATTGATAAGGTTTTAGGCTAGAGAAAGCATAATCAAAATCTCATAGATCAAAATGAAGAGTTTCATCAAATGAAATCTGAATTCAAAAAGGTCGAAGACAGTTACAAAGAAAAAATTAACTGCCTAAAGAAAGAGATTTCATCATTAAGACATGAACAAACCAATCTTGAAACTCAGATTGATGATCTACTGGCCAGATTAAAAGCTACTATAGCAGAATTGACAAAACAGAAAGTTCATGTCGACAAATATGAATTTGCATCCAAAAAGCTGCAAAGATTTTTGGATGCTCAAATTCATGAAAAGGTAAAAACTGGTCTGGGGTATCATGCTAAACAATATCAAGTCGCTGCACCTCCTGCTGACTACGTTGCCATCCATGAACCAATCTTCAATCTTGCAAATCTTGACATGGCCAACAGAAATCTTGATCCCTTTAAGGATGAACCTTTGGTGCAAGAATGCACTACCTCATCAGAGTCTGAATCAACTTGCTCAGACTCCACTGAAACAAGTGAAGCTTCATCTCCTCCTGCCCCTCAAGTTATTCTGACTAAAGATGAAGTCCCCATTATCCATTCAGCACCAATACCAGCCATTTCAGTACCAGTTCCTACACCATTCAAACAATTCAAAATTAGTTATCCTCCAGAAGGTAGGAAACTAAATATTGAAAAGGGGCAGTCCTCAACTTCAATCCAACCAAGGAATGTGTTTGACATATGTCATGCGCCTGGAGAGAGGGTTCCATATGTTCAAAAGACATTGGAAGAAGCCACCTTTGAGCATAACAAACCTCACCCATGGAACTTCAAAGACTTGTTCAAAAGAAAGGACTATATGTACTTTCAAAGGGACAAACTGGTGAAATCATGCTTTGTGTGTGGGAAATACAATCATACTACCAGCACATGCTTCTACTACCTTCAGCAGCAAAGATACCTCAAGCAACATGCTTTTGAGAAGACAAAGAAGAACAAATAGGTAAGAAGGTTTGAAGCTAAGACAACTCAATTCAGAAACTCTCTTTCTCCACCAAGGGAGCAGTTGTCAAAACCTCTACAATATTGCATCATCTGTGGTGAATCAGATCACTTTGCTGCAAATTGTAAGTTTAATCCTTTCAATCAGATTCTTCTTCCACCCCCAATTATACAAAAGCCTATTAGTAAGGTGAAGAAGGATAGGCATAAGTCTGTTCTTAAACCATCAGCAGCCAACAAAACTGCTGCTGATCGAGTAAAGCCCAAGCAACCAAAAGGAAAGCCTTCAGCAGCAAAGTCTTGAGCTGCTCAAGTAAAATCATTAGCAGCAACAAAATCTGCTTCTGATCAGTCAAAGTCCTCAGATGCAGCTTCTGCTGCTGAAAAAGAAAAGAGAGCTGGAAAACCACCAACTCAACAATGGAAGGCAAAGAAACCACCAAGCATCATCATTGGTTCAGTTGAATGCGTCTATCCTTTGTTGTAAATGTGTCTGTCCTTTGTTGTAAATAAAAGTTATAAGTAAGCAGCATCATTTTTGGCTGCTGACAGGTCTGATCTTCAGCAGCAAAGAATTTGCCCCTGACTGCTTTAACTTATCAGCAGGAACAAGTTTCCTACGGATAGCTTTAAGCCTGTCAGAAGCAACACCTTTGCTGCAGATCATTAAATCCATCAGCAGCAAATAAGTTTGCTGCTGACAGACTTAACCTTCCGCATCAACCAAGGTTGCAGCGGACAGGCTCACTCATCCACAGCAATCAAGTTTGCTGCTGATGGGTAAATTTAAGTCCAAATTAACTTTTACCCGCTGTAAAAAAAAATTAACGTCAGTCTTTACCATGACTGCCTTGGTGTATTACAGCTGTAACAATAAAAGGTGAATTGGTTTGTACTGTACAAGTCATTTTGCTTTTTCCCTCTTCTGCCGTTATAAGAACGAATCAAATTTCCTTACCACCTCTTCACCTTCAATTTCACCCTAAACCCACATCACTTTCTCTCAAGTCCCCACCATATTCAAGCCTTTCATCTTTAAAACATTCAAAGCCTCCCATATTCTAACCTTCCCTCCAAATCAAACAACAATGGCAGACATCAATAACCCTGATGATAAGTTCTCCCCATACCACAACCTTACAGCATATCTTACCAAAGGAAAGAAATCTGAAGGATTTAATGATATGATCGATTTCTTATGTCGATCAAAGATCTACTTTGCCCTCACCACTTACCCTACCATATATATCCCTCATATGGAGGATTTTTGGAATACCGCCGTCTACTCAACCGAACAGGGAATTCCCCAAATTAAAGCCAAAGTAGACGGCAAGGATATCACCATCTTGGAAGCCACACTCAGAAAACATCTTAAGCTTCAAGATGAGGGAGCAGTCATCTCATACTCGAAGGACGAATACATGAGGACCTTTGTATCCATTGGATACACTAGAAATCAGACCGAGTATACGATCGAGAAGGCGCTGATGGGCCCTCCATGGAAGTATCTTTGTCACACTCTTCTCCAATGCATATCTCAGAAGAGGAGTGGATGGCATCAGGTGAGCTCCGCACTTGCCTCCGCCTTTGATGGTATGGTCACTAACCAAGGCTTCAACTTTGCACACCTCATCTTTGAGGGTTTGAGATATAACCTTCAAGAGGGTGCAAAGCAGCAATTTTTTATGTACCTAAGATTCTTGCAGAAAGTTTTCAATTAAGAACTAAAAGAACTTTCAAAACCTGCAAGAATCTACATCATGTTGGGACATAAAAATAATATTTTTTAAAGCATGAGAACTGTTTCCAAAAAGTTCTCAGGGGTCAATGTTCTATTGTTATCTACAATGCTGAACATAAAGAGTACCCCGGGTGACAGTTCAGCAATCCCAGCTGATACTGATCCCACACTCTCCACCCCACATCCTGAACAACAGTCTGCTTCTACCATTCGAACCCCTGTGCATACTACTAAGGATGCACAGGCACAAAAATTACCTACACCTCTTTTGGATGTTATCGTTCAACAGGAACACAGGGCCCCGGTTGCAACGACATATACTAGGAAAAGAGGCAAGAGAACTCCTTCTTCTCTTGCCTCCAAGGCCCAAACCCAACCTAACAACCCTCACTCAGAATCACAACATTCTGGTGAGAATATCATAAGGGACAGCCACATTATTAGGGAGACTCCTTTGGATGTCTCTCTATTAGGATCAGGATCAGGATCACTTCCCGGATCCATAGAACAGCCCCCTGAGCCTTTCCTTTCTCTTCTGAACTTAAGTGTTGAGGAACCTGATTAAGATGATGTACCTTCTCCAACTACCACTATCTCGGAGGTACTGATTGATCTTGCTTCCAACACACCCAACCCAAGTTCTTCTACCCTGAAGGTCCACTCTAGGAGTTATGACAGAGTGGATGTGGAAGAGGCTGTCACTACTGCTGGTCCATCAAATAACCAAAAGGACAGTGACAACATTGCTAAGACCTCAACCACGGCAACTCACAGTGATGATGCTTCCTTGGAAACTCCCCTCACTGAGAGGAATCCCAGGTGCCAAGAAACCATGGATGATGGGGATGAAGAGGCTAGGCCTAGGGCCGCATCTGGATCCAAGGATTCCACAATTGTGGATGAGGACAGACTGAAACTTCATAACTTGGAATTGACGGCCAGGGTGGCTATGTTAGAGGCTAAAGTGTCCAAACTAAGACACCAAGTCTCTATGCATGAAGCCCATCAATGCACAACTGTACCTTCTCCCTCTCTTGTATCAGTGGGCACCCAAACTGATGCTTATTTGTCCACTGATGCAACCAAAAAGGGGGAGATGGTCCCAATGGAGGAAGACTCAGACAGTCTTGACGACTGGATTCAAGAGCAGGCTGTATTTCAAAGCACACTTTTCAAGCCAGCTTTTGTACAGGTTCATGACTTGCCAGCTTCAGATAACGAAGAAGAAGAGACATCTGAAGACTGGAAGTTAGTCGTCAGGGCTGTTAATGAGATGATGAATGATGCTGAAGACACAGAACAAACATATACATCTTTCAGCATCATCCCTGAAGCAGCAGCCATCATTAGTCACTCCACTGCCCCCCAATTTCCACTGACTTCAACACAGCTAGAGTTTGATACAATACTAGCTTGGGGGTATGATGGAAAATCTGAGAGGTTCTAGATTGGTTGGGAGTTTGGCGGAGTAGAAGAGCTAAACTGGGACTTTCACAACATCATCCAAGTCCTTCACCTATGCCATCTACAATGCATCAACAACTCAACGGACCTCTCAGCAGAACTTGCCATTGGCAGGTTCTATGACTTGATGGAGGATAATCTATCCAACTTTCAAAGACAAATACAAGCAGCAAAAAGGGTAGCCTATCCTGAATCTTCAACAGCAGCAGAAAGAAGACTGACTCCTAGAAGATTTGAAATAATAAGGAGCAGTCTTCTCACTGAAGAAGAAGTTCTGTGCTTAAGAAGATTTATGTACAACTCCATTGTCAAGGACTTAGATGTGCTGGGATGGGTAAGCACTAAGTCTCTTGACCACACCTTTCTGCTAAGCAACGACTCCTCTCTTACCATCAACACCAGGAACATCCTGCTACTGCCTACAGACTTTCTTTACAAGATCTTTCAACTCAAAGCAAATATTTGCAATGTCAACTCCCTCGAAAGCCAGGCAATGATGGCTACTGTCAGAGCCCATCTTGAACAAGAAGGAAGGATAGCTGAAGCGGTATATGTGTCAAATTTTGACACTGATTCTGACTTAGCTTCCCTTCGAGTAGACATCTTTGCTGCTGCATATGAATCAAGATCCACTATCAAAGAAATGCTGATAGAATTTACAAGTCCTGAGTGCAAAACAGATGAAGCTAATGACCTTCCCTTATCAACCTCTCAAATTGCCAATGAAGCTGAGGCTGAGATTCCCACAGCGGCACAATCATCTGCTGTTGTGATCAGTGAAGCCGAAGCAGAGGCATCCAACAGAGATAAGGGAAAGGGAATTATAACCGAAAAAGACAAAGAGAGGTTGCAAAGAGAAAATAAAGAGAAAGAAGAAAGAAAAAGAAGAAGAGAAGAAGAGGAGATGGCTGAAACAAAGAAAGCTCAAGATAGACTAACAACCATTCTCCTCAGAGAACAACAAATCCAAATGTATGCAAAACAGTTGGATGAGCTCAAAGTAAAGATTCCTACAGTTTATCAGATTGAAGAAGATGAAGCTCTTGCTCTTCAACTACAGGAACAATTTGACAAGGAAGAAGAAGAACTAGAAAAGAAGAAGGAAGATGCTAAGTTCAGAATAACTTATTCTGAACTAGACAAAGAAATGAGAGAGGAGTGGGTAAAGGCTCTAGTTTCTCAAGGTGAGGATGCAGACTACCGTGAGAAACTATCAAATAAAGAAATCTACAGAGCCTTCATGGGTCAGCAAGGTCAATTGGCAAAGAAGAAAAAGGCTGAAGAAGAAGAAGAAAAAGCCAAACAAAAGTCCAAAAAGGCCATTGCCTTTAATAAACGGACCCATGAAGAAAGGAAGGTCATGATTGACTACCTTAAGGCTAGAGGAGAGAGTGGAAAGAGGCTAGGTCCCATGAATTTCATGAACCTGCAAGCCCTCTATTTTAAAGTCAAGAAGGATGAGGAAGAAAGATTGGAAAATAAAGGCTCCAAGAAAAGGGTAAACATTCAAGAAGAAGAAAGGAAATCAAAGAAACCCAACACTTCCTCAATCCAACAACCTTCCACTCTCCTTCCTAGACCTCCCTCCTCTCCTCCCTCAAAGTCCAAATCCATACACCCAGCTCCTACTCATCAACAACCTCCCAAAAAGAAAAATAAACCCACTTCCAAACCTGAAGACTCAAGAGAAATAATCAGATGGTCATACAGCCCTGAAGACCAATGGTTTGAAGTGTTAAGGGGGAGGACAGAAGCTAAAAGATCAATCTATACTTCTGTTGATGAGGTACTACAGCTTCCAGATTCTGATCTAAGAAGAATGATGGAGCTGGGTGAATCCTCTGAGCCTGAGAATGAAGGTGGGAGACATCTTTTGCTGGCAATCAGACATTACTTCAACCCCAGCAAAGATGAAATCATTGATGCCAAACCTCTTCAATCCCACACTCCATTCATCAGCTGGTCCTACAATGCTGAGAAGAATGAATTCACTCTGACAGATGTTAAAGCACAGAAGATGAGGTGTTCAAGCAAAGCTATCTTTAAAATGGCAAGCAAAGACATCAAGACTCTATCTGAGCTTCCTCTTAACAATCCCAGCATGGACCAGAGAGGATATGAGATTGAAAGGATAGTCAGAAATATGCAAAAGCTTCAGCAACAAAGGCAGTAAGAGAATTTTGGTAACATCAGTCTAGGGGGAGTTTGTAGAACCAAAGACTGATTGCTATAAAATTCTCTAAGTACAAATGTTGCTGATCTCAGAGTTTGCTGCTGACCAACAAACTGTTGCGGACAAGCTTATCTGCTGCGGATACTTGTTCTCCTGCTGGAGAACAGATCTGCTACGGATAGCCTTATCTGCTGAAGACCAAAGTTGTTGCGGATAGGCTTCTCAGCAGCATCAACACTTGATGCTGCTGACAGGCAAATCATCAGCAGCTTTGGATGGTTACATCTTGCTGCTGATCATCATCTTTGTTGCTGACAGCCTTATGCCTTGAAGACAAATCGTTGCAGCTGACTATCCATACCAAGCGTCACTGACAACTTTCTGCAAAAGCAACTGACACACTCAAAGCAGAAGGAACCGCAATGACACAACCAATGACGGACAACAATTCTCTTCTCCAAGCATGCAAGTAATGATGCATAAAGAAGACGCTTCAATAAAGTTAACTAGTTTTAGACAAAACGTGTAATAGTTAGCTACATACAACAGATCAACGGTCTGTGTTATATTTGATCCTTAGAATCAAGGGGCTATCTTGATTCTAAGTGAGTATAAATAATGTGTAAACACTTCATTGTAAGTGTGCGTTTTATGTCTTTTGATTGAGTTTTTTCAATTGTAACCGTTTATCTGCAAAAGCTTAATACAACAGTGTTCTTAAAAGTATTATTTCTGCTTACTCGATTACACTTGTGTAGTTGTTATTGTTTCCGCCAATTTCAACTAAGAACAGAACCATCTTGTAATTTCCCGATCCTACATGACCCTTGGGACAGTTTCAACAACTTGCTTTTCCTATCTCTGAAAATTTCAATACCCAGAATTTTCTTGGCATTTCCCAATGTCAAATTCCCTCATCAAAAGTTGCTTAGTAGTTGTAATTTGCACTGCATCCTTACATGCTACTAACATGTCATCTACATAAAGCAGTAGATACACATATTCCCCACTCTTGTACTCTTGGAAATACACACAACTATCATAACTACTCCTTTCAAACCCTTGACTTAACATGTAGTCATCAAATCTCCTATACCATTGTCCAGGAGACTGCTTTAATCCATACAAAGAACTTTTTTAACAAGCAGACCTTATTTTCTTGCCCCTTCTCTTCAAAGCCCAAAGGCCGGTTCATGTAAATGCTCTCATCAAGACCGCCATGTAGGAAAGCAGTCTTGACATCCAACTGCTCCAATTCCATGTCATTGACAGCAGTTAAAGACAAAATAACCTTGATTGATGTGTGCTTTACTACAGGAGATAATATCTCATTGTAGTTTATGCCTGCTCTTTGGGTAAAGCCTTTTGCAACTAATCTGGCTTTAAACCTAGGAGCTTCCCCTTGTACACCCTCCTTTACTTTGTATATCCATTTACACCCAACCAGTTTCTGATATTTGGGTTTGTCAACAAGTATCTAGGTTTGATTCTTGAACAAGGAGTCAATTTCATCCTCCATATTCCTCATCCATTTGTCCTTGTCAACAGACACAATAGCTTCATTAAATGTAATTGGCTTTAGTATGCACTCTTATTCTGCTGCTACAAATACAAATGCTAAGATGTCTTCTGTATCTATAAACCTGACTGTTTTAATCACATTCCTCCTAGGCCTCTCCCTTGCTAGACTATATGCACTAGTGCTAGCTTCAGTTCTAGTGGTTTGAGGTACAACCACCTGTTTCCTTTCATCAGGCTCCACCTCAACTTGAACTCCCTGACCACTGTCATGCTTAGCTTCAATTTGTTCACTACTACTCCCAACCACATCCTTATACAAGTAGTCTTATTTAAAGACAACATCCCTACTTATATTACTCTAGGACTCACATTATCCAGTTTTTAAAGTCTGTATCCCTTTACACCTTCAGGATAACCTAAGAAGACACATTTCTGTGCTCTTGGTTCTAATTTGCATTGACTGATATGAGCATAGGCTAAAGAGCCAAAATTTATGAGATTACTATGATCAGTCCTATTCCTGACCACTTCTCCATAGGAGTGGATGTTAATTGCAGAAGAGGGAGACCTATTTATTAGGTACACTGCAGTAGTGGTTGCTTCTGCCTAGAACTATTTTGGCAATCCAGACTCTGATAGCATACATCTCACTTTATCAAGAATAGTTCTATTCATTCTTTCACCCATTCTGCTAAGTGTGACCTGGAACTTTCAGATGTCTTGATATCCCAAACTCCTTGCAAAAATCATTGAACTGCTTATTACAAAACCTAAGTCTATTATATGTTCTAAGTTCCTTTACTGTCTTCCCTGTTTGGTTTTCCACCAACACCTTCCACTCTGTGAACTTGTCAAAAGGTTCATTCTTGTGTTTGATCACATAGAGCCAAACCGTTCTTGAGTAATCATCCACTATAGACACATAATACAATGCTCCACCCAGAGATTGAGTTCTTGCAGGCCCCTATAAATCTGAGTGTATATAGTCTAAGATACATTGTGTTTTACTTTCACCTTTCTTGAACCTAACTCTATGAGCCTTTCCCAACATATAATGGTCACACAAATCAATGTTGCAGTCTTTCAAATCACCAAGCAGCCTTTGATTCTTTAACTCACACAACCCTTGATCAATAATTCATTCTTGCCTTGGACTACCATAACAGCCCCTTGTTCTACTTTACCATCAAGCACATATATGTTGTTCTCTCTTCTTCTGCCTGATATCACTACCATAGAACCTTTGACAACTTTGGCCCTACCATTCCTCAAACTAACAGTGAAGCCATTCTTCTCAAAAGTGCCCAATGAAATCAGATTCCTTGTTAACTCAGGAATCAACCTTACATTATCCATAATAACATCTGTTCCACTTTCCAACTTGAATGCCACTTGCCTATACCCCTGAATTCTGCATGGCCTATTATCACCCAACTTTACATAACCCAAATCCTGCATGGTTAACTCTTTGAAGAATTCCTTGTGAGGTGTCATATGGTATGAACACCCTGAGTCCATTATCCAGTCATCAATTTGTCCACCTTTTGAGACAAGCAACACATCTGTTGATTCATACCCATCATTAGACCCTTCTATCACAAAACCACCTTTATTCTTAGAGGAATTAGGCTCAATTTTTTTCTTCTTATTCTCTGGACAATCCCTATTAAGATGTTTTTTAGAGTTACAAATGTAACACTTCCTTTTAAATTTTGACTTAGACCTAGATGGTAACCTTTCTTTATTCTTGAAAGTTCTTTGATCTGTTCTACCTCTCACAAGTAACCCATCCCCAACCTCATCAGATACATTCCCTTTTTTCTTTAATTCTTTAGAATTAATTGTAGCCAACACCTCTTCCATTGAAAGTTTTTCCCTCCAATACATTAAGGTGTCAATAAAATGTTCATATGTATGGGGAAATGAAGTGAGGAATATTATTGCCTGATCCTCATCATCTAGGGTAACATCTATGCTTTCAAGATCTAGTACTAATTTGTTAAAATCATCAGTATGATCATCAATGGATTTACCTAATCTCTTCTTGAGATATAGTATGTTGGCTAAGTATTTTGTCATGTAGAGACTCTCTAGTCTTGACCAGATTCCGGCTACCGTAGTCTCTTTGGAGACTTCTCTTAGTACCCGATCGCCCAAACAATAAATCAAGGCATTGTGTGCCTTCTCCATAACGTCCTTCTTTTCTTAGTCATTTAGGGTAGCCAGAAGACTGGCTTCTCCGGCGATGGCATTCACCACCCCCTGACGGACAAGCAACGCTCTCATTTTCAGTCTCCATAACTCGAAGTCGTTCTTGCCATCAAATTTCTCTAGGTCAAACTTTGTCAACACCATTGCTCACCTTCTTGATCCAATTGACGATTGAAACCCATTTGAATTCGAGCACAAGGCTCTGATACCAATTGATAAAGATGAATGCGGAATTGATGCTAGAATTCACACATCAAACGATTTATTCTCTAATTGAACAAATTGAAAGAACATATTACAAAGAAATTGCTATGAATCAGAAAGAAGTAAACTAACTTGAATAACTCGAGAGGACTTAAGCAAAAATCCCTCTCACAACTTTCTAATCAGCTATTAACAAGAAAAGTAGACAATTAACCCTCAACTAGCAACATTGACAGATTAGCACTTCACTTATTACACCCCTGAACTTTTGACATTGTGCTAAACTAACCCCAAACTTCAACTGTACCCAGTTTCATCTAAAGAAAGGGGTGATATTAGTTAGAAGACTTGGTTGTACAATCGAGTTTTATTACCTTCCTTATTGGAATTCCAATTACATAGCGCAGTTTGATTTATATTTTTAATTGTTTTGTGTTTAATTAGGATCGTTATGGGTTTAGTTTATTTTAACTTTTTTATGCCTTATGTTTTTCGAGTACGCGTTTTGATATTTTATGTCTTGGGTTTCTCGAACTCACGTTTAGGTATTTGGTATCGTGAAGAACTTTTTGCCGCAACGCGCGGGCTCAAACCTTCTAGTTATATTAATTTACGCACTTTCCTTTATTTTTTAAAACTGTTACAACTTACAAGCCATCAGTGGTGGCGGAACTTCAACAACTAAATTAGGTGACAAAAAATATTACACATAGAAAACCGATTTTTTTGTGGGTTTGTAGAACAGATTTGGACTTTTAGTCTGGTTTAGTAGGGGTCCAAACACTACAACTAATATGAATTAGATCTAGTGAGCCGAAATCAATACTTATGAGAAAAAAAAATAAGGCGGTGTTTCTCGGGTCCCTTAAATGTTCCGCAGCGATGTTAACATATCAAATTATCATTCAGAGTTTTTAAAGTGTTAAATTATGGAGTACGACATCACTACAACAAAAAGAGTCTTGAGACAATGTGCCTTGGTTGCGAGCAGTAGGGCTGTTCAAAGTCTGAATTTTGGATAGTGGATTTCATTATCCGAATCCGAAATTTTGGATATCTGAAATTCGGATATCCGAAATTTCGGATACGGATTCGGATATTTAAACGGATATCTGAAATTTAGCGTGTTGAAAGTTGCTCTTATCAAAATCTTCACTAAATTGCCATCAACTTTTACATACAAACCAAAAATACAATAAGATTATATGCTCTATGCTTTGAAGCAAAAAATAAATGACTATTATGTCTGCTGTAATTCAAAATCCTCACCAAATTTCCCTCACTAAATTGACTATTAAAGCTTCATATGTCTGCTGCAACCTGCAAGTATAGATATATAAATTCTAAAATTTATATAATTAAATATTAAAGAATTTATCAAAAGCTAAACACAAATTTATCAAAAGCATAACAAAGAAATTATGCTTCAATCCTCTTATCAAAAAAAAAAGCTTAAGGAACAAAAGCTTAACAAAAATTTACCGATGGTGGAGAAGAAGCGGACTAGCGGAGTAGCAGTGGTGGTGCGGTAGACGTCGGTCGGTGGAAAATCCGGAG
This sequence comes from Smallanthus sonchifolius, assembly GCA_023525975.1. Taxonomy (NCBI): domain Eukaryota; kingdom Viridiplantae; phylum Streptophyta; class Magnoliopsida; order Asterales; family Asteraceae; genus Smallanthus; species Smallanthus sonchifolius. The sequence continues at coordinate 10,070,662 of CM042025.1, forward strand.
TAGAGGTGGTGGTCGAGAAGCAGCAGGAAGTCACTGGACGGAACACAAGCGGCAGCGACAGTCGGATATGTTGATGGTGGAGAAGCCGGTGGGTGCGATGGACGGAGACGTTGAACGGAGATGTCAGATCTGCTTGTGGAGAAGTCGTCGGCCGGTTGGAAGGTTGAACGGAGACGACGGCCGGTGCGAGGGACGATGGTGGCCTGGTGGAGTGGTGGGAAGGCGGTAGGATCCATGGATCTGTTTGTGTAGCCGTGTGAAATCAAAAAATGTGAATGGACTGCTCCACCAGACTAAGTTAGTAGGGTTTTAAAAAATATTATTTTTTAGTTTAAAAAACAATAATATAAATGTAAAATTTCGGATATTCGAATTATCCAAAAATTTGGAAAATCTCTATCCGAATCCAAATTCGAAAATTCGGATATCCGAATTTTCGGATATTTCGGGTTCGGAATTTCAGGTTCGGTTTCAGATGTGGATATTTTTACACACCGTCAAGAAGGGAGCGTTCTTATAATATAATAATATAATAATATTTAAAATTACAGTATCCCACGCGTATGAAATTTTAGGCTTACATTTTTAGGTTGATAATGCAATCTTGTTGAACAAGTCGATAATTTAAACCGGTTAAATTCTAGAAATATGCTGAATTTTCAGCATTTGTATCACCCGACTCATTATTAGTTTACACCATTTCTTTATGGGTTCAAACCCCCAAAAACTGTCAAAACAATACGACATTGTTTAGTTAAACCATACACAATAATTATAATAGGAACACCTTAACCATAACAATCCCAAGTCATTATTATGACTATTATAATTGAACTCAAATCCGAGTCACTCACATTCGCCCGTATAAATGTTGTTGCTTTATCACCCGTTTGACCTGTTGCCATCTGAGCTTTGTTACGCCTATCTTGACAACAAATCAAACTTTCAACCCATTCGAACACATAACAGGGTTATTCGTCCCCCTCATACAAAAGTATTTCATCCATCCAATACATGTGTTCTAACCCCCCATTCTTTAACAAACAAATAATAAACGGGTTACTCCCACCCATGAGACCCGTCATCCATCATTTGACCCGTTATCACCCGTTCTTTTTCAACCATAACCATGGGTCGAAGTCATCAATTCAACATACACCATTTAACAAGAAGTAATGGTCTTTTGGTTATAAACCAAACTATGTTAATCCCACAAATCCATCCGACCCATTAAGGTGATTAACTAAAAAAATAATATTCATATATGTATTTTATGTTAACCTTATTCACCATTAGCTTCACCAAAGTTTCTATGTTTACCAAACACCCCATTATTATCAACGAATCAATTGAATTAAGTAAATATTATAAAATCTCTCAATTAACACCATTACTTTGGTTTAGGCATTTCATCAAATACCTTATAGGCATAAACTTTAAATCACCATTTTATATCCATATGAACTCCCTAATCCTCCCCAACATCAAATATGTTTATTTTATTTGTTAATGAAAGATTTAGTTCAACACATACATCAAACCAATTTTCACCATATAAGTGTTTACCCAAAATTTCAACATGGTTTATCCATGTATCCTCTTCCTACATATAATTCCTTTTGACTAAATCATCTAACCCATAACATGCAGTTAAACTTTCGATTCCAAAAATTACAAACAATCATTCTAGCATATAAGTTAGGGTTCTTCCTACACAAAATCAATCACTACTACCCCAAAATAATGGGTTTGAAACCATTAACATAAGAACCATAAGCCATCAAATTAACCACATAAAAGAGGAATTTACATACCAGAAAGTTTAGAAATCACAAAAGGGAGATGGAATTATGCCTCAATCCTCTTAACCCATCATCAATTTGGTCAAAATCACCCCCACTTGGGGTCTCATTTCCTTGTGACGTCGACCAGGAGGGTTCACGACCTCCTGGTCTGGTAATTTCATTCTCATCCTTTTTTTTGTTTATATCTATTAATTAAAATCACACAATTCCATATACACCCCTTTTACTTGTTACATTTCTCCTCTTTTATCAACAGTTGTGATTTTGACAAGGTTAGTCCCCATAGATACATATCTATAAATATCGGATGAAACTTCATTAAATTTCAACCCGATATGATTTAAATCCCCTTTTATAAAATTATCTCATAGTATTTTATAAAATACTATTTCACCGACATTAAACTTACTTTAGGGATTAAATATTTATAGAGAAATATATTTTAATTCCACGGAAATCGGTATGTTACAAATAACTTGTACTATCATCAATGAAAGTAATGAAGTATTTGTTACCACCTCTAGTGGGAACCGACTTTAAGTCACATACATCGGTGTGTATCATATCAAGGGACTCGGTTATTCTTTCAACCGACTTAAATGATGATCTTGTTTGTTTAGCTTCAACACACATTTTACATTTTGAATTTGTCTCAATGGCGAAAGTAGGTATGTAATATAATTTAATTAAACGATGCATCGAATTAAAATTAACATGACCAAGACGACCATGTCAAACATTAGATGACTTAATCAAGTAAGCAGAATTCATGTTCTTTTTTTATAGCCATTACATTGAGTGTAAGCATACCATTTTGGGATAGCCCTTTCTAACAAACATACCACACTTACTCAAAACAAACTTGTCACATTCAAAAACTAAACGATATCCAAACTTGTTAAGCAACCATCCCGACACAAGGCACTTGAGCAAGTCAGGAACATAAAGCACGTTGCTTAGAGTGAGCTCCTTCCCTGAAGTCCACTTCAAGATCACATCGCCCTCACCCTTGATATCCGCTGTAGCAACATTCCCCATATATAACTTCTCATTTTCCACTATCTCTTTAAACGTATTAAAGAGGTTTTTATCCGGGCAAACATGGCGAGTAGCCCCCGTGTCAACCCACCACCCCTTAGGGTCGTTGGACACCAAGCTGACCTCCTCCATCATAGTCATGAGGTCAGAGATCATAGCCACAAGAGGCATATCATCATCAATCATTTGGGCCTTCTCACGTTTGGGCGCCTTACATTGGTCAGCGCGGTGACCAGATTCTTGGCAATTGTAGCATTTACCTTTGAAGGGAGCAGTCTTCTTCTTCACGCCACCAGATTTTGGCCGACGATCAAACTTAGACTTGCATTTGCTGAACGGTTTCTTGCCTTTGTTCCAGCCGAAAGATTGACCATGCTCTACCATGTTGGCCTTAGCAGAGGCTTCCACATGTCTTCCCTTTAGTACCAATCTGTTTCTTCTTCAATTTGAAGACGGAGCATAAGGTCCTCAATTTTCATCTCCTTTTGCTTATGTTTAAGGTAATTCTAGAAATATACCCAACTCGGACGCAACTTTTCCACTGTAGCCGCTACTTGAAATGTCTCACTAAGAGTTATCCTCTCAGAGTGAATGTCACTGAGAATTACTTGTAGCTCTTAAAATTGGCTAATCACGGTCTTAGAGTTGATCATTTTAAATTCCAAAAACTGGCTCACAACATATTTCTTAGTCCCGGCATCTTCCGTCTTGTACTTGCGCTCCAACGACTCCCATAATTCTTTGGCGGTCATTATCTTGCAGTACCCATTGTACGAAGCATCAGCAACGTCGTTCAACACATAGTTACAACATATGTACTCAGAATGTTTCCAAGCTTCCATGGCGTTCAGAGATTGAACGTTGTCTGCACCTTCAACGGGAGTGGGAGTGGACTCAGTCAAGGACCTCGCAAGGTGCAAGGTAGTAAAATAAAGCAACATTTTTTGTTGCCATCTTTTGAAGTTCAAACCGGAAAAATGTTTCGGTTTTTAGCATGATTAGCTAGGGTTGTTACTGATTTGGTACCAACCAATGGTCCCAAAGTAGAGAAGGAAGAAGCGGGAATGGGAGATGCCATTTATGAAAGAAGTGCAACACAAGTTAGTATTCAGAAATATTGGTTTACAATAAACCAAATAACAAACTTTACTAAAAAAGTTTGAAGAAACCAGTACCAAAATGCTAAGGAATGTAATCCGAAAATTTTTAAAACAAAAACAAGAACGGTGTTTTAAAAATTTTATTTTAAGTTTGTAAGAACACCGTTCAATAAAATAATTAAAATATTTTTATTTCTCAACGATCGAATTACAATACAGAAAAGAAAATAACATAAATATAAATTATAAGAAAGAAAGAAAACAGATAAAAAGAAGAGGTGTGGTGGCTGAGGATTTCTGTTACACAGAGATCCCTTAAAACAGATTTCGGGTCACCCAGGTGAATCCGTCTGTCTCCCATGGTACAACGGCCAGAGCAGTGGCACTGCCGAATTTTACGAAGCACCTGAAACAATACCTGAAAGAAGGGTGATGAGGTCTAAGACTAAAGCAAAGTCTCCATGTGGTTTCTGCAACATGTGAACGTTGTTTTCGTAGATCTGAACACTGGACCATTGCCTTGTACTTACACACGAAAATAGTGACCTGAAAGGTCTTAGTTAATACATAATTAACTATGATTAATAGTGGAACTTGAACAGTCTTATAACCGGTGGAAAACGAACAGACAAATAGTTCGGTTGCAACGTATCTGGTGATTAGCGCAGCCGCGATCGTAGAGACATGGCCGCACACACGGCACGGCACGCCGTGCCCGTGAAGGTACGCGGACCCACACGTCACGCCACTGGTCAAAAATAATAGTCCGACTCTCAAGCGGCGATGCGAGCGTGCTATAAAATACCACATTACGATCAATGTCCTCATCTCGGGCCCCGTCGTGGGCGTGTTGGGTGCTTCGCACCCTCTGGCTCTCACTGAGTGGCATTCCTTATATGGTAGCAGGATTTTAAAAGGGCTCCCCCTTATAAACCCATTCAAGTTTCATTATCCCACCAATGTGGGACAAGTTCTCACATCTCAAATTTCAAACACACACTTGGAACATTATTATCTTATTTATCTTAGCTCCGTTTTGGATATGGTTTAGTTCGTTGTGATCCTTTCACACACGTGTACTAATTAATAATTATATTATTAATAACTACAAATAATTATTTATGTCCAAAAATTATAGTTTATATAATTATTCATCTATAAACATCATACTAGAGGTTTGGTTAAAAACCCAATATTTTTCAAATATTTAGTTAATTCGTAATATATGTGTGAATTTTTCTTTGTTTTCTTGTGTTTTCTCAATAATTTGTCAATACAAATATTGTTGAGTAGTAGAATATGGTGATTCCAATATGATAAGTTTGTATGCGATTTATGTTAAGCAACCATGGTAAGTTATTATTATTATCGTAAGCAAAATAATTATTTTTATTACGAAAAAATCATGGAAAATAGCCGCTTCTTATTTATAGAAAACACAAGTATTCACAAAATTGCAAAAGATATGAGGGTTGACATGAGTGTAAACTTTAGACTCTTGTGAATAAAAATAAATCATATAAACATTATTATAGATATACAACAAATTTTTCATAGTGCAGATGTAACTTAAAGATCTTATAAGAAAGTAAATGGGAGAAAAAGTCAATGGAAGTTAAGAAGACTGATCAAGAAGAAAACAAAATCATTTGAATCCATTTATTCGAAGTGCTCAAAATAAGTAGGCCAAAAAATCTTGGGGTCAACTTAAAGATATAGCCCCATAACAAGTCAACTATATGTCTATATATAACGTCATATTTAACGTCACAGTGGAGCTTATATAAACGTGTGGTACATTTTGCCACAACTATACACTGCACACTTTCGTTTGCAACTTAATCCTCCATAAGCCAATATGTACGGGCACACTCACAACAATGATCCCTATAGCTTCTCGCCAGACTCGGTCAGCATGTCGGGATCGGTCACACCGTTGTTTCCACCCCAGGCCGATATTGGTTACTTAATACCACAACCCGCTCTGGCCATTCCTGCATACGAGTTGGATTCTATGTCTGCAACAAGTAGTGGAGGGTACGACTCACCGAGTTATACTGCGAGCATGGCAATTCAAAGGAGCGGAAGTAGTCATTCAATTGCTACTCAGTTCCATAATAATGGGTTCTTTAATCAACCCTTTTCGTCCCCTACTGAGTTATTAGACTTCGAAGGGAGCAGTTCCACTACCATGAGGAGGGTTTCCAGTGCAGAAGATTTACAGGTTTTTTTCTTTATTTCTTTTATAAAATTAAGAATCGTTACAGTTTTATATATCATTTGGATAGAAGAAAGGCATATCCTCGTCCCACCGTTTCTACCCAGATTCTGCTGTAATTAATTAAGTGAGATTTTACTAGGTTTATTTGTTAATTACCATGAGTTATGACTTATGATAGTTATTGACAGAGACGGCTCAACATATTTTGAGGCCTAAAGCGAAAATCAAAATTGTTGTTTTTTGTGAAATTTTCTAAATATATAAAAATTACTAAAATGTAATTTTATTGAGCGTGAAAACGTATAATGTTAACACAAAAGTTGATATATTGTAATTTCTCTTTAAAAACGCAAAAGTTGATAAATTATCACATATACTTTTATGTTAAAATATAGATTGAATTAGTTTCTTTAATTTTTGAGGCCGTTAAAATTGAGGGTTTAAAACGGTTGCTTTAGTTGCTTGTACTGTAGAGCCACCTCTTGTTATTGATTTGGTTATTGATTTTTACGGATGTTTATTTTTTTCCTTATTTTTAAGATTACTTTTAAAATGTTAAAGTAAGTCAATTTATTATTGATATTTTTAGCCGGTCATTCCAAAATAATAATCATTGATTTTTTTATGGTTTGATATTCCAATAATATTGATAGAGATACATATATAATTTTCTTTTATTTTATTTTTTATTTATATATATATTACATATATGTCATTGCCAACCATCTGTTTCACTTTTGTATGTAGATATGCCCCATCAGTGTCGTAAAGAATTATAACCCCGCGACATGTGATTAGTCTCAATCACGAGGACTTGACAAAAAGAAAAAACCAATAAAAAGTGACCAATATATATTAAAGTTTTAAATTTGTTGTATCGAATATATATAGTGTTAATTTTAACATAAATCTTCGTGCTTATATGTTCATTACGTTAGGGTTTCAACTTAATCATATATTTCGTTACAGGGAACAAGTATGGTGCAAAGTCACTCTTATCGATCAGAAAGTCCAATATCGAGTGAAAGCAACAGTATCATCGAAAGCATGAGCAAGGCTTGTCGGTACTCACCCGATGAGAAAAAAGAAAGAATCGAACGATACCGAAGCAAAAAAACTCAGCGTAATTTCACCAAGAAAATCAAGGTTAACTACGCTTACATGTGTGTCAAATCGGTTTTTCAAACCCCTAAAAAAGAAAATTTTATATAATAAAAATACTTGTTTTATTTCTTACAAACATTTGTTTCTCTTCATAGTATGTATGCAGGAAAACATTGGCAGATAGTAGACCCCGTATACGAGGTAGATTTGCTAGAAACGATGAAATCGAGAAGGCACTAGAGCATCAATGTACGAGTCAAGGAGACGGACAAGAAGGGTTTGATTACGAAGATGATGGTATTTGGGTGAACAACTATTTTATTGATTCATTCCCACCAAATCCCATCCCTTAAATCCTTATAATCTTACTTTCGTAAAAGAATAGATCAAATAATATAGAAAAAAATGATGTATGGAAGTGTGTGATTTCTAAGAAATCGGAGCTCCCAATCTCATTTATTTTTTGAGGTTCTTTTGAGAGCTCTAATCAATGTAATTAGTTCGATTAAGTTGTTAAATGTTGATTTTGATTTTGTTTTTCTCAAGAGCTTTTTCATAACAAATTGAATGCTCAGTTACGTGATATGCTTTCACGCCGGTCCGAAAATTTCAGAGACCCAGTGTGACAAATAAAAATGGACTCCTGAAATAAAAACTTGTATATATAAACAAAATTCATTATTACTACTATAATTGTTATAACAATAAACAAAGCAAAACAAAATTACTGTAGCAAATTGACCTATCTTATATTGTTAAATGAATCATTAGACTATTTTAGCATTTTTGAAAGCAAAGTTGTTAATTAACTCTTAATAATTAATATTCTATATTGTATCGAACAACTTTAACTCCATATAAATTGCATTAACACCAATATCTGATCATTTGTCATACTTTAGTGTCGTTTCAAGAAAATTACAACATGACTTAAGATCTTTGTCTTCAAATTCATTCAACTTAATTGGTAAAAAACTTAACTTATTGGGCCCCTTCTATAACATTTAATTACTAATACGTTTATAATTTTTTTATATATGTTAATCGACCCATAGTACCTAAATAAGAAAAAAAAAAATTAGGCCCTCTAGAACATGGATCACGTGTTGTCACCCACCATGCACACCCTTAAAGAAACCCCTATATGCTTTTACACCATGTAAATTCTTTATTGCATTTGTCAGTAAAACTTTTTCGGTTAATTAAATAAGTGTTGGTAAATTTATGTGTTATAAACATATATTTTAATGAAATTACATTTACAAATTGAGATCAAAGGAATTCATGTTAAATTATAATACAAGTTCTGAGATGTTCAGTACATGTTTGTAAAACTTATTTAGATCCTTTGAAATATAGCTAAGTACAGAGATTGAAGTTTTGACTTAGCAAAACAATTTTGTGGTGAATAGAAACTTTGTTTGTCAAATAAAACTTTGTTGATTAGTTGAGATTACTTTATTGGTGAGCATAAGTAACTTCTAACCTTACAAGACAATTTGATATTTTCACTAACATCATGTTTCGGGTTTTCTACTACAGCTGCAACAAAAAAATGAAATCTAATGCAAACTTTAACTAGTTATATAAAAAATTGTAGTAAATGACAGTTCTTGTAGTTATAATGTAACATCCAAAAGTTCAAAGTAACAAAGTTATGGTTTAAATTGAAAAGGAATAAAAAGTGGAAGGGCTTGTTGCGCAAACCTACAATCATTATATCAGCCACCACGCAAACTTGAGAGTGAAAAGCGTGAAAGAGAGTGACGGCCGGTTAGTGAGAGAAAGAGCTTGGCGGATCAAGTTTCGAGCTTACTTGGCATACGTCATTGATGATAGAAAGAAGACGGCAGAGTTGAAAGATGTGCCTGTGGTGTGCAATTTTCCGGAGGTGTTCTCTGATAACTTGCCTGGGATGCCAACGGACCGGGAGACAGAATTTCAGATAGATTTGACGCCAGGAGCCCAGCCCATTGCGAAAGCACCCTACCGATTAGCTCCATCATAAATGAAAGAACTGATTACTCAGTTAGAAGAGCTTCTTGAAAGAGGTTTCATCAGACCGAGCATTTCACCTTGGGGTGCTCGCTATTTGCAAAGAAAAAAGACGGTAGTATGCGTTTGTGCATCGACTATAGGGAGCTGAATAAGTGCAGAGTGAAGAATCAGTACCCACTACCTAGAATAGACGACCTATTCGATCAATTGCAAAGGGCAAGTTAGTTTTCCAAGATCGATCTTAGGTCGGGCTATTATCAGTTTGAAGGTTAGATCAGAAGACGTACCCAAGACTGCCTTCCGTACGCGTTAAGGACACTGTGAGTTTCTCGTAATGTCAATTGGGTTGACCAATACCCCTGCAACATTCATGGGATTGACGAGCATAGTCTATGGTCCGATGTTGGACCGATCAGTGGTAGTGTTCATAGACGACATTTTGGTCTACTCGAAAAGTGAAGGTGATCGTGCTTGCCATCTCAGGGAAGTATTAAAGAAAGAACATTTGTATATGAAGTTTTCCAAGTGCGCGTTCTGGCTTAGAAAAGTCCAATTCATAGGTCATGTCATAAACCTGCACGGGATCGTGGTGGACCCAACAAAATTGTAACGGTAATGGAATGGGATATACCTAAGACGCTAACCAATGTATGGTTGGCAGGCTACTATCGAAGATTTATTCAGGATTTCTCGAAGATAACCTCGTCTCTAACAAAGATGACCTAGAAGGAAGTAAAGTATGTTCAGGGTCCAGCTCAGGAAAGTGCCTTTGCGGAACTGAAGAAAATATTGACACAAGCTGCAGTCCTAACCTTACCCGATGGTAATGAGGACTTAGTGGTCAATTCTGATGCTTCTTACTAAGGAATTGGATGCGTGCTCATGCGGAGAGGGAAAGTGATCGTGTATGCATCACGGTAGTTAAAGACCCATGAGGATACATGACTTGGAGCTTGATGTTGTGGTGTTTGCATTAAAGATTTGGTGGCATTACCTCTACGGGATTAAATGCACCATATATTCTGATCACAACAGCGTGAAATATTTCTTCAAGCAGAAAGATTTAAATATGAGGCAAAGAAGATGGTTGGAATTGCTGAAAGATTATGACTGCGAAATTTTGTACCACCCTGAGAAGGCTAATGTTGTGGCCGATGCCCTGGTCCGAAAGGAAAACTATGATCCTATCCAGGTGAAGTCATACGGTCTAATTGTGACGCCAGATTTCTTGAGCCAAATCAGCAAGGCGCAAGATGAGGCCTTGAAAACTGAAAATGTGAAGAAGGAGAGAATGGTGGGTCAACATGGAGTTTTGGAAGTAAATTCCCATAAAGTAAAGACCAGATTCGGCCGGATGCGGCATAAGTCTCGTTATTCTATCCATCCGGGCACTACAAAAATATATCAAGACCTGAAGAAGGATTATTGGTGGTTGGGTATGAAGATCAATGTGATCTAATACGTAAGTAAGTGTACTACTTTCTTGCTAGTGAAAGCTGAACACCAAAAGCCTTATGAAAAGTTGTAGCATGTGGAGACTCTAGAGTGGAAATGGGAGCATATCACCATGGACTTCATAACAAAGCTACGGGGTACAACTAAAGGTTATGATACCATTTGGGTGATTGTGGACCAACTGACCAAAAGTGCCCACTTCTTGCATATTCATGAGACTTTCACTTGAGAACGATTGGCGGAAGTGTTCATTAATGAAGTTACAACTTGACATGGATTGCCGATGTCGATTGTTTCGGATAAGGACACAAGGTTGAAGTTTCAAGATGCAATGGGAAGAAGGTTGAATATCTGCACGACGTATCATCCTCAAATAGATGGGTAGTACGAAAGGACCATTCAAACCCTCGAGGATGTTGGATAATCTTGATGGGTCGGGTCAAAGACGGGTTATGGAGCTAAATTCGAATGGGTCATATGGGTCAAGTTTTGTTTCTGCACATTTTGAATAAGGAAGAAGTGGTTGAAGTTTGACCGAGTTTTTTTGTGGATGTTTACTGTTGAAGAACGTTGCAAAATGGGTCTGACTTTTACCTAGTCTTTAGGTAGTAGTATTTTATTGTTATTTTTATGTTTGCAAGTTGTCCTCTTTAGGTCTATAAATTAGACTGTTTCGTATGAATAAAGTGAGCAGCCTTTAGTTTCCTTTATAGTTCACGTTTCCATCTTTTTCTTCTCTGCAAGTTAAAAGCTTTCATTATTTGATTTACTTTGACTTCTTATACACACATACATAAATTGTGTGTTTTGTGTGTGTGATGAAAGGGGCCTGAACCAACATTTGGTATTAGAGCACTAGGGTTTGATTTTGGAAGAGAGTAGCAGGAGACCGGTGATTTCATGTGACGAAATCACAAGAAGAAAGAAAAGAAAGAAAAGGAAAAAGAGAAAGAAAACCGGAGCAGCGCCTGGAGAAAGAGAAAGAAGACTGTGGCCACCGCCGGCCAAACTGAAAGATAGTAGACCGAAGAAAGACCGATAAGAAAGAAGAAGAAAAAAGTCACCGATTACAGCCGAGAAAGAAAAGAAATCGGAGACAAAGACCGAGAAAATAAGAAGGTCATGACAGAAAGAAAGAAAACATAAAAGGAAGTGAATAATGTCGATGGTACAAGCAAAAGAAGCATGTTCGATGTCTTACCAAGTTCCGACTTTGACCGCAACCAACTATCCGGTATAGGCTATCAAAGTTAAGTCCATCTTGGATGCACATGGCCTAATGGAGATGGTGGAACCAAGGACTCTTGGAGAAGAATCAGATGCTAAGAAGTCAAAACAAGCTTTAGCCTTCTTATTTCAAGCAATACCGGAAGAGATGGTGTTGCAAATGTCGAGTCACACGGACCCGAAGAAAGTGTGGGATGGCTTAGAAACACGATACTTGGGTGTAGATCGGGTGAGGACGGCTCGAGTTGCAACATTGAAAAGAGAGTTTGAAGGTTTGCGGGTGAAGGAATAAGAGCTCGTTGATGATTGTGCTACTAAGTTGAGCGGAGTGGTTTCAAAGTTGAGGAGTCTTGGGCATGAAGTTGAGGAAGAAGAAATGGTGAGAAGGATACTTGATGCAATGCCAAAGTCGTTTCTTCAAATTGTGGCTTCGATCGAAGAGTGTTTCAAGTTAGATACTATGCTCTTTGATGAAGCGGTTGGAAGGCTTAAGGCGTATGAAAAAAGACTCAAAATCCATGATGAGAAGTAAGGAGAAAAAAGGCAACTCTTGATGGCTAGTGAGCAAAAGAATGGTGATGGTGATAGGCAATACGGTCGAGGAAGGGGTTGTGGAAGAAGCTATGGTATAGGTGAAAGAGGCTGAGGAAGAGGATCGGGTCGAGGTGACAAAAGTGGGTTTCGGTGCTTTGAATGTGGAGCATTTGGGCATTTTGGTTATGAGTGCACCAAATGGAAGGAAGAAGATAAAGAAGCTAATTTGATTTGAGATGATGAGGCCGATACTACTTTGAAGAAGAAACGGGTCGACACCAAGATTATGGGGGGTGAATGTTGGATAATCTTGGTGGGTCGGGTCAAAGACGGGTTATGGAGCTAAATTTGAATGGGTCATATGGGTCAAGTTTAGTTTCTGCACGTTTTGAATAAGAAAGAAGTGGTTGAAGTTTAACCGAGTTTTTTTGTGGATGTTTACTGTTGAAGAACGTTGCAAAATGGGTCTGACTTTTACCTAGTCTTTAGATAGTAGTATTTTATTGTTATTTTTATGTTTGCAAGTTGTCCTCTGTAGGTATATATATTAGACTATTTCGTATGAATAAAGTGAACAGCCTTTAGTTTCCTTTGTAGTTCACGTTACCATCTTTTTCTTCTCTGCAAGTTAAAAGCTTTCATTATTTGATTTACTTTTACTTCTTCTACACACATACATAAATTGTGTGTTTTGTTTGTGTGTGATGAAAGGGGCCTGAACCAACAGAGGATATGCTTCGTACTTACATCATCGACTTCGGTGGAAGTTAAGACAGCCAACTGCCACTCGCGGAGTCCTTCTACAACAACAGCTACCATTCCAATATAGGTATGCCGCCACACGAAATGATTTATGGTAGAAGGTGCAGAACTTCGATGTGTTGGGGTGAAATCGGGCAGAAGGAATTGAAGAGCCTAGATGTAGTAAAGGAGTTATCAGAAAAGTTTGAGCAGATTAGGGCGTGGTTGAAAGCTGCACAGGATAGACAAAAATCTTATACGCATAAAAGGCGTAGGCCGAACGTATTCAATGTTGGGTATAAAGTCTTGTTGAAAGTATCCCCATGGAAAGGTATTATTCGGTTTCGTAAGTGGAGAAAGCTAAGCCCTTGGTACGTTGTACCATTTCGAATAATAGCTCGGGTAGGGGAAGTAGCTTACCATTTAGAGTTGCCACCTGAACTTGATGGAATCCACCCAACATTTCATGTGTCGCATCTATGGAAATGCCTAGCCGATGAAACCACACATATTTTGATTAATGACATTGAGGTGAACAATCAACTAAACTATGTGGAGACCCCAATTGCAAGCACAGACCGAAAGGAGAAAATATAGCGTAAGAAGGCGATCTGTTTAGTAAAAGTCTAGTGGAAGCACTGAAATGGGTCGGAGGCTACATGGGAAGTTAAAGATGAGATGAAAGAGTTGTACCCTAGATTGTTCGATTTGTAACAGGTTTCGAGGACGAAACCTCTTGTAAGGTGGGTAGACTTGTAACATCCATAAAATGTAATGAAAGGAGTATTTTGAAGATGAATTTAAGAGAGAGAGAGAGTCAAGGGACTAGATAGATTAGAGTCCAAAAGAAGGAGGAAACCCCTTATAAAAGCCTAGCCCAACTTTTTTGCGAGAACACTAGAGAGAGAAAGAAAGCGTGAAAGAGAAAGAGAGAGATGAGCAAGAGAAAAGGAGCGGATTTCGAGCTTCATTCTTCTCCCAAAACGATCGAAGACTGACAAGGAAGAGAACATAGGAAGCTACACGAGTTTGAGGTAAGAATCGAACCCTAAACTTCATGTTTTTGGCGTGAAACAGGTTTTGGAAGTTTTAATCAAAAGGATGAAATTTTACGTAAGGACCATACATCTGGACTTCTGGAAGCTAAACAAAAGTTTTGAATGTAAAAAGTATGAATCTTCATGCCGTTACAGTCCACATATAGCCCATGCAGAAAATAGGGTTTTCATGGCCAAGAACAAAGTACTCGCAAGGCAAGTACGCGTAGGATACTCCATGCGTGAACTAAGGGTATTCGCAAGGAATACCTGAAGCGAGAACTATGGGTATTCACAAGGAATACCTTCAGCGAAAACTATGAGTACTCGCTTGAAAACCCAATACGAGTACTTGGAAGAATTCGCACGAGTACTCTATGCGTGAACTTAGGGTAGTCCATCATAATTGACAGTAACAGTTTTATAGATCTTCGTTATTGATCCCTATCTAGATAGTGTAATAGCCTAGCCAAACTGTTGAGGAAGAACAACAAGTCATGTGAGTTTTAGATCCCCTTTTTTATGTCTACTTTTGGGGTGATGTGCATACTGTGTAATGTTTATTATAAATGTGTGTTAATAAACAAAAGCGAAGGAATGTGTTTACTGTAACTGCGTGTTAGTAAACGAAAGTGAAAATTTTTTTTGGAGAATGATAAAGTAAGGCAAACGAATGTTTTTTTGAACAAAAATGTTTATGAAAGATAAAGAATGTTTTAATAAATGTGAGAAGGTGAAAGTTTAATGTCATTACATTGTCTATATCCAGGAAAGGAAAGAGAAGGGTTCCTTCGATAACAAATGTAACTTTATGACATGAGTCTTGGGAGTTCAGCACGGTCCTCGTGACTGGTCCTATCCTAAGCTTTATGACAGCTTCACGGTCCTGAAGTCCGTGACTGTTATATGATAACATGGACGGTGCTTTTATGACCAGTCGATGGGTGTAGTTGTACAATTGCTCAGTGTGTGAGGGTAACATGGGTTACTCATAGGGTTAACATGACCCTCGACGTTTTATGTCCGCATCATGGACGGTCTTCATGATAAAGGCATTACGTATACTTCATGGACGGTCGTCATGAATGTTACGTAAACTCTGTGGACAGTTGTCACGGAGGATAGTACCGAAAGGAATTGCAGCGCGATACGAAATATACTAATAATGTATGACTTGGAATTAAATAAGTGTGTGAATGTTTTGCCATTACCGACACCGATGTTAGCATGATTTAAGTCCTTTTATTAAATGTTATGTTTTATGTAAAGCTAGACTCACTCAGCGTTGGCTGACTTTTAGTATACACATCAGGTTGAGTGTAGGTAATGAAGGTAGCTGAATTTAGTATGCGAGGAGTTACCCGACTACTGAAGAGTTGGCATTCAGAGTGTTATGTTTTGAAATTTGTTTTGATAAGACAATACTTGAATGGTTTTTAGGCAAGTTGTATTTGATTGAATGTTTCTGCTGCATATTTCAAAGTTTTTAATTTTATGGATTATGTGTGAATTAGTAAATCCAATAAGCGAGACATTCCTGGTTTGGGACTTACATTCCTCCACTAGATTCATTAGAACAACAGAGTTCTTGTTCGGATCCGATTCTACATATATTTGAACTCACATCATGTGTTGGGTTTTCTATCCACCTTCTATGCTGATACTGACCTTCTACACTAAATTTGTATGTTTGATGCAAACTTTAATCAATTATATAAATTTCATAAATGACAGTTATTGTAGTTATAACTATTTTTTTTTGCCAAAAGGAAAATGGGCATATTTTTTGATACAAGGGTGAAACTAACTTCCATGAAATATTTCAAGTATTACATGTATGATGTTCTTGGTCTTGAAGTCATATCGTACAATTCTCTTAAGTCAATCAGAACCTACATCTTTCTTAACAATAGCTTTATGAGTTTTACTTACGTTATTGTATTATATGTAAGTGTGTGTTTCTTATATTATCCCAAAGTTGAGTTCGTGTAACTCAGACAGTAGTGGGTTGAAATACTCCTTTTAGAAAGTGCATATCCATATACGATACAGAAAATTTAGCTGGTGTATTTGATAATCTTGTCCTTGAAACTTGGAAGCTCCTCGACAAGGTGAATCGAAACTATTTATCTTCTAGTTTCATCTAAATTAAAAAAATATATATATAGATCATGTTTTAAAACAACAATCTAAAATCAATATTTAACAAGTATTTGATAATGGAGAGAAAATGAGAATTGTTTTCCATTGAGATCAGTAAATAAATAAACTAATATATAGGTCTTTAGTAATCAATACTATAAATTCAAATTTAAAAAGACAAAAGTAAATGTTAAAAGTTTAATAATATTAATAATCACACTTAATGTATTTATAATACTGCCCACTTGGTTATCATATTAATGATAGAAATAGTATATTTTCTTAGGAAAACCCAAACAGAACAATAGCTAAGGGAAAAAAGAGAGTATTGGGTACTTTTTTATGTGTTGATTAGTAATTAAACTCTGAGTCAACACAATCCAAAAACACATTAACCAACATCTTAAATGTTGAAAAAGTAAGTGTTTTAGTAAACAAATCTCATGAACAATATTTCTCGTTAATCTTTATATTATACATTATTTATGTTGCACTATATGATAAAATTAATATAATATTTGACGACAGTTTTTTAATCAACTGTACTTCTATCAAACAATCCTTTTAAAGATCATGAGGTGGGAATAAGGTTATATTACTTTCATGTAAGAATGTTGATGCCTCATACCGTGAAGATATACCACAAGATCCACGATTGTGTTGTGTATATGACTAGTACACTAATGGGCCTCCATGGGTGTTGTAATGTTTTAGGTTACACAAAATCACATTTGGTCATAACAAGGTGTTTGGTGTTAAAGACATGTGTATAATAACTACTACACTAATGGGTCTTGTAATGTGTTAATGAGTTATTTCATGTTACATAAAGTCGCATTAGATAACAAGTCATTTTGGTGTTAAAGACATGTGTATGATGACTAGTCCACTAAAGGGTATTGTCAAGTGTTATTGGGTTGTGTTATGTTACATAGTCACATTAGGTCATAGCAAGTTATTTGGTGTTAAAGACGTGTGTACGATGATTTGTACAGTAATGGGAATTAATTAGGCTTGTTGTGTGTTATTGACCTGTTTTATGTTACATAAAGTCACATTAGATCATACGAAGTCGTTTTAGTGTCAAATACATGTGTGTGATGACTAGTGCACTAATGGGCCATGTCATGTATTATTGAGTTGTTTTTGTTACATAAAGTCACATTAATTAGGTCATCACAAGTCATTTGGTGTTAAAGACATGTTTATGATGATTAGTACACTAATGAGCCTTAATTGTCCTAATCATGTGTTATGGATTTGTTTTATGTTATACAAAGTTAAATTAGGTCATAACAAGTTATTTTGATGTTAAATACGTGTATATAATGACAAGTACATTAATGAGCCTTAATGGGCCTTGTAATGAGTTAGTGAATTGTTTTAAGTTACACAAAGTCACATTAGATCATAATAAGTTATTTTGGTATTAAATACATATATATGATGATTAGTACACTAATGGGTCTTAGTTGTCCTTATCGGGTGACTTGCTTTAGGTAACTAAATTCACATTAGGTCATAACAAGTCGTGTTGATGTTAAACACGTGTGTATGATGACTAGTATACTAATCTGCCTTAATGCAACTTCCATGTGTTAGTAAGTTGTGTTAGGATACACAAAGTCACGTTAGATCATAACAAATAATTTTATAGTACATTATATTTCAAGATCTTACATATAAATATAGACATTTTTTTGTACTACTTACATTAAAGAGAAACTTACGCCATATGCACCGTTAGTTTCCATATCCTAACATTGTGATTACGTGTGCACCATTGGTTCTCATATCCACCATAGTGTAATCCAGATGACATGGAAAATGTATGACATGTGAGGCATTTCGTAACTCCGTTTCACACTAGACCATTTCTAAAGCTAGAAAAAAACCATTTTCGACAACTCACGGGTCTAAATATTCCGATATTGCGCATTACTCGACCACTAGTTCCAAATTATGTTGGTACCGGCTTACCTTCTAGTATGCCAAAAGATTTCAAATGCGGACATCTTCAAAACGTAGGAGAAACCATGCAAATCTATTTCATTCATTTTAGGCGCTATGTAGAAGTCTGTATCAACACAGATGAAGTTTCCACATACATAGATGAAGGATCCAAGACCAAATATGGGAAGTCGAGCTATATTCCGGACTTTCTTTGGTATATGTATCATCGATTTTAATTCCGACACCACAAACTCTAACAAACTAGTTAACACCAAACAAAGAGATTCGTGTAATACAAGTGAAAAACAAGGAGATTTGCGGAGACGAAGAATAAGAACCAAGAGTGTTTATATATAGGTATTGAATGAAGAATTCATTTGAAAACAGTGGAGGTACAGGTGAGAATTTTAGCTTAAATTTTGTCTTTAGACATAGCGACGAATTACCGAAGGACATTCTGTCGGAAGTCGACAGCGACAAAAAAGTTTTACCAAACTCTCATCTAGATTCTTGAACGCGTCGGTAATCCGTCAGGAATTACCCTCAGATAGGTCCACTGATAAATCTTGTACAATGAGGCCATCTATCGGTGACTCGATCAACATTGATTACAAACATTTTCCTGATGAATACTTGTAGATTTTATTTAATTCTTTTTGTTTTGTGGGATATGTTGTTGTCTGTCAAAAATAACATGGGACGAAGGCCGTCGGTAATATTTCATCGGTGAAAGTTAGTTTTCTAGGGGTGATAGTTTATGTAATATTATAATTTGACTAAATACGTCTATATACACTTGTGTTTATTCCATACTTTGTTAGTTCATGAGCCCATGAGGGAAGTCAAAAAGCTCACCATCAACTACAATCCAAGTTCGATTACATAAGATTCCTTGTTAAAGAGCATGTTTGACTTCAGTAGTTGTATTATAATTAATATTAACAAAACAAAAGTGATTCCACGTATCTTTTACGTTAATCATTTGGTCTGCGATCATGTTACTGAATCATTAGCCTCACTTATATAGTATATTAAGATCTAGGCGATTATGTGTTCAAACTTTTGTAGGAGAATCAAAAACTAGGGTGGGTTTCCATCACCCTAGTCCACCAAGCGGCGGCCCCTACAAGTGGGAAGAACAGGTTACCTGCCGCCTACTTTGTCTTAAGCACATGGCTTGTTGTTTCTTGTCGGACGGCGGTGGATCACCCACTGAACTAAGGAAGGCTCCGGTGTAATAAAGTAGAATTCTTTAACTTAGTTGGGCATATATTTTAGTATTTTACTCTAAACTTCAGAGCTTATACATGCATGAATTAGGGTTTTCTTTCAAGAGGTAACTTCTAAATAAGAAAATACGTACATCGTATTAGTGGTAAGACTCGAACCCCAAGAATATTTTGTTTTCAAGGTGTGTTATGTACAATTTTTTTTTAAATGTATTAAGATCCCGAATTAATTATCAATAACTTAGCATGATATATAATAGTCCATGCAAAGAGGAGCATAAAATTAAAATTACCACTACTAAAATATTGAGTGTATCATCAACCAACAATTCCCTAGGTGAAAGTCGTTACCGATGTAAATACGTTGATGAAGGTCTGTCTGTAATTTGGGCGTGGGTAATTTGGTCACCAACGGAATACTGAGGGAACACCAACGGATATAGTAGCGACGGATTACCGACAGGTCTTCGTCTGGTGACCAGCAAGACTTCTTCGGTGCAGCATATAGTAGTACCGAAGGATTACCGACAAAATTTGACGTCGAGGTTGCCATTTTAAAAATTTACACACCCATTGGTGAAATTTCAAGGATGGTTGCTAGTTATAGGCATTTTTACCGACGGGTTTCCGACGAGCATTCCATCAGTAATGAGCCCCACTCTAACAAACCCTGAAAAGTCTGTGTGGAAATCTTATAGGAAATTCAGTCCGGTGATTTCCGACGGAATCCTGGACCCACACCGACAGTCACTTGTCGGGAATCTTATCGAAAATCTAATCAACTGGAACGATTGATTACCGAGAGAAATTCGTCGGTAATGTTTTCCCAACAAACCGACGACACTTTGAATTATAGCACTAATTTAAAAAATATTTTGAATTTTTTTGTGGATTTTCTATATAAATTTGTCGGTATCTTGTCGTCGGTGATACTCATTTGCTTAGTGTCGTACATGAATGATTTTGTCATATTCTACACATGCACAAAAATATAGAATGAAGGAGTTTGAAATAGAATGAAACTATAAAAATGATACTAACACGTGGCAGGTTTATTAAATGATACAGGCACTACATGCGGAAATTCCTGTTTATATTGGCAATTTGACAAGTGAAACTAATAATTTTCATTTTCGTTGTCAAGGGTAATCCCTGTAGTGTAATCATCACAAATTAAACGCTCGATTTCACTCACAATGATGATTATGAATGGAATGAGGAAACATACAAGCGAAATTGAGTGAAAATTAAGCGTAAATCGATTGTAATTCTACAATATTATCATATTGTGATTGTATTTGGCAATGAAAGTGAAACTTGGGAGAGTCAATTGTCAGTATGAATTCTTATTGCCCAATGTCAAAGTTTGAGTTATTGAAATCTAAGTATCATTAAAAAATATTAATATTTAAAGTTTGATATTTGATTTTTAATTTTTCTTTTCAGTATTGATTTACATAAATAAAATTAATTTTATTCTTGGAAGTTTTAACTAACTCTTTGAAAGAATACTGAATGAGGGTTAAAAAAAATTATGTGAAATTTAGAGATGTTCTCATTTTTTCCACACTCAACCCACTGTTTGTTTGTCTTCCATTGGGTTAGTAATTTGCAATTTTCTAGTGTTGATTTTTGTTTAAATGTTTTGATCCCAGATGTTGCAAAAGTCATGTCTAAAATAGGAATAACTAGGCGCAAAGTAATGTGCAACAGCAGGTGCCTAGCTACCATAATCTCCCAAACAATTTATATCTTTTGGTTTCCTAATATAATAGGAAAGATTAATAAAAGAAAAGTATTGATGCAGCACATGGAGGGCATAACAAGTTAAGCTCTTGAATCTCTTTAAAATTTGTACTTTATGCCCTCCATAATAATTTTTTTGAACACAACTCCTTTTTCGTTAAAATCTATACCTGAATGTTCAGAAAAATAAAATAAACAAGCCCGTGTATTTCGTTTTTTAAATAATTATCGAGCATTAATTATTTGAGAAAAACCAAATTAAAACAAAATGTAAACATTGAATTAAAAAATAGAAAAATATAATTATGAAGCTAGCGTTAGAGTATGATTGGTTAGCGTCGTGGCCCCTCTCCCCGTGAATTGCCCCACGCCCTCCCCCATTCACGCCCCTTTTACCCATAGGGGGTTGGTGTACTGTTCACCAACGTGAAATTGATGAGGTGGATCACGCCCCTCTATTAACGCCACCACTACACCGATTGTCTTATTATGAAGAAAATGATTTAGCAAAAAACTCAGAAGACTTGAAAATATTAATAACACGAGAAAACTAAATAAAACGGTGATGTTTGGGAAGTAATTTACATAAAGTTTCCGTTGGTCACAAAGGGGTACCGGTCACAAAAGGGAATACTTTCATAATAGTTTATAATAGTTCGCTAAGAAGAAAAGCAAGCTTTAATTTAGTGGGTTAATTATAATAAGAGTTGAGACTAATAAAAAAGGTAGAGCCAGCTTCTAGAAAAAAAAAATCATAAAAACTGAAAATAGTCATTTTCTATAGAGTAAATTACTATTTAAGTATATGATTTATCACTTTTAACTATTTGAGTTTATATATTTTTTTTTCATCCCTTTGTGTCCTAACTTTTGTTTTTCATAAACATTTAAGTCCAGATGACTAACTCTATTAGATTTTCTGTTAAATTTCTTCTATAAAGATTGAAATACCCATCAGGGACCCAAATGGTTAAAAATAATTTTCACCTTTACAAATCTTTAAATGGTTTACAAATCTTTACTCTTTACCTTTTAAAAAACAAAAATAATATATATATGTTTACACTTTACAGATCTTGATTTTCAAGATCTCCCGTCCCCCAGCCATCACCACCGTCGGCCACCACCACTTTGGTCGTCCTTCCAACTCCAAACGCCTTTGCAGATCGTCCCCCAAACCCAAACGCCACCCTCTCCTTCTTTGCAGATCGTCCCTCCATCGGAATTTCTACAAGAACTCATCGGAATCGTCGCAACCCCAAACGCCTTTGCAGATCATCCCACCATCGGAATTTCTGCAAGAACTCATCGGAATTGAGCACCGACTGGTTAGGGACTTCGTCAGGGCTTTCCAATTGATCTTAGAGAACATGTTCTTGAGGAAATAAGGATGAAATCCGATGTACCGGTGGTGAGGAAATACGATTTATAGGGGGGGGAGCTGGGTTAATTTCCCCTTGTTCTAATGGGACGGTGGTGGAGATAGAAGTTAACATTTTATGAGATAGAAGCATTACAAGAATGTGTAAGTTATTCCCTTTTTTGAACTTTTTATAAAAGTTAACATTTTTGCGCATAAATGAAAGTATGTTCCTCTAAATAGACATTTACTTAACCTACATTTGTTCCGTCTAGTCTCAATTGCATTCCCGACAAGACTGAGAATCTTTCCATCCGCCAACTCCATAAAAACTGTTGAAAAACATAACCCTTGTCCAAAAACCATGTCTGTTAAGTTGAAAGCTGGTTAGACAATTATTTTGTAGCCAGTTCTGCTAGTAGCAGTTATGTAATAGGTATAGAAATAGGCTATTGTATTACATCTGAGAGTTTGATGAAATACAACACATAAATAAAATATTCTCTTCCTTTCTTTTGTTTTAATTTCCCTATGGTATTAGAACCGTCCTCCTCTAACCACCCCCACCACCATCCCATTAGTACAAGGGGAAATTAACCCAGCTCCACCCCCCCATAAATCGTATTTCCACACCACCGATACATCGGATTTCATCCTTATTTCCTCAAGAACATGTTCTCTAAGATCAATTGGAAAGCCCTGAAGAAGTCCCTAACCAGTCGGTGCCCGATTCCGATGAGTTCTTGCAGAAATTCCGATGGTGGGACGATCTGCAAAGGCGTTTGGGGTTGCGACGATTCCGATGAGTTCTTACAGAAATTCCGATGGAGGGACGATCTGCAAAGAAGGAGAGGGTGGCGTTTGGGTTTGGGGGACGATCTGCAAAGGCGTTTGGAGTT
This sequence comes from Smallanthus sonchifolius, assembly GCA_023525975.1. Classification (NCBI taxonomy): domain Eukaryota; kingdom Viridiplantae; phylum Streptophyta; class Magnoliopsida; order Asterales; family Asteraceae; genus Smallanthus; species Smallanthus sonchifolius. Next base: position 10,094,251 of record CM042025.1, read on the forward strand.
GGAAGGACGACCAGAGTGGTGGTGGCCGACTGTGGTGATGGCTGGGGGACGGGAGATCTTGAAAATCAAGATCTGTAAAGTGTAAACATATATATATATATATATATATATATATATATATTATTTTTGTTTTTTAAAAGGGTAAAGAGTAAAGATTTGTAAAGGTGAAAATTATTTTTAACCATTTGAGTCCCTGATGGGTATTTCAATCTTTATAGAAGAAATTTAACAGAAAATCTAACAGGGTTAGTAATCTGAACTCAAATGTTTATGAAAAACAAAAGTCAGGACACAAAGGGATGAAAAAAAAACATGGACTCAAATAGTTAAAACTGATAAATCTTATATACTTAAATAGTAATTTACTCTATAGAAAATGACTATTTTCGGTTTTCATGATTTTTTTTCTAGAAGCTGGCTCTACCTTTTTTTAATAGTCTCAACTCTTATTATAATTAACCCACTAAATTAAAGCTTGCTTTTCTTCTTAGCGAACTATTATAAACTATTATGAAAGTATTCCCTTTTGTGACCGGTCCCCCTTTGTGACCAAGGGAAACTTTATGTAAATTACTTCCCAAACATCACCGTTTTATTTAGTTTTCTAGTGTTATTAATATTTTCAAGTCTACTGATTTTTTTACTAAATCATTTTCTTCATAATAAGACAATCTGTAGTGGTGGCGTTAATAGAGGGGCGTGATCCACCTCATCAATTTCACGCCGGTGAACAGTACACCAACCCCCTATGGGTGAAATGGGCGTTAATGGGGGAGGGCGTGGGACAATTCACGGGGAGAGGGGGCACAACGCTAACCAATCATACTCTAACGCTAGCTTCATAATTATATTTTTCTATTTTTAATTCAATGTTTACATTTTGTTTTAATTTGGTTTTTCTCAAATAACTAATGCTCGGTAATTATTTAAAAAAACGAAATACACGGGCTTGTTTATTTTATTTTTCTGAACATCCAAGTATAGATTTTAACGAAAAAGGAGTTGTGTTCAAAAAAATTATTTTTCGTCACGTAAGTGGTTTTTTAACGTGTTTGAATCGACATATCAACTAATAAATAATCGTTTTAAAAAATATATATCTATTGTTTATAAAATTTAACAAAATGAAATAAAAAAATTCAAAAATAAATGTGAGGCGTGAAATCACTGCGCATCTTAGTGATTCTGGTCAGTGATTGCCCCAGTCCTGATGTGATAGGGACGTGGCGGGGTGTGAAACCACTATGGATGGCCTAAGAAGTTCGTTATTTGATTTCCTTTAGCCATAAAGGGCCTCGTTTTCATATATTAACAAAATCGTCACAAGTAATATGAAACCCATAGAGGTTACTGATTGCAGGTTCATTAATTTTTTAGGAGTACATCGCCCGTATCTTTTTTTATTTTTAACGGTAATTTGGATCACTGACGGGTCAGTGACTCACCCGATCATCTTCACCTCCCTCAGGAGGAAACTCTTCAAAGGTGAGAAAACCCCCTGCCCCAACTTGGACCCCCTTTTTTTTTGTCACAAATGAGACTTGAACCCAAGACCTCCCCATTTTAGTGAATTGTTAGGTATACACATTTACCACTAGGCTAAACTATGTGGTTGTTTCACATCGCTTGTATCTTATGTGGTTGTTTAACATCAGTTATCTTTTTCAAATATTTATGAGGACTCTTATATGTTTGTGGGTAGAGGTGCACAAATCGGTTTTTTAACCCAAACCGGTTCAAACCGACCCGAACCGGTTTGGTCAACGAAAAGTCAAAACCGGTTTGGACCCAAACCGGTTCGGGTTAAACCGGTTTCAGAGAGGGAAATATGTAAACCGGTCAAACCGGTTCGGGTAGGTTTTAAACCGGTTTGCCCCTTAAACCGGTTTTTATTAAAAAAAAAAATCAAATAAATTTTATGTTTTTAATATAAAATCCAAAATAAAATATAACAAAATTAAAACATAAAGTTCAACGTTTATTAATATTTGGATAGTTCGGAAATTAAAAAATATAACAAGATAAAATTGTAAAACATTACAAAAAGTATAACAAATATAAAACATTAAGTTCAACGTTTTATTTTTTGGAATATTGATTGATTATTCTTGTACGTTGTCTTCGGAACTAGAGCTTCGTAGCCTTGCATCTTCGGCTAGTTCTTCATCCGTGACTGGTTCGGATATTCCAAGATCAACCTCGTTGTTGTGTATGACTTCTTCGGCTTGAATTTCATCTTCGAGAGAAGTTTGGTCTTGTATCCTATCCATCGCATCCAAATGGTCCTTCAAACAAATGCACATTTCCATCGCTAGGGGTGTGAGTCTAGTCCTTCGTATCAATAATACCCTGCCACTAAAAGAAAACGCAGATTCCGAAGCTACCGTGGAAGCTTGGACGGTTAGTACATCACGGGCCATGGCGGAAAGAATCGGAAACGAAGCTTCGTTTTGTTTCCACCATGCCAAAATATCAAACTCCTCAAAAACGGTAGGAGGCATAAACGCTAAAAAGTTTGTGCCAACATACCTTCCGATTTCGCTACTCGGGGTGGTACCTCGAGCACGTTTACTAAATTCATTTAACATTTCGTTATATAAATTCAAGTTAACATCTCTCGAGCTACCACTTGATGATGTACCCATTGTATCATGTGGAGTCGGAGTTGTACCATATTTATGTAAATAAACATCAAATAAATCTTGTAAACATTTGTTAAAATATGTTTTTGTGCCTTGTGCAAAATGGATGTCTTCGCTATCCAAATTCAAAGCGTAAGTAATTCTATCAATCAAGGTTTCAACCCCGTAAACATTTATGGTAGGGTTTAACGCGGCGGCGCAAGTTATAACGGGAGGGATTTCTTTAAAATATTTCACTAATTTTTCTTTCATCGGTTCTATCATTTTTGTAAAAAGATCGCTTTTATTTTCAAGCTCAGACAACTTGTTAGCCATTAAATATATTTGTTTTAGTGTTAATGGACTTGTGAGATAATAAACACCGGATAAAAAAGTTGTGGCGGTTTTGAAAACTTCAAGCAATTCGGTTACGTCTTTTAAAATGTTCCAATTTGTAGACGGAAAGTTTTGAATTTTATGACGAGGTTTTGAGGAAAGCATATCATGAAATATTTCTAAAGTTTCTCTTTGTCGTAAAGCGCTATAAAACATAATATAAGTCGAGTTCCATCTTATCTCGACGTCCCAATTCGGGCCTAAGCAAAGATTATTCGTATCACGACAAAATTTTATATAATCATGGTATCTTTTTCTGTTACTAAAAATATCTTTAAGCATTTGTCGAAAACTATATGTTAAGTTTGAAACCTCTTCAATTGCAAGCCCGGCTTGCACCGCCAAGTTAATGATGTGTGCGACACATCGACTATGGAAAAAAACGCCGTTGCAAACGGGTTTATATTTAATTTTTAGTTTTTGAACCGCATTTGTATTATTAGATGCATTATCAAAAGACATTGAAAAAAGTTTATTTTGTAATTTAAATTCGTTAATAACACCATCCAATATATAAAATAAATTTTCGTCGGTGTGTGGATATTCAAACAAGTCAAAAGCGATTGTACGCTTCATCATTTGCCACGTATTGGGATCAACCCAATGCGCGGTAACGCAAAGGTACGAATCGGGTATACCATGTGGAGCCGACCAAACATCGGTGGTTAAGTTTACACCGGTTTGCAAATTTTCAAAACCTAAAATTAATTCTTTTTTTGCTTTTTTCCACATTTTTATACAATCTCGTCTAAGGGTTGTGCGACTTACTTGGTGATAACGAGGTTGGAGTGTCTCTTGAATCATCTTTGTCAAACGCGGATTGTCAAAGTGGTTGAACGGCAATCCTTCTTGAATCACTAACCTCGCCATTCGATCTCGAACAATATTTGGATCAAAGTTCCAAATTCCTCCTTCGTTTGTCATCGAGGCTTGACCTTCACTTGGAATTCCCTTCAATGACGGGCAAGATTTTTCCATATGCGTTTTCAAAGTAGTGTTTGAATCTTTCCCCAAAAACGCACCACACAACTTGCAACGAGCACGTTCCTTTCCGTTTGACAACAAACATAAATCGTAATTGCACCAGATTGCCGGATTTCTCGTTGTTGCTAGAATTTGCACAACGGTAACTTCGTTTGAGGAACCACTAACACCAAAACTTTCCATGTTTTTTTTTTTTGAGTTTAGAGAGAGTTTAGAGAGCGTTTTTGAGCGGTTAAAGAGCGGATTTAGAGATTAGAGAGTGTAAAGAGAAGTGTGATCAACCCTAAACACCCCCCACCTATTTATAGTGTTTTATGGGTCTAAAAAACTCCAAAAAAAGGGCCAAAATCGACCCCAACGGCCATATAGCCGTTGGCCAACGGCTAGAACTCGCCCAACGGTTCAAACCGGTTTAGCCAAAACCGGTCCCAACCCGATTTTTTTTCAGAAATCCTCAAACCGGTTTGAAACCGGCGGTTTTTGGGCAACCCGAACCGGTTTGGTCCAAACCGGTTTAACCCAAACCGTTTTGCCGGTTTGAACCGGGTTAAAAAAAAACCGGTTTTTTTGTGCACCACTATTTGTGGGTAGAGAAACATATTTCATGTGTGTTTCAGTGTTTACACCCAGTTTAGATTAGAAGTATGAGAGTTCGGTTAAAGCCCAAAAGGGCCCAACACTCGAGACTAGTGGTGCACAAATCGGTTTTTTAACCCAAACCGGTTCAACCCGACCCGAACCGGTTTGGTCAACGAAAAGTCAAAACCGGTTTGGGCCCAAACCGGTTCGGGTTAAACCGGTTCGAGTAATGGAAATATGTAAACCAGTCAAACCGGTTCGGGTAGGTTTTAAACCGGTTTGTTCTTTAAACCGGTTTTTATAAAAAAAAAAAAATCCAAATAAATTTTATATTTTTAATATAAAAACCATAATAAAATATAACAAAATTAAAACATAAAGTTCAACGTTTATTAATATTTGGAAAGTTCGAAAATTAAAAAACATGACAAGATAAAATTGTAAAAAATTACAAAAAATATAACAAATATAAAACATTAAGTTCAACGTTTTATTTTTTGGAATATTGATTGATTATTCTTGTGCGTTGTCTTCGGAACTAGAGCTTCGTAGCCTTGCATCTTCGGCTAGTTCTTCATCCGTGACGGGTTCGGATATTCCAAGATCAACCTCGTTGTTGTGTATGACTTCTTCGGCTTGAATTTCATCTTCGAGAGAAGTTTGGTCTTGTATCCTCTCCATCGCATCCAAATGGTCCTTCAAGCAAATGCACATTTCCATCGCTAGGGGTGTGAGTCTAGTCCTCCGTATCGATAATACCCTGCCACTAAAAGAAAACGCAGATTCCGAAGCAACCGTGGAAGCTTGGACGGTTAGTACATCACGGGCCATGGCGGAGAGAATCGGAAACGAAGCTTCGTTTGTTTTCCACCATGCCAAAATATCAAAATCCTTAAAAACGGTAGGAGGCATAAACGCTAAAAAGTTTGTGCCAATATACCTTCTTAGTTCGCTACTCGGGGTGGTACCTCGAGCCCGTTTACTAAATTCATTTAACATTTCGTTATATAAATTCAAATTAACATCTCTCGAGCTACCACTTGATGATGTACCCATTGTATCATGTGGAGTCGGAGTTGTACCATATTTATGTAAATAAACATCAAATAAATCTTGTAAACATTTGTTAAAATATGTTTTTGTGCCTTGTGCAAAATGGATGTCTTCACTATCCAAATTCAAAGCGTAACTAATTCTATCAATCAAGGTTTCAACCCCGTAAACATTTATAGTAGGGTTTAACACGGCGTCGCAAGTTATAACGGGAGGCATTTCTTTAAAATATTTCACTAATTTTTCTTTCATCGGTTCTATCATTTTTGTAAAAAGATCGTTTTTATTTTCAAGCTCAGATAACTTGTTAGCCATTAAATATATTTGTTTTAGTGTTAATAGACTTGTGGGATAATAAACACCGGATAAAAAAGTGGTGGCGGTTTTAAAAACTTCAAGCAATTCGGTTACGTCTTTTAAAATATCCCAATTTGGAGACGGAAACTTTTGAATTTTACGACGAGGTTTTGAGGCAAGCATATCATGAAATAGTTCTAAAGTTTCTCTTTGTCGTAAAGCGCTATAAAACATAATATAAGTCGAGTTTCATCTTGTCTCGACATCCCAATTCGGGCCTAAGCAAAGATTATTCGTATCACGACAAAATTTAATATTATCATGGTATCTTTTTCTGTTACTAAAAATATCTTTAAGCATTTGTCGAAAAGTATATGTTAAGTTTGAAACCTCTTCAATTGCAAGCCCAGCTTGCACCGCCAAGTTAATGATGTGTGCGACACATCGACTATGGAAAAAAACGCCGTTGCAAACGGGTTTATATTTAATTTTTAGTTTTTGAACCGCATTTTTATTATTAGATGCTGTGAGGCCCCAAACCCGGGAGGCCTCACGTATTGGATTTACTCATCAACACATAGCACTTTAAACATAAGACATTCATTAACACCGTGGAAACGATTTAAACTTCTTTACATACGCAGCGGAAATATAACATGTCTAAACATAACTTGTCAATTACAACTGAAACTTGTCTTAATCAACATAATCAAAAGAAAACATAAACAGGATGCCAGATGCTGATCTTCGGGTAACTCTTCTCGCCAAGCCAAGCATCCACTTCCATCTACTGCCACCTACACTTAACTGATGTGCATACTAAAAATCAGCAACGCTGAGTGAGTTCTAACGTTTACTTTAAATCAATTTTACAAAAGATTTACTAAAACATACATACATACTGCCCTTAAGGCAAAACTTTACATACTACACTTTTCAAAACATATATACTGCTATTAAGGCTAAACTTTACATACTTTACTTTTCAAACATATATACTGTCATTAAGGCTAAACTTTACATACTTTACTTTTCAAACATATATACTGCCATTAAGGCTAAACTTTACATACTTTACTTTTCAACAGTTTAAAACGTATAATAAACCGTCAATTCCTCTTTACTGTACTGCCCTCATGGCTTACATCCATGAACCGACAAGTACCTGGTCAATGGCCCCATGATCAACGACCATGAACCGACAATACCGCTTATCCGTCAATTCCTTGTCACTACTGTACCGCCCCCATGGCTTACATCCATGAACCGACGAGTACCTGGTCAATGCCCCCATGGCTAACGTCCATGAACCGACAATACCCTGGTCAATGCCCCCATGGCTTACATCCATGAACCGACAATACCGCTTAACGCTAAGGGGAGGTTGCGTGGACCTCCCGAGCAACCGCCGTCACTCATCCCAGTTGTACAACCGTTAACGAACCCAAAGGTTCTTACTAATGGGTAGAACCCATATCTGACATCTTGTACAAGTAACATCTGTCCCAAGGACCTTTATAGCTGGTACATATTCCCGAAGGAAAACTGTTCATAAATCTTTCTGTAAATCTTGTTCATAACTTAACATATATCATGCCTTTGTTTATGTATATAAAAATATAGTAAACGCTTGCCAAATGATATATCTTTGCTTTTACTGAAATATATTTTAGCACATATATCATGCCTTTGTTTATGTATATACAAATATAGTAAACGCTTGCCAAATGATATATCTTTGCTTTTACTGAAATATATCTTAGCACATATATCATGCCTTTGTTTATGTATATGAAAATATAGTAAACGCTTGCCAAATGATATATCTTTGCTTTTACTGAAACATAGCTTATCATAAAATACATCTTACTTTCTGAAACATAGCTTATCATATATATCATGCCTTTGTTTATGTATATGAAAATATAGTAAACGTCTGCCAAATGATATATCTTACTTTACTGAAAACATACTAGCACATATATCATGCATTTGTTTATGTATATGAAAATATAGTAAACGCTTGCCAAATGATATATCTTACTTTACTGAAAACATAGTTTTGCCTCTTTTAAACCTTTCATTAAAACATAGCTTTTCTCTTCAGTTTATAATATATAAAATATAATAAACACTTTACACTAAGTATGCACACCACCCCTAAAAAAGGCAAAAAGGGGATTAGAACTCACCTGGTATCTTAGCTGCAATTTTCTACTGTATCTCACACAATCTGATCAATCATAACAATTGACACGTATCAGACTTAACTCAACACTAAGTGGTTTAACCATTCTGATTTAGGCGACTATACTGACTTTACCAGCCTGATGCCTGCGCACTTAGCAAGTGCGCAGACATTGCTTCCTGCGCACTTAGCAAGTGCGCAGACTTCCCTTCATGCGCACTTAGCAAGTGCGCAGGCTCCTCTTCCTGCGCACTTAGCAAGTGCGCAGGACCTGCTCTGTGCGCACTTAGCAAGTGCGCACGACCTGTTCTTGGCGAAAAACCCTAACTTTCGCATTCGGGTCTGATCACTTCAAGATCCCGAACCTAGTTGCATTCAAAACGTTCATTTTCCATTAAGGAACTCAAATCTATGCTTATCCTTCAGTTTCATCCGATTAAACATAACATTTTCACCCAAAACCCGAAAAACCCAAAAATGAACTAAAACTCAGATCTAGGAGAATCGGTTACCTGTAATCACTTCCTTTTCATTGCTAAACACCCACGAGACTCTTGCTAACGATCCTTGAAGCTTAATCCGAAAACCGGGACTTTCTCTCTCTAGGCTCTCTCTCACTCTCTCTCTCTAGAATCCGAAAATCTGGATGGAAATGGGGCTTTTGGGCAGGTCTTGAGGTTTATAAGGGCCCAACCCTTCCCCTTTCGGCCCATACACCCGGCCCAAGCCCGCTTCCTCTCTTTTTTATTTAAGTTTTAATTCCTCGTGAATTCTCTCGTGCTCTAAAACTCGGGATGTTACAGATGCATTATCAAAAGACATTGAAAAAAGTTTATTTTGTAATTTAAATTCGTTAATAACACCATCCAATATATAAAATAAATTTTCGCCGGTGTGTGGATATTCAAACAAGTCAAAAGCGATTGTACGCTTCATCATTTGCCACGTATTGGGATCAACCCAATGCGCGGTAACGCAAAGGTACGAATCGGGTATACCATGTGGAGCCGACCAAACATCGGTGGTTAAGTTTACACCGGTTTGCAAATTTTCAAAACCCAAAATTAATTCTTTTTTTGCTTTTTTCCACATTTTTATACAATCTCGTCTAAGGGTTGTGCGACTTACTTGGTGATAACGAGGTTGGAGTGTCTCTTGAATCATCCTTGTCAAGCGCGGATTGTCAAAGTGGTTGAACGACAATCCTTCTTGAATCACTAACCTCGCCATTCTATCTCGAACAATATTTGGATCAAAGTTCCAAATTCCTCCTTCGCTTGTCATCGAGGCTTGACCTTCACTTGGAATTCCCTTCAATGACGGGCAAGATTTTTTCATATGCATTTTCAAAGTAGTGTTTGAATCTTTCCCCAAAAACGCACCACACATCTTGCACCGAGCACGTTCCTTCCCGTTTGACAACAAACATAGATCGTAATTGCACCAAATTGCCGAATTTCTCGTTGTTGCTCGAATTTCCACAACGGTAACTTCGTTTGAGGAACCACCAACACCAAAACTTGCCATGTTTTTTTTTTGAGTTTAGAGAGAGTTTAGAGAGCGTTTTTGAGCGGTTAAAGAGCGGTTTTAGAGATTAGAGAGTGTAAAGAGAGGTGTGATCAACCCTAAACACCCCCCACCTATTTATAGTGTTTTAAGGGTGCAAAAAACTCAAAAAAAAGGGGCCAAAATCGACCCCAACGGCCATATAGCCGTTGGCCAACGGCTATTTTTTGCCCAGCTCGAAAACCGGTTTAAACCGGTTTATCAAACCGGTTTGGTTAAACCGGTTCCTAAACCGCTCGCCTCCTGAAATCTCCAAACCGGTTTCAAACCGGCGGTTTTTGGGCAACCCGAACCGGTTTGGCCCAAACCGGTTTAAGCCAAACCGGTTTGCCGGTTTGGACCGGGTTAAAAAAAAAACCGGTTTTTTTGTGCACCACTACTCGAGACTACTCATAACCAATTCCGATATGGAAGAAATCTAAAGAGTTCGAAGCATTGAATGTGTTGAATGATAGGTTACGAAAGTCAACTATAAAATGTCTTGGTTCTTGAACACATATATAGGAAGGTTGGTACTATGCTTGGTAAGTCGAAAACGAATTCCACAAATTTGCTTCAGGGCTAAATTTTATAGCGTGCACTTAGGGAAGTCCATTGGTCAATTTATAGCGTGCACTCGACCATTTTTTAAGCCCAAAAAGTTCAAGACCATTTTTCTTCCAAATTTCATTGTTATAAAAATCTAGGGCCAATTATATTTTGTTGGATTTTTAAATTAAATGTTTTTGTGTTATTTGTTTGTAATACGATAACTAATAAGTTAGATTTTTATTTGGGGAAAAAATCAAAATTTAATAGAATACCTTCTTCAATACAAGTATTCCCAACGAGTGAAATAACTGATTTGTGTTAAAGATATTTACTTTAGCAGTTTTTTCAAGTTATTCTACAACATGATCAAGTTCCTCCACAAACACCAATTTTTATAATGTTTATACTAAACTGAAAAAATATGCATATAGAGATATTATGGCATTAATTAACTTCGGTGCACAACCAATATAAAAATTAAATAAAAACTTTACACATATTAAATATGCTTTGTGTAATCGTGTTCACTTGTTATTCACCAAATTCAACCACAAGCCATACTTTGGGCTTACAAATTAATCAATGAGCATTTGAACATACTTATTGAAGCTAACTTCACATAGAGCTGGGAAACATATTATCAACTTAGATTTTTAAAACATATGCCCCCTTTGTATATGCAACCACTAGCTATAAGCAAGTGAAACTTTCAATGATATTATCCTAGCTGAGACAGAAAACTCAAATGGGTTTACTTGTGAGAGTATAACATATGTGCAACAAAATATGTCATATAATAACTTTGGAGGCAAAATAAATACCTATCACGTATACTATTTGTCATTGTTGCGACATCATATATTTATCCACCATAATAGTTTATAATACCTTGCATATCCTATAAAAAAAGAAAATTCAAATGTTCAACAAATTAACCTCACTTCCAACAAAATTGACCCTCAGATTTCATACTCCATGGCTCGTGAAGGTAGAAGAAACATGTTCTCATGCTGTAAGGCCTTAAACTTGGGAGAACTCACACATTAGATTTACTCATTTACATATAGTTCTTAAACATAGAACTTCATTCAAGCAGCGAAAAACTTCATTACAAAGCATACACTTGTCCAAAATAATTAAAACATTGTCTTAACATATTAAACTTTCAAACAATAAACATAGCAGGATGTCGGATCTTCGACAGTCGGGTAACTCTTCTCACCAAGCCAAGCATCAACAAGCTACCTTCCGGCCTACACTTAACCTGGTATGCATACTAAAAATTAGCTACGCTGAGTGAGTTATAGCTTTACATAAAACATACATTTAATAAAAGTAGAAGATTTTACACATACATAACATCAGTGCCGGTAAAGGCAAAACTTTTACTATTCATTACTTTCAAGTCATACATTATATATCTAATCTTTGCTAAAACATAACACGGGAACTCATCACAAAGTCTCATCATGAAGGCTTATCTTGTAACATCCACAAATTTAAATGGGTTTTCGGGTGGGGGTCTTAAGTGATGTGGATAAAAGGAAACAAGACGCGCCAAGGATTTGGGCCTTTGGTGGTTGCGCATGGGCCTACGGAAGGGGAGACCCCTTAACCCTAGCCTCTACCACCAAATCTTCCCATTCATCATCTCCATCTTCCAAGTTCTAGACAGAGAAAGGTAGAGAGAGAAAGTGACGGTTTTAGCTCAAGATCGTTCCATCATCTTTCTCCACCGTTTGCTTGAAGTTTCTCCAAAGAAACGAGTCGTTTTGAGGTAAGAATCGTCATTAAATATGAGTTTTTAGTGTAAGTGGGTTTTCAATTTTTCATGTTCTTTTTACAAAAAGATTGGATTTTTACGTATTAAACGAGAAACAAACCATAGATCTAGCTTCACGAGAGTAAAACAAACGTTTTGGACGTAAAAAGTTGATACCTTGACAAGTTTGAGCCTTGGCCGCCATTTCCATGCAGGAACCCTAGATTTCTGCTAAGGAAGACAACCAAGCAAAACTATAAAGAAGCGAAACTAACAGAGAAGCGAAACTTCCTTGTTTCCTTCAGATCTCAGGAGGCGAAACTGCCTTGTTTCACCTAAGCCACGAGAGGAGAAACTAACCTTGTTTCGCTTAGCCCCAGGACGCGAAACTGCCTAGTTTCGCTTAGACCTCAGAAAGCGAAATTCTCTAGTTTTACTGAATTGGTAGAAAGTATAGAATTAATTATTTATTAATTATCAATTCAGATTGTGGGTAACGCCTATTAGACCAGTTCATAGTACACAGAGGATAGCTTAACACTAGATGCCCTTTTTAATAGTTTTATAACGATTTGGGCTGGAGTGCATACTTATGTGTTAATGAATTTTCTATGTTTAAATGTTTGAAGTATGAATTTATAAATGACAAAGTGTGTACGGTGATGAATGATAGTTAATACGGCTACTTCGGTAGACGGACAGATAGTTAATACGGCTACTTCAGTAGACGGACGGAAAGTTAATACGGTTACTTCGGTAGATAGACGGATAGTTAATACGGCTACTTCGGTAGAAGGACATATAGTAATACGGCTACTTCGGTAGACGGACGGAAAGTTAATACCGCTACTTTAGTAGAGAAACGGAAAGTTAATACGTGTATTTAACAACACGTTAGACAACTTATTTTTCTTAATTTTTTATTACAGCGCAAATTATAACATATATTATGTGTGTATATTTTTTTTCTATAGCGTTTTCATTAGTTTTCTTAACTCAAGTGGGTTTTTAATTTATATTTCCCATATATATATATATATATATATATATGTGTGTGTGTGTGTGTGTGTGTGTGTATATATGTGTATTTATATATATATAGGAGAGGGTTAGATTGAAAACTCATTTGAGTTGAGAAAACTCATGAAAACTCAATGTAACTTATGTTTTTTAGACATTTTTATTACTATTTTTGTCACCAAAAAACCCAAAAATACAAAAAACCGCCGAGTACTTTTTTTAAAAAAAAATCTTGAAAAAATAACTGAAATTAACGTTTTTATAAATATTGGTCAGTATGACGTCAGCAGTAACATATGTAACACATGAACAAATGACAAAAATTCATGTTTTACATACGTAACAACGTTCAGCGATTTTATAAAAAAAAATTATAAAAAAAACCGCTCGGCGCTTTTTTGATTTTTTTTGGCCAAAGGTTATAAAATTAGATATAGAATCTATCTAAATTTTTTTTTAAAATTTTCATCAATTTTTAGCTGTTACCTAATAAATAGTTTCCATAGTTTTCTAAACTCAGTGAGTTTTCTAATAACCCCACATTGAGGATCGGTTATGTATAAGAACCGATTTTATAAGTTCAAATAACAATGAAAGTTAAATCATTTTAGGATTAATGGTTTCTTTATTAGTGTTAAAAAGTTACACAGAACTCCAACAAATGAAAATTTTGAACTTGAAAAAGAAATGACATGAACTTTAAACTGTGCTTGCATCACCTTGACCCATCAACAAAGCAATGGAATTTTTATGATATAAAATGAGAAAATTTGATTTTGAATAAAAAGAAGTGTCAACCTTTATTATATGGATTTTTATGAGTGAAATTGCTATATAACCAATTATATCAGCACAAATTGACGATTCAGATCAGGGTGATATTGCTGCCTCATAAGATGTCTTGACCTCCTTAAACCTTGCTTGTAAGGCCTCAAACCCGGGAGGCCTCACTTATTGGATGTACTCATCAACACATCGCACTTAAACATAAAACATTCATCACTTAACAGCGAAAACGATTTAAACTTTCAACATAACAGCGGAAGCATAACATGTCTTTCACAACTTATCAAATTCATACAGAAACTTGTCTTAAACAATAAAAACATAAACTGGATGCCATACACTGATCTTCGGGTATGAATTTATGCTTCGTCTTGCCAATCCAAGCATCCACATTCATCTACTGCCACCTACACTTAACTGATGTGCATATTAAAATCAGCAACGCTGAGTGAGTTCTAACGTTTACTTTAAATCAATTATACAAAAGCTTACTAATACTTAAATACTGCCCTTAAGGCAAAACTTTACATACTTTACTTTACTTTTCAAAACAGTTTAAAAACATATAATGAACCGTTAATTCCTTTACACTGTACTGCCCTCATGGCTCGCGTCCATGAACCGACAAGTACCTGGTCAATGCCCTAAAAAAACGATGCCATAAAACTTGGGTCTCCTATACGAAATCAGATAGAATCTACACCAAAACATCTTATTCAAGAAGTGTATTGCTATTGTAGTGATTACATTCTTGTAATCATATATGACACGCTGATTATAATAAATGAAACGAAATAAATAGCATTTCTGGATAAAAAGTGTTTCGGCTAAACCGTATCCGACCCAACCGATTTCAACACGTACCAAAATTACCCACTTTGAACCGTTAGCAAACCCTCCTTACTTGACCGTTTAACTACCTCTAAACGGAAATCCTTAAACCGATATCATAGAATGTATTACATTGAATCGAGGTGTCGGTTTATCACAAGTAGTTGAAAATTTTTTCCATCTTCAATATTTCCAGAAGTCAGATTTTCTAGCTCAGTTGCAGTGGATGACCAACCATTATTATCATCATAATCATTTATTGTAGTTGTAGCATTACCACCCTATGATGTTTACACCCAAAAATAAATATAAGAGCGTCCGGTATACCGCCGTGTTTCTTGGCGTGATCCCATGTGGCAAGAAAATCACGTCGTCATTTTCTGGGTACACCGCCCCCTTGCCGCGTGATCGAATGGCGTGAAGTGTGTACGTGATTTTTATCACGCCGAGAAGAAGAGGAAAAGTAGCCCCAAATCAAATCCTCACTTTCATCATCTTTCACTCTCTTTCTACAATTCTACAATTCACAAAGAAATGGCGGAAATTCCAAAGGAAGAGAGGTGCAAACGTTCCGACGGTAAAAGATGGCGATGCCGGCTGCCGGCGATGGAGGGAAAGCTATACTGCCAACTGCATTATCAGCAGGGTATTCGCCGCCAGAGAAGGCAGCCTGTGCCGGACCACTTAAAACTCGAAAGAGCCAGACGCACCCAAAAATTGGAACCAGATTCCGATTTGCCCCCAAAAAGAATCAAACAAGAGGATCCAATTTCTCCTCCGGCGGTTAAAATTGGTGCTCCTTCAGCATTGAAGGTTGTTTCTTGTTGACCAATTTTGTTATATATACATGCATTTAAGTTGTTGTGTTCTTGCTGCTTGTTTGGTTTTGACCTAATTTTTTGATTTTTCAATTTGGGGGTTTTATTTGTTTTGTATGAATACTGTTGTCTGCATTACAGATTGTAATTGATTTTTATCAGGGGGTTTAATGGGTCAAAAGGGGTAAATTTTTAGAACAGTGAAGGTTGTTTCTTATTGACTAAATTTGTATATATGCATTCAAATTGTTATGTTATTGCTTGATTGCTTGGTTTTAACCTAATTTCTTGATTTTTCAATTTGGGGGTTTTACTTGCATTGCAGATTTGATTTATGTAAATCTTTCAGTTTTATTTTTATTAATGAATATTATTTTATTATGTTTTATTTTATTTAAATAAAAAAAAACATTAAATTATCACACCACCACAATCACATGGGTATACCCCTTGCCATGTGATTATGGTGTGATTTTCCAGAGTCTGACGTGGCGCCACGTGACGTGCACTTTATTATCACATGACATCATAATCACATGGGTATACCCCTTCCCCTAAAACAAAAGAATTTGTTAGTTTATGATACTTAAAGACATCAATTTCTACACGTAATTTTAGCAGAAGTGCAAGATTAGGTTCTTACATTTGAATTATTTTCGCGTTTGGGGTGCTGAATATGACTATGCGTGCCATGAGCAGAGTCTGAAAGCTGAACTTTTAGTCTACAGAAGATTAAAATCCAATTAACCAATTAACCTTATCCTAACTGATCTACACCTTCCTAAGTTATAATAACTTTATTTTAGTCATACAAACTTCGTAGAACAATTAACAGAAACATGAAAAAACTTATTATAATGTTGCATACCTGATGATATTGATTGAATCAATAAATCAAACAAAAGATAAAAGAAATCTAAGTGTGGTTTAATTCAACAAGGCCATATTAGCTTTTCAAATTTCTATAAAACATGAATCTCCGACGACGTGTGGATGATGCGAAGTAGACATGATACCTAGTGAAGCTCTGAGCATTTTGAGGTACAATCTTGTGAATAATGAATCGAGAGACCGAATAACAAATGCCTAATATTGTTGCTTCAAATTGCTCAAACCACCAATTGGATCCAAAAATAAACCTTCTCCCCTAACAATCAATCACTGATAACATAAAAAGGAAGAACATTAACCAAAAATCAACAGTGTAACAATACATCGAGTTAAATCTCACACACTAACCTAAAATTTCAAAAATCGAGCAAAATCATGAAATCATCCCACAAATCTACAGTTCTACAAAACTACATGACTATAAACAGCTCATGCGATCAAGTACGTAAACAAAATACACAGATTTCATCCAAAATTAAAGCTAGAAGGAGCACGTAGAGAGAGAGAGAGACTGCAGAAATTTATGTATAACCACAAATTACAGAGAGAGGTTACCTGAATTTGATGAAGGAGCGGGTAGAGAGAGAGACGACAGAGTATTTAGAATTAATTAGAAACCCTAATAAAAAGGGGGGAGAGAAAATGTGTATACCATACCTCAAGTAAGGGCAATGATGGATTGCTGGTGTTTTGTGCACTAATTGCCCTATAGAAACAACAACCCACTAGTGATTTAAATCGGTGTATCCAAACACAAATTTCCTAGCGATATTTAAGTACGATAGAACCTTGTCTTCGAATCAGATTGAGTGCGAGTATACTGACAAAAAACGATAACAACAACATCATACAAGGGAAAACCATATCTAACCTGGATGATAGTAGATCTGAACAGGAGAACCACGTACAAGGGAAAACAAGTTCGGTTGAGAGCTCGTCGGAGACTCGCTGAAAAACAGGCTGCTGCCACTGGAGTACGGGCTACTACCAGCCTGAAAAACGGGCTGCTACTGTAACATCCCAAAAATAAAAAGACGAGTTATAATAATGGGATTAAACGCAAGACGAAAAGAATAAATGAACGAGGCATGAGGGGTCGGGTCGAATGGGCCGGCAATCATAAGGGTGGCGGTCAAGGGAGATGAGCCTCCCTATAAATAGCCAAAACCCTTCTCATTTCTCTCATTTTGCCATCCTAGAGAGAGAAACCGTAGAGAGAGAAAGTTGACGGATCGGTCTGAGAAACTAGCATCTTATTCCTACACTACTCGTGAGCAAAACCTCCGATTCAAAAACTCGAAAGAGGTAACAACTCGACCTAGAATTGAGTTTTTAGTTTTTGTTGGGTTTCTCGGGTTTTTGGATAAAATATAGCATTTTTACGTATGAAACATGGAAATAAACATAGATCTAGCATCTAGAGTGGAAAACAAACGTTTTGAACGTAAAAAGTTTCAAACTTGAAGAACCAATCGATCCAGATCTGAATCCATGCAAAAAATGGTTTTTGATGAAGTTCACGGTTTTGAAAAGTTCACGGTTGAGTGAAGTTCACGGCTGGTGAAGTTCACGGCCGGTGAAGTTCACGGCTGGGTAAAGTTTACGGTAGGGTGAAGTTCACGGTTTGGGTGAAGTTCACGGCTGGGTGAAGTTCACGGCTGGGTGAAGTTCACGGCTGGGTGAAGTTTGCGGTTTGGGTAAAGTTTGCGGTTGAGGTGAAGTTTGCGGTTAGGAATGAAATGTAATGAGTTGTATGAGAAGCTAAAACTAGGTTGCGTACGTACAGGTTAGAAGATCCTTTAGAGACCTTCGACCCTGTTTATTTCAGGTGAGTTTAGAAGCCCTCTTTTAAATGTTTTAATAATATTTTTGGGCTGGTGTGCATACGTAACATGTGACTGTTTTATAAAACAATGTTTATGAATGATGTATGTGACGTTTTATGAAACGATATTTATGAACGATGTTTTGAAAGGAAAGGTTATGAAATAAGTGTTTATGAAATATTTTGCCAAAAGAAGTTTACGAAGTGTTTACGAATGAATGAATTATTTTTAATAAAACGTATGAATGCTTTAACTGAAGTTTTGAAGTAAAAGAAGTGAATGTTTACGAAAGTCACAAACGAACGAATCTGCCAATATTCCTTAGGGAATGAAGGTTATGGGTATGGGAAGTATGTTATGGGCCTTTACCTTTTAAGGGCCTTTGTGGCTGGCCAACTGTTGTACAACTGGGGTGATGACGGTCACACTGGGGATTACCGTGATCCTTGAAGTTGGTACGATTTACCTTGCGGGTAATCGTGCTTGAATTTAGGTACGACTACTCCACGGAGTATCGTGCTGGAAGTTGGGTACGTGTCATCCTTGTGATGCCGTACTTGAAGTTTAGTATGCATGCCCTATGTGGTATCGTACTTGAAGTTTGGAATTGACGGTTACGAGAAGGCGCAGATTCGATATGTTCGTTGACTTATATTTATGACGTTATGTTATGTTATTGCATGTTTTTGTACGCTTTTATTAATGAAGTTAAATGATATGTTTTTGGAAAATATTTGAAGTTAATGTTTTATGAAAAGCTAGAACTCACCAGCATAGCTGACTTTTTGAGTATGCACATTCAGGTTAAGGCAGGTTAAGATGATGGACGGTGATGTTGGGCGGCTTGATGAGTTACCTGGGTGATATAAAGACTAGCATCCCGTTTTGAAGTTGGTTATGTTATGTTTATGTAATAGACAATTTTACGCTTCCGCATGTTGAACGAGGTTATGTTATGTTTGAAATGAAATTTTTCGCTGCGTTATTTGATATTCAAGTTTAAGAACTGTTTGTGAATGAGTAAATCCCACAAGTGAGGCATCCCGGGTTTGAGGCCTTACAGCTACCGGCCTTCTCTTTTCCCTGGGTCTACTTCCGTTAGTCTCGACCACCAAAACCTTCGCCGCTTATATCCATGGCAAAACCCTATCCGCCAGAATGGTGACGGCGGCGACGAAGGAGAAGGGTAGAGAAATAGGGCATTTGTAAATGATGATGGCGACCGCGAAGGAGAAGAGTGGAGAAAGAAGCGGTGCCAAAACCCTAAATGGGAATTCAAAAAGCTATTTGCGTGTGTCTTTTGAAAGGGAAGTTAATATAAAGCTTTAAGAGTTGTACCACTTGTTTTAAAAGTTGTACATGTCTTAAAATTAAGACTTTTGGTCAAAAAGACAATTTTGCCCTTCTAATATGTATATTATATATAGTATATATATATATATATATATATATATATATATATATATATATATATATATATATATAGTGGATGGTTGCACTAAGAAGTGTAATTTGGTTAAGAAGTGCAATTTGGCTAAGAAGCCTAAGAATCAATCTCATTCATTCAATTGGATGATCAAGGTGTAGGAAAAATAAGGGATGGAGGGACATTTTTGGAAAACCCACAATTGTTGACTTTTTTAAACTTTCCCCATTTTTTTAAACGTTCATAACTTTTTCATATGACATTATTTTTTTTTTAAATTACACCATAAAATCGAGCGTTTTTTTATCTTTAATTTGAGTATAGCATTACTATATTTTTTTATAAAACAAAATTGACACTTAATGAAATTATGCCACTTAACGTAAATGTGCTGGTTTCTAGTAAAAAAACACAATTAATTGTGTTGCATTATAAAACAACACAATTAACTGTGTTGCTTTATCATAAAACAACATCAAACAGAACAATTAATTGTGCTGTTTTTACCATAAAATAATACCAAAACAACACGGTTAATTGTGTAACTTGCTCTTCTTAGTTAACCAAGCACAAAAAAAAAACCAGAACAACAAAACTAGTATATCAAACCAGCACAAAACAACATTTTGATTCATAAGCTTTTTATTATCTATCACTGAACCGTTTTGTTGGTGTATGGATGCTTTAAAATTTTATTTTAAAAAAATGCTACCAAATTAGACAGATAATAATTGACTAAAAGTAGCACAAATTAAAGAAACCAGCACATTTACGTAAATTGTGCTGTTTTACAAGAAACCAGCAAATTTTTAATTTGCTAAATTGTACTGTTTTACCAGAAACCAGCACATTTATGTAAAATAACACAATTTCATTAAGTGTCGATTTTGTTTTTACAAAAAAATATAGCAATATTATACTCAAATTAAAAATAAAAAAACGCTCGATTTTATTATGTAATTTTTTTAAAAAAATAATGTCCTATGAAAAAGTTATTAACGTTTAAAATAAGTGGGGAAGTTGCAAAAAGTCAACAAAAGTGGCTATTACTTAAATGCCATTTCACCCTTTATTTTTTCTACACTTAAATCTTTACACTTGATCATCCAATTGAATGGATGAGATTGCTTCTTAGTCAAATTACACTTCTTATTTGAACCTCCCATATATATATATATATATATATATATATATATATATATATATATATATATATATATATATATACACACACACACACACACATACACGTGTGTGTGTGTCTGTGCGCGCATGTGAATACAATAGTTTGATGGTTCGTTATGTATAGGTAAAAGGTACCAAACTAAAAAAATGTGAAGAGATAATTTTGATTGTTCGCTTATTTATATAACCTACACATTTGTAGAGAAAAATTAAAAATTTTAAAAATATATGAACATATTAGTATAATGGTTTTTTCATATACATAATCTAGGCGTGTGTATGTATGTAGTACAATATTAAGAAAATATGTACCAATAATTATAAAGTTTAATGACTTAGTTTGTTATGCATGTTCTCGTAAAAAAATGGTTTTTGAGATGTGTGTATGTATATATGTATGGATGAATGTATATATATATATATGTGTGTTTATTTGTGTACAAGTACATACGTATTTATGTATTATTTACACTTTTATCGATAGGTCATAACCGGGTACATAACCACTTTGGTTAAACCGGTTGGACCGGTTAAAACTGCAAATCAGACTTGATGGTTTGACTAGATTTTCATTACTATTTTCCTTCAAAATTCTTATTTATTGATTAATTTTTATTTTAGACTTCATATTTTATTAACATACAAATTCACACCAAATGATAAAAGTACTTTGACATTTGTTTTAGATTATATATATATATATATATATATATATAAATTAATTTTAATATTGTAAGTTCCTAAACTCGTAAGACCTCACGCATTAGACTTACTTATCAACACATAGTTCTTAAACATAAGATAACATCTTAAGCAGCAGAATATTGTTAAAATTACGAACTTGTTCTTAACAATAACAAAAAATGTCGTCTTAATCATTATTTGAAACATTAAAACATAACCATGTTGCCAGATTCTTCAATGCTCGGGTAACTCTTCCTCACTAGCCAAGCAACCATGCTATGTGCACACTAAAAGTCAGCTTTGCTGAGTGAGTTATAGTTTTATATTAAATTTAACTTCAAATATTTTGCCAAAACTTAAACATTAAACTTCCGTAATAAAAGTGTACGTAAACATGTTAAAACATAATTAAACATAAGTCAAACATATATATCGAATATGCATCTTCTCGTAACCATCAATTCCAACTTCAAGCACGGCTACCCCGAAGAGTAACACGTACCAAACTTCAAGCATTGCTACTCTGAAGAATAACGAGTATCAAACTTCAAGCATTGCCCCTCCGTACAATAACACATGCTTACTTCAAGGGTCACATTAATCCCCAAGATGATCGTCGTCACCCACTAGTTGTACAACAGTCGGCCAACCACAAAGGCCCCTAGTAAGGTGTAGCCAAACATAACATAACTTCGCATTTGTTCCCGAATGAACCATAGCAGATTCGTTTATATTGTGACTTTCGAAAACATTCACTTCTTTCATTTCAAGCTTTAGTTAAAGCATTTATACATTTTATTAAAATAACTTCTCATTCATAAACACTTTTAAACTTCTTTGGAAAAAACATTTCATAAACACATTTTCATAAACTTCACTTCATAAACGTTATTTCGTAAACTTCATTTCATAAACATCATTTCATTACATATGCACACCAGCTTCAAAACACAGTAAAACTTCATAAATGGGGGCATCAAGAACTCACCTAGTTGACGGTAATTAGTCTGAATTAGAAAGTCTAGGCTAAGCCGCGTGCTAAACTATTTGCGTGAAAATTAACACGTGGAATCTATCAACTTTGGCTAGTGTCGCCTATAGTGTCACCTAAACTAGTGACGCCTGGCACTAGTGTCGTTAGACAGTGTCGCACGAGTAGTGTCGTGGTGTAGCAGGAGTAGTGTCATGGACTATGTCGCCACAACGTTCGTTATGAACTTAGTGTCATCCAACATAGTGTCGCCATCATCCCCAAGGCCTCGACTAGTGTCGCCTCAAGAACAAACTCAGATCTAGCTACTGTTTTGATCCAAAATCTAAACTTTTTACGTTCAAATCGTTTGTTTAACTCCCATGTAGCTAGATCCATGGTCTTTAGGCCATTTCATACGTAAAAAACCAAACTTTTTGGATAAAACCTTGGTTTACCCAAAACTCATTTCAATCATCAAAATAGAGAAAGTTAGAGGCTGATCTTACCTCAAATCACGACCAGATGATGATGATGATGCTTTCTCCTTTGCTAGAGCTCGTTGGTTGATGCTAAAATCCCACCCGAGGTCAGTTTCTCTCTCCCTCTCTCTCTATAAAAGTATGGTGAAGATGATGAGATGAGGAAGATGGGGTGGTGGCTAGGGTTTAAGGCCCTCCCTCCCCTCCCTCATTCCAATCTTTCACGTATAACTCGTTTGGCTCTCGATCTTTAATCTCTTTGCTTCATTTTCAAAAATCCGAAATTATAAATATCGGGTTATCGGGTTTAGGGTTGTTACAAAAATTATCTATTGCGTGTTGTTTTTTTAAACATATTCAACCGGTCCAGTGAACCGGTAACGCGGGTAGTTATGACATGTTGGTTATGAAAACATTACCTGGAACTATCATTATTCAAAATGAATTCAATAGAAACACTGATAACTACGTAGTATATAAATTTAAATTAATTGACATGAACACACAAAAGTAGCACACAAACTAAAGCAGTAGCAATCTGAATTAGAATACATCTTCAAACACCCTACAGATACAAAATAACACCCTATAGCATTCCAATTTATTGTTCTAGTTCGAAAGCAGCCATGACTCTAATATGCCTTCCACTAAGCCTTTGCTAACAATGCCTGTGCTTGCCTCTCGTACCTAAATCCATTGGCTTTCGAGTTATCCGCAGACCAAACAAAGATACCGTTGAGTTTTCTCTGGCTCCTGAGCCTTTCGCAGGCCATAAAGAACCCATTTTCAGGCTTTAAACCACCACTCGAATCCGTGCTGAAGCTAACCAACACCTTACCACCATTGTAATTAGCTGACTGTGTCTCAAAGTAGCTCAAAAACTGAGCCACGGTGGTGCTCCTATCGTATGCGTAAAACTGGAAGTTAACATAGTAAAAAACACGCCCATAACTCCTCCATAAAGCCAGGTAATGGCGCTGCACATCACCATCGTCAAATGGAGCAATCGAAGCAAACGAAATGACTCGATTGTTTTTTAAAATCGTCACAAGCCGACCTATGCACTGTGCAAAGATGTCTGGTGTAGCATGGAAATGTTCATAATCGATATCAATTCCATCTAAATTATACTGTTTTATAACACTAGTGAGAGAAGAAACAGCATTAGATACCCAAGAATCAATAGAAAAAGCTGTGAAATTAACAGACTTATCGCTCACACTATCACCTCCAATACTTAACCCTACTTTCACATTCGGATGTTGGCGTTTGATTGAAAGAACCTGAGATGGGCTGAGGTTGTCCGCGTCCCAAAACACATTAAACTTTCCGTTTGTGGGTTTTGGGGATGATCCAGAAGTGAAGTCGATAGCGAAAGAGAGAATGAAATGAACCTGGATATTAGGGTTTATGGGTACATCAGAAAATCGAACATTTTCAAAGTTGGCCCCTATGTATTCACGAAAAACAATGGCTTGTGTAAGGATTTGAGTGCCATGAGCATAAAGAACGATTAGAGCAAAAAAAACCTTCCAGTTGCTCATTTTGCTGTATGTGTATAGTATGACTTGATCGACTTTCTAGCAGCGCCTATAAATACTACTTTCAAGTTGAACTTTTCAAACTAAACCATACCTAAAAAATGTTGGATTTTGAATCAAACATGAACTTAAATTAATGGTTTTTTTTTATCTCTTGGTGATATTATAGAATTATGGCGATTTGGCGATATTTAACTACCTTTTCGGGTCTTTTGGTATCTGTTTTATATGAAAACGACGATGGCAGTGAGACATACATATGCAGCATGTGCTACAACAAGCTAGTTGCGTCTTTGTGGTCGAATATTTTGTTTTTGCTTGATAATGGAGTTGGTAGATTTTGTCGGCATGCTGTTAGATGCGAACCTTGCTAGTATCTCATGCATATTATTTTCTTCGTATAAGAATACACATGATAGAACTAGATACAAAATAGATTCTTTGTAAAATGCACATAATATCAACTCGTATGTATGTATTTTTGTTTTTTGTTTTCTCATTTTTCCATGTTACGCCAGTACCTTTACTTTTTTTAAAAGGAAATGATTTCGATGTTTAAAAAATAAACTTTTAAAAATGTGAACAAAGACAATTACAGAAAACATCATTTACGTTTGTCTCTACTTTCAGGTTTCATCCTTAACTTTTAAAAATCACACTAGATATCCTTTACGTTTCCTTTTATTTCAATTTTCAACCTTTATCACTAACTCTCTATTAGTTTTTTAGGTTAATTCATGACATGTGCAAAACATGTGAGGGTATTCTGGTCTTTTACCCATTCACTATAATAAATAAAAGAATAAAAAACCTTAATCCCGTTCCTTTCATATCTAGTATGCGATCAATTTATTCATCGCTTTCTCTGTCGAACGTCGCTTCTTCGATTCACACCTCTGCAATCCTTCCCTCTCGAATGCTTCAGCCATCACTCCGTCGCTTCTTCTATCAGTTATAACAACTGTTTATTGCGGGTGGGGGAGACACGCAACAGTGTTAACTACTTGGACCTCCAAAAATCCAGGCTGACGATTCTATTCATATCCATTGAAGGTATGCATTTTTTATCGGTGCTTACTACTTCTTCCCACAATTCAGTTATATGCCCTCATCTACAATGAAATCTCATCATCACGGTTTTGTCCCTCATTTCTCCTATTTTGTGCTCCCCGATGACTAGACACAGTCACCAATTACACACAATAAGCTACATTATATGTGAGCCCACGAGTTCTGAAGATTAGAAATGGGCAACACATACAAATAAAAAACCTTTACGTGTGTGCACGTGACATATACTGGTCGGCTCTATATTCCGAGACCATCAATTCCAGCCCAATATGATGTCCCATTGACAAAATATGCACACATGACCTAGTATTTAAATTATGAGACCAACAAAGGCACTAACAACAATCTGCTACATTAACTTTTCCCACGGAGCACGCTCAAACAACGATATGCCATACTTGAGGGATGTATCCATTACTATCTTAGCTATTTATAGAAATTTTTACATGCTGACTTTATGGTTTTTGGCCATTTTTAGAAAGACCCATATGTTTCTACATATAGAAAGATTTACCAAGGGATTTTCGATGCATACATTCGTCGGTAAAGAACGTCTAAAAAAGCCTGGCGGGAATCATATCAGAAATCCAACGGCGGATTACCAATAGATAGCTCGTTGGAACACCATCCTATGGAATCTTGTATGAGAAAGCATTATTTTGCTAACTTTACCGGTGGATTACTGACGAGCAACTTTGTTGTCGTAAATTACCGAAAGTTCTACCGAAATCCAAAAAAAAAATTAAAAACTAGGTTTAGATGAATTCCGTCGATGATCCGTCATAGATTTTCAACGGATTTGTCTGTAATTATACGTGGATGATAATCCACTTTCTCTAGTAGTGTCATTTTTCATTTTCTTTTTGGCTTTTCTCCGGTGTGATTCCCCCACTAGGGGTGTTCAAAAGTATCCGTATCCGAAACCGAACCCGAAATATCCGAAATTCCGAATACGAATTATCCGTAAATTCGGATATCCGAATTTTCGGATTTGGGGTCGGGTAGCATTTTTCAAAAATTTCGGATATTCGGATATCGAAAATATATATTTTTTTAAGATATCTTTCGTTTAATGTGTTATGTATACAATATATATATATATATATATATATATATATATAAAGTATATGATTTTTATGTTATGAGTTTAGCTCTCTTATTTTTTTTAAAAATCAAACGTATTCGTGTCGTAATTTCAAAAATTATATTTTTTTGGCCAAATTTATATATTGTTTCCTAGAAAGTGTTATAAATACAATATATATGAAGTATATATTCTTATTTTTTTAAAAACTAAAACGTATTCGCGTCGTAATTTCGTAAATTACTCAAAAATAGGTTTTTTAATTATTTCATAAATATGATGTTTATTTAGTATATTTTAATTTATATATTTAGATTTTATATATTTAAGTTTAAAAAAAACCAGATATCCATTTCACTAACCCAATCCGAAATTTCGGATTCCAATACGGATAGTGAAATCCATTATCCGAAATTTTTGAATATCCAAGGACATCCGAGTTTGAGCACCCCTATCCCCACAATCCTGTCACATTGATACTCATGTTTTTTAATTGTACAAAGTTAAATGACTATGTATCAACTTTATCGATTAAAAGATTGTTTTGATTAGATCGGTCAAAATTCAAAATGATTATTTCTATAATTTTCATAAATTTTTACCCCAAATATGGATTTTTAAAGTTCTCTAGTCTCATGTCATTTAAGTTATATATATTTTGAACTTTCAGTTTCTGTCCTGTATTCATGTTACTATTTCTAAAAAAAATACGATTTTTTATTTGACCCAAACTTTAATACAACCTTTAGTTATTAGAATCAAATATACGAAATGTTTTCAATAATAACCAATAAATCTATACATACTAATAAATAAAGGTTTTAGGGTGTCACATGTCACTCTCTCATTCATTCTTAAGTTTTTTTTTCCGTCTCTCTCTCCTATTAATTATAAAAATCTATTTAATTATTTTTTCTTTCTCCTATTAAATAATAATGAGATCTATAACTTTTTTATAAAACGTTTTTCATTAATATGTAATAAGTAAATCTTTATTACTAAGTATATATAACATTGCATTTATTTAACACGTGTAATACACCGGGTTTCTAAAGTTTAATATGAATTAACATTTATCAGTTACAGAAAAAAAAGTTAATACTCAGCTAAAAAAATGTTTTAAAAATTTAATTGACATAATTTATAACTGTCACGTGAAATTTTATTAAACTCGTGTAATACACGAATTTTTAAAAACATAAATTTTTTTATTACTACGCATATAACATTACATTTATTCAGATCGTGTAATACACGGGATTCTAACCTAGTATATAATAAATAAAAGTTTTTATATGCCACGTGTCGCTACCATATTCAATCTCATCATTCTTTTCCCGTCTATCTCTCTTATTAAATGAACTCATATCTATTAATAAATTACTAATTATACTAATAACACATTTATTTTAAATTATCCTTTATTATACAAAACTTTGAAATCTAATTATGTTACTTTTATTTTCAATCAAATAGTAAATGAAAGTCAAATTATATTAAATAGTAATTGACGTATTTTCGAAACCTAATTATATATTATTTTTTACATATTTTGAATTTTGTTTTCTATCCTTAGTACATGTATAGTAATACATTTTTACACATGTAAAATACATAAATAAAATTTGAAAAATTTATGTATTGATATTTTTCACCCGTGTGTATTACTCGGGGTCTAAGCTAGTGGTATTAATAGAATAAATTTCAAGTTAGCAATATTTTTTAATTAATATAACAACTAAAAGACATCCAAAGAAAATGTAATTTAAGATTAAAAATTGCTATAAGAATATTGGATCTTTTAGACTATTTAAAATAAAAGGAAATATATGTTTTTAGAAAGACGAAATATTTAAATATTATGCGATGCGACTGAGTCTCCTCCTCCAAAAGTATATTGAGACCAAGTCTAATTCACGAGCTGATATAGAGACCAAGTCATAAGTTCAAGAGGATATAGAGACAGTGTCTCCTCCTACTTGTCGTGATCGCACACTAAATAACAGCTTTAGATTCTTTCAGTATGTACAACTTACCACATTTAAAATATCATTAACTTGATTGCTATCTTGAAAGGATAAGGATGCAGGAATAGTGTTGCCTTTTGAAAACGGTAATGCAAAGTTGAAGGATATGATCAAAATTAAATAATTAGCTGCAATAATTGATTAAGGGATGGTTTAAGTAGATTTTGGTAATAATTAACTCTTGATTATTATGGTGTGTAATGTGTTAATCGTGCTGACCATCACAATAATGCATGAATTTTGTATAAACATATACATAATGACCTATCAATTATGTGACACTTTGTAGTATGAGAGAATTAAGGACTATGTTGTGTGGTGTTTGTGGTCGGAAGGATGCCTTAGCATCCGAAAGACCACCACGTCATATTAAAGCAATAATATAGCTTTGATGAGACACCACAATACTGGATGGATGAGAAAGCCGGTTAAACCTTAAGTGTGTGTAAAATGTGATTGTATTGATAATTGTGTAATTACAAAAGGATTACGAAGGGGTTTATGTAGGATAATTGTTACTTCCTAATATAACTAATTATAATGTGATCTAATTAATATTCCCCCGCATGCTAAGGGCGGAGAGCGATCTATAGCTTGGAGCGTAAGAACATAAATCTTTGAGTCGGCAGCGGCTTTGTGAGGATGTCTGCAATCTGATCATCTGTCGATATAAATTGTACCCTGAGTTTTCCTTGTGCTACTTTTTCACGAACAAAGTGAGTCAATTTCGACATGTTTTGTTCGAGCATGAAAGACCGGATTAGCTGCAAGGTAGGTTGCACCAAGATTATCACACCAGAGAGTAGGAGTAGATTTTGTGTCTATCTCAAGTTATCTAAGGAGAGCTTCGAGCCAGGTTAATTCTACAGCTTTTCTATCAGAGTTTTGTATTCCGACTCAGTGGAAGACCTGGAACGGTTTTCTGTTTTTGTGTGGTCCATGATATAAGATTAGAACCTAAGTAGATAGGAACCCCCCCCCCCCCCCCCGACGAGCCCAATCAACATCAGAAAATGATTGAATATCGGAGGTTCCTTGCTAGTAAACATCATTGAAGGCTTGGAGAATGGAACTGGAATTATGGCGAATGAGTATATCATGATTCATGGTGCCTTTTCGATACCTGAGAATTCGTTTGGCCGCAGATCAGTGATTGTCTGACGGGACATGCATGTATTGGCACACTTTCTTGACTACAAAGGCTCTTTATGGCCTTAAGAGAGTAATTTACCGAAGGACACCAATAAGTTGTCGATACTTGACTGATTTAGAGAAGAGGGGGTTGTCCCCAAGATATAAGACTTGTGTGGTTCTCATTGGAGAAGAGAATGGATTGGAATCTGAAAGGTCAGCTCGTTTAAGCTCGTCGGCAATATATTTTCGTAAAGAAAGCAGAATATTCGGCTATGGCGCACAATTTCAACGCCCATAAAGTAACCAAGAACGCCAAGATCCTTTAGTGAAAAAGCATGACTGAGTTGTTTCATGGGTGTATCGACAGCTTTGTTGTTATTAGTGACGATTATGTCATCAACATAAACGAGGATGTACAGGATTATGTTCCCAGACTTGTATGTAAATAGAAAAGAATCTGTTTTAGATCCTATAAAGTTGATTTTGTGAGAAGCTTTGGACAAGCGATGAAGTTATGCATGTGGGGCCTGTCTGAGGCTATATAAAAATTTGTGAAGTAAACACACATGATCCGGATGTTTAGGATCAACGAAGCCCTGTGGCTGCCGAAGGTAGACCGTCTTCTTAAGATCACCGTGTAAAAAGTCATTGAGAACATACGGTTAACAAAGCGGCCATTGTTGTGTAACAGCAAGAGAAAGAACCACTCTGATGGTGGTAGATTTTATAACTGGACAGAAAGTTTCATGAAAGTCAACTCCCGGTTGTTGTCGAAATCCCTTTGCCATAAGGCGAGCCTTGTATCGAGCGATCGCTCCATTCCTTATTTAACATATACACCCACTTGCGATCAATGACATTAGCGTTAGTAGTAGAAGGTACTAAAGACCATGTGCCATTTTTAACGAGAGCTGAAAACTCGTTGGCCATGGCTTAATGCCACTCCAGGTGTTTTTTTTTGCAATGGTAAAGGAAGGGGGCTTAGAAAGAGAGGAAGTGGATGTGGAAATATGATTAGCAGAAGGACTATAAGGAACATAAGGTTTGGGATTTGGGTGTACATTTGAAGGACGAAGACGACGGGGTAAAGGTGGTGTAGGGAGGAGATTGGGATGAGTTAGAAGTAGAAGAGAAGGATGACGGATTTGATAAGATGTAGAAAAAGGGAGGTGGTCCTTGTTGAAACGGACATGGCGGGCAATATAAATCCGATCTATGGACGAGTCAATCTTGTGACGACCGATGTGGAGGACTGTAGCCTAGAAAGATAAAAGGTGTGGAGCGTAAGTCCATCTTGTGACGATTGTATGGTCGAAGACGAGGAAAGCATTGACAACCAAATCCTCAAAGAAAGGAATAGTCGGGAGAGCGGTTGTATAAGTTTTTTAAAGGTGATATACGAGAAGATGTTCGGGAAGGCATACAATTGATGAGGTAAACAGTTGTTCGTGTCACGTAGGGTTTTCTGTTACTTTGACCTTGACCAATGTTTGTGACATTACTTGAACATATTGGACTATATCCTAAACAAGTCTTGATCACCAAATTATCATCGCTCTCATTCCAAGTGATGCATCCCATCACTTGAGTCCAAAATTATTCTAGGACAATTTTCTCTCTAATTCTCTTCAAACTAAATACTCTACCATCATCCATGCCCGACACAATGACCTGACTTTGAGTTTCAGACCTGAATCTTGTTATCAATTGTACTCCTCAAACTGACAGTCAAAGCTCGTTGAGTATCCAAACTCTTATCTTTTTCCTAATTTGGTAGTCTCCAAACAGTTGAATTCCGGGACGAAATTCTCTCAACTTGGGGATACTGTAACACCCATAATTTTCTGACCTTATTTTATTTATTTATTTATTAATTTATTCTAAACAATAGTGACATTCCATTTCAATCTCATACTTATCACATTAACAACTATTTCTTTTTGTATAGCAATTCAAGTTTTCAACCTTACTCTTATACATTATCATCTATCAAATATATGTATGTATATTTATATAAGTATATACATATATGTATACTTTATCATAGTAGTTGAATCAAAAATAAAACTTATGAGCCTTAATAATGTATTTATATCTTTATATATGTATGAGTATTATTCATAAATATATATATATATATAATTATATATATATATATGTAACTATATATTTAATTTAATCATGTTAAACATAAACCATACAATTTGTACTTTTATAAAAATGAAAATTGTTCTTTTATAAAATATTTATAACTTAACAAATAATAATATTCTTATAAATTTCATAAATAATTTAAATCAAATGATTTTGGTTTTGAATCCATTCTAATTGCTCTGGACCTTCCATCCTTGAACCCTCAAATTCCAAATTGAACCCTATTCATGATTTGAACCTAACCCTTTCAACCTTGACTTAGAAAAGTCAACAGGCAGCAAAATGATCATCAAATCATCGAATTTGTGTGCCATAAATCCAATCCATCATGCACGAACGTTACTGGGTCTGTTTATGACGATTTTAACGAACCAATTTAATGGAAATCGTTGGATTTATTACCAAATTCAAACCGTAACCGTCGCACATCAAATCCCAATCGATTCACATAGTCTGAATGGAATTGAATCCTATAAACGAGTCCCACACCATCGCGACATCTTTTGATTCTCTCTAAACACTCAATCCTATCTCAGACACCTCTGGAGCATCGAATCTCAGCCGCGAAATACGGACCTGTTCATATCAGACGCAGGATCGCAGGATCGCGGTTAAAACCCATGGCTTACACACGCAGGATCGCGGGTTCGAAACCACCCCCCCCCAAGCTTTTTCCTTTTGCGCGTGTAATAACCATGAACCCAGTTCGCCGTTAATTCTTGTACCTCACCATACCTATCAGTCGTGTGTCAACTACTGAGTCGCTAGCCCAGTGGTTCACGCCTTTGACCCACACCTAAACCACCCGGGTTCGTTTCCCGGGACTGTACTTATTTTTTTTAAACCGTTTTCAAGTACAAATATTTACAAAAATCATTTTTATAAACCCTATAGAACTCAAAATCACTCTAATGATTTTAAAGTGTTAATTCTTTTCAAGCGGAACGATCTTATTTAATAATTATAAGGATGAGGAATTTGATTTAAATTAATGTAATGAACGAACCATACTCCTTGTATGAAACCGTTAAATAACAAATTATATTTGGGTGGTTATTCTTATAAACCCACTTCATTTTATGAAGTTTTATACATCTTTCATATAATTCATTTCTTTTTCGTAGAACAAGTTATAAATGATTATTTAAACGTTATTAACCCTTTTCAAAAAAAAAAGGTATAAATAATTATTTGGTTAAGCATAATTATTTAAAACATTGAAAAATTTATAGAAATACTTGGATAATTATTTTTTAGATAAATAATTATACAAATTCATTTAATTTCATTTAAAACTTACTTATAATAATATCTATTTAATATTTCTTTCAAATTATCATTCAAGTAAAAAGGAATCATTTAAGTAATTTAAATAATTACTCTATTTACATAAAATAATTATTTAAACCTCTTTCTAAACCACAAATTTATTTATTAATTATTTTTAGAAAAACTATTTAAATAAATCCGAATGTATTATTAATTAAACCTTTTTTTTCTGTTCCACAATTTATTTATTTATTTAATTATTTTAGGATAATTACATAAATAAACTCAATTCATTAATCAAAGATTCGAATAAATATTACCTCATCATTATTTTATATATTTTCCTACAAAACTTATACAAATACTACGCCCAACCCCAAACTCTAAAATTCCTAGAAACTCAAATAGATTTAGAATTGTTTATTCTCATTAAGTGTAGAATACAAATTTATCAGTGTAGGTTAATTGTAAGGAACCCTCACGAGGCCTATCCATCCTTAACAATTCATACCATTACAAGCTTCATTACAAGTGAGTTTCATAGGCCCCTTTTACTTTACTATTGTTTACAAATACTCGGGGTGGAACATGTTTACATTACTATACATATACAATTCAACACCTATGTTCTTATGCAAATGTTTATGTGTTTCATGTCTTAAACTATTTGGCGACCATACGTGTGTTTATATTTAGTACAATCAATAACTTGCGCGGCAAGCCTAAGGTAGTACCTTTTATGATCATTTATACGGGAATCCGATTCATTACTTAACACGAACCTTGGCGGGTTAGTGTATACATTTTGACATTTTTCATAACACAATCAGTTGGATTGTGTATACATTTTTCCATTTACATGGCTTGATTGTACGCTTTGAAACCTTGTATGTTTTCACATTTATGCCTTAGATTTGATTTGAACATATTGAATTGTAAACCCTTTTCAACTTTTGTTTGGTGTCAAAACATATGTTACTCACCAACTACTTGTAGTTAACATTTACTTGCATGTTTCAGGTGCACCCGTTTGAGGACCATGCTTGATCACTTAGGGCTATGGACTTTGTTTTAGTGAATTTAAACTTTGATTACGTTATGTTTCATTTGAACAATGTGTTGTTATTTTCCTTGTAACGGATACTTAAATTGATGAATAAATATTACAACGCATTTAATAGTTGATCATGTGCTTTTGAACAACCGCGTCAGCACCAGCGTATAATCCGTCGTCGACCGGGGAGTGATAACCATTTTATGCACTGGTATGTGGGAAGGATAATTGGTAAACAATGCCAAGAGAGGTGAAGAAGGATGTTATAGGACGAAATTCACCACCCCAATCAGTTTGGACAATTTTAAGTTTGGAATTAAATTGTCCTCCAACCATGGTGACAAAATTTTTAAATGTTTGTTAAACATCAGACTTGTTGGTTAAGGGAAAAATCCACATGTAATGAGAAAGTGATCAACACATTGCATAAAGTAACGATGTCCATCAGAAGATAACACAGGCGCAGGACCCCAAACATCATAATAAACCAAAACAAGAAAATTGGAACTAAGGAAAGTAGAATTAGGTAAAGATAATTTAGTAGAATTGCCCAAATGGCATGCGTTACAAGAAACTATATTTGTGTAGACTCGCCCTTCATGAAAAAAATAAAGAGAGTGAAAATCAAAGAAGATATTATTATCTAAACATTTTTTTATAGATAGAAAATTTTCTTAATTTCAGGAACGTGAGGATTGTGAGATATAGAAAAGGTTTTATTTAGAGAAGAGAATTGAGACGAACATATATGAAGAATAGGAAGTCCCTTACCATTACCAACATGGAGTTAATCATTAATATAATATGCCTTTGAATTCTCAAGATTTGATTAATCTGGCGTGACATGACTATTGGCTCCCGTGTGAGGAACCAAGTGGTACCAGCACTATAACGTGTATCTCCAAAATTTGAATGAGAATTGGCAAAATTAGTTGTAAGATTGGCATGGATTGTAGATGGATCAGGTTGGACAATCACTTGGGATATGGCCAATGCCACATCGGTTGCAGGAACCATAAACCATGTTCTGAGATGATGCCTAGGAGAATTGACTACAACCACGTCCCCTATTGTTGCCACGTGAGGGACCGCGACGTCCTTGGTTGTTGTTTCCACGATTGTAGGGCGGACGATAGATGTGAAAGGCTTGAGGTGCAGCAGTGTTGGGTATAAGTTGAAAGCCATGTTGAGAAGTCATTTTCTGAAGAGCCAGTAGTTGTTGTGATAGCTGAGATTGGATAGCAGAAGCTGATCTAGATGAAGTACCTGTAGTGGCAGTAAAAATAGAAGCAGTACCTGGTTGTGGAGGCTTTGTAACCATGTAGTCATGATTACTGAGAAGACCATAAAGCTCATTGAATGTCAATGGAGAGGAGTGGGCAAGGATAGTGGATTTGAGGCCATTGTATTCCTCACTTACCCCGGAGATAACAAAAAGAACCAAATCTTTGTTTTTGACCGGTTCACCAATGTTGGCAGTGCAGATGCACTCTCCTGTGCACGACTCAGTTAAGCTAGATGTGTCTCATCCCCCTTCATCTGAAAGAGGTTATGTTTTAAGCGTATATTCCCATGAGGCGGTGTGTGGAGCATTGGCACGGGCAAGAGAATCCCATAATTCACGAGTTGTGGTGCCTTGAACATGAGAGAAAGAGGCCTAAAAACCGTTGATATAATAATCATGCAAACATGGGCGTCATTTGAGAGCCATGTGAGATAGTGGGGATTAGTTTGTGACACTACAGCTACATTAGACCCTAATGGTAACATACGGTCTGGGAAAGGAATGGAGCCATCAATATAACTAAAAAAAGTTATTGGTAATTAAGAATGGTTCAATCATTGTTTTCCAATACCCAAAATTGGTTGGTGATAATGTAAATGCAAAACGGTGGGAGTTTTGTGCAGCCTTCTCTATAAAAAGTAAAAGCAGGTAGAAGAGCCATTGAACTTTCACACGAAAATCTAGAACTTTCCTGTGACTTGTAGCAGTTGAAATCGCACGTAACAAAGAAATTTTCGCACGAAACTTGTAAACGTAACTTTGGAGACGAAAGTTGAGACTTTCATGTAACTGTGTGGACCAAAAGTTTTAACTTTCGCGCAGAACTAATGCACGAAAGTTGTAACTTTCATGTGTAACATATTAGGGTTTTAAAAACTTTCTTGTTGCAGCGGCAACGAGCAGCAACTATAGTTGTGGCAAGGAGAAACTCACGACGTTTCTGATCTGTGATGATTGTGATCGCAACGAGTAGCAGTTGTGTGCGGTGATATCGGTTATTGTGAGCGTCTATGGTAAATTAGAGAGCAGCAATGACGAAGCTGTTGTGAGCGTCAACGACGGCGGCGGAAAAATATGACGAACCAATTGTAAACGGCGGTGGTGACGAGCGGCACGATTATGATCGGTGGCTGATTAGGTCTCCATGGTTCTGATACCAAGTTAAACCTTAAGTGTGTGTAAAATGTGACTGTATTGATAATTGTGTAATTACAACAGGGTTGCAAAGGGGTTATATAGGATAACCATATGTATATAATGCTAACTCTTAATGTAGCTAATTATAATGTGATCTAATAAAGCCTCAATATCAAGACATAAATGGAGGAGGTCAAGGCCCTTTAGGGAAAATTTCCCTCGATGTCAAGGCCCTAAATGAGCCTTAGAAATGGGACGGGGGTGGACATTGAGTATGGGCTTGATGTGGTGGCTAGTACGGACTTGATATCTTAGGCTTGGATGGATGATCTTTTTCTTATATCTGCACTTGGGTCTTGCATGTTCTGGACTTTCTTCTTTGGGCTTGGCTTTGGATGGTTTGTTTATGGGCCTGCGTGCCTAGTATGTCTCATTTGGGTCTGCGTGCCTATTTTGTTTTATTTGTTTGGTTGGGCCTGCGTGCCTTAGTATGTTTCATGTTTGGTTTAGGCTTCGGCCTGTTAGTATGTCTTTTTTGATTCTCGTGGTTCCCCCCTCCATGGTAAAAAAGCCCAGGAGGGGGGATGCACGCCGTATGTAACACTCATTCTATTTTAATAAAACATTTACCTAGGGCTTTGCCCTTTTCCCAAAAATGGAGGAGGTCAAGGCCTTTTAGGGAAAATTTCCCTCGATGTCTAGAATGGTTGTTTTTTGTTACGTCAATTAGCATATGCATGATCATCGCTGAATTAATTATAAAGAATGAAGATTCGCTATTTGAACCAACAAAACAATAGTCTCGGCAACAACATATATAATTTATGAAACCATGCTCGTGGGCTTGTTTCAAGCCGTAGAGGGAACAATTAATCAAAAATGATTAGGACATAAGAGATCCACAAATCTTGATTGTTGAGATATATTATAGCCTAATTAGTCGGATTTCCATGTAATAGAAGTTCTTAAAATCAAGTTAGCGAAGAGACCAATCTTGATACATTGTCAGCGAGAGGATAACTCAAGCTATTGTGTTCTTGAAATGGGGTAAATGTTTCATCATTTATAATTCTAGGAAAGGGAAGTTTATCTAAATGATATCCATAAGATGAGGAGACGAAGAGTCGAGGATGGGGGAACGGGAGCCGGAGATGATGGGCGAAAGGAATGCAGGACGACTAAAGTATGGCAACAAGTAAATAATAGGAAAAGTAAGTATCAGCAATCAAGATTTTCAGGAGATGAACTCTCCACTCTTTACGTCACAAATATTTCGGCTGGATGTTCGGCGAAAGAGTTATAGCAGGCAGTGAAAGAGCATGGATGTTTATCAGACGCTTTTATACCAAAAAAGAAGGACGCGAACAACAGGAACTATGGTTTCATTAGATTCAAAGGAGTGGAGGACATGGCGGAGATGACGGCCAAGTTGAACAACGTAAGAATAAAAGGCAACAAACTGTACGTTAACCCCGCGAAGTACTCTAAATACATGTTTTAGAAAAGTGAAGAGGTCAAACGTACTACGAAGTACGGTCATAACAGGAAATACGTCTGGAAGGAACACGGACAGTCATGGAGATACTGATGGGAAACACTGCTCCTTTGGAGGAAAGAGGGGAAAGAGTAATAGACGGTCATGATGGAACACAAAAAGGGTGGGGATATGGCTCGTTCAAGGAGGTACTGATGGGAAACACTGCTCCTTTGAAAACCACTCAAATGCAATCCAAAGGTGCTCTATACCTAGAATCTTGTTTGAAGAGATCGCCGGGGAAGTTACCAATATGAAAATTATTGGAAACCTAAGGAAGATATTGACGGCTGAAGGTGTGCAAAATTTTGAACTCTTATATATTGGGGGTTTGAAGGTTATGCTAACTTTTAAAGACGAGAAGTTTGCCTCTGATTATCTAAATGGATGTAAAGCCTCCTGGTCTAATCTATTTTCAACACTTCAATTATGGAATGGGCAGGAACTCCCTTTCGACAGAATTGCAGGGTTACGAATCCTTGGAGTGCCATTGAAGATTCGGGATGACGAAACTTTCAACCAAATTGCAGAAGAGTTTGGTAGGGTGGTATGGAAATCCGATTTTTCCTGGTCAGATGATGTGGTTGCTCATGGTTTCTGTTATGTCTTAGTAAAAGGGGGTCATATCATATCGGAAAAGATAAACTTATCATGGAGAGGAAAGAATTACTTGATCTGGATCCAAGAAGAGCCATTTCATTGGTATCCAGAGATGAACGTAGACAACGAAATAAGTGGCGAAGAAGATCCAATACCATACCGGGAGTTCATGAACCATTACGAGGATCTAGAAGATGAGGAACTAGGGGAAAACCATGGGTATCCAACCGGATCGGTACCGGAAAACCAAACATTCAGGCCGTCGATGTAAACGTGGGGAACATAAAAGTTGGTTCATTGCCCACGATTGTCTCGGGTACTGAAGAGTCGCACATCGGCTGCTCAACCGAGGCTAGTGTTTTGGCAGGTAATTTGAATGTTGATGCCAGAGACGCTAATGAGGACCAAAAATATGACGTTAGTTCTAATGGGCCGCGGGTCCAAGAGGAGGCAAATAAAGTTATTTCCCAGCCCATTTTAAATCCGGTTAATATGGCCCTAAATATAATCAATTTTGGCTCAGTCCCGTTCAGGTTTTTCAACCCCTGGTCGGGATCGACTGGATTAGATGAAGCAGTGTATTCGGCGTCTTTACAAAATGCAGAAGCGGATAAACAATTGGCATGGAAACTAAAAAAATGTAAAGGAGGCCATTAAGCAATGGAAACGTGTGGCTAAAGAGAAGGAAGAAAAAAGGATTGTCGAGAGTGTATAGACTATAGAGAGAGATATTAAGTAAATTACACAATAGTCCCTCACCTGTTAGATAGTTTTAATAAGTTACATAATTAATCCCTTAGATATAAAAAGAGTGTAATGCCCTTCTATTTAACATAAAAGCTTAACAGAGTTAATGAAAATGACTCAAATGGTTATAAAAAAAGAAAACTTAGATAGCTAGCAAACATCAGAGACTCAAATGGTAATTTACTTTAAATCAAAATGAGCTTGAATATTATCATTGTTTGTTTGCGTTATCACTCATGATTAATTGATACTTTCAAACTCGACTCATCATGACTTGGTGAGTTCATGTCTTCATGATGATGTAAATATATATGATAAAATTGTAAAGTAACAAAGTTGATAAAGCTCACGAATTTACATACAAGTTATGTTAATATATAAGCTTGATTCTACATAAACCGAATAGTTGGTTTGATTTAATTGACATTCAAATATACATACGTTGGCTTTCCTAAAAAGCTTAATCTAACCTAGACCATCTTGATACCGGACTAATAACTCGAATACCATCTGTATTAGAATTGATACTGGACTGATAACTCGTATGTAGATTTATGTATGAGTATGGAAAAAGAATGAAGAAACGATTCATAACTCCTATTTAATTATTTAATTATAATTAGTTAATATTTTTGTTATAGTCTTTCTCGCTTCCCTCTTGAGTCAATACTATATAATTTCTAAAATTAAGAAATTTCAACCGTTGACTTTCGTTACAGAAAAAAGTAAACGATTCCACCATTGGGAAGTATCATATGCGGCGCAGCCAACGTTTCAGACTTGTGCACACCATGCCAGCACCGGCAAAACATTTTTTTTTCTTTTTTTTTAAACGTTTACTTTCGAATTATAAAGTCAAAGTCAACATGCTAACGTCAACGATTCACTTAATTATTATTAAGAAATAATTTATCTAGACTTAATTCGCCTTCTTTAAGTAATATATAGATAACACTTACTTTAAAATGTTATTACACAATTAAAAAATACATACCAAGATTTAATTATTTTATTTTATTTAAGTAACCCACCTACTTCAAGTAGCCAACCAAGAACACAAAAGATCATTTCATCACATATTCTTCTTTCAATGGGCAACCATCTATGGCGTCTAGTTCATCTCTTAGCTTTGTGTATTATGTCGGTTTCGGGCAAAGGTAAGTTTAATTTATCGTATTAGTTCAAGTTATATGATATCAGATCCGGGTGTTTTTAATTTGATTTTGTTTACAGTGTTTGTGAGCATAGATTGTGGGGCGTGGGGTTCTTTCACCGATGAAAACACGATTGTGTGGAAAGGAGATGGTGATTTGATCTCGAGTGGTGTTACACACGTAGTGCAACCAAACTACTCGGTGTCTCGTGTTTTTGACACCTTGCGGGCTTTCACCACGCGTAGGAAAAACTGTTATTCTATAGAAGTTGAAGAGGGGGAAAAGGTTTTGGTTCGGGCCGGTTTTAACTACGGGAACTATGACCAAAAGTCAACTCCTCCGAATTTCGATCTTCATTTTGATGGAAACTTTTGGATCACTGTAAATGCTTCTGAATTTAAAGTATACGAAACTATTTATGTTGTGAAAAAGAAGGTTATTAGTGTATGTGTGGCGCAAACAAAGCCTGATGAGTTCCCGTTTATATCGACGCTTGAAGTGCGTAGTCTAGACTCGCAACTCTACAGCAAAATTGGCACAAATAACGCGTTGCTATTGAACTCTAGGTTTGCTTATGGCTCAAATCAAACGATAAGGTATGCATTTGTATCATTTTCTTCATATATTTTATGATAATATGTAATTACTTTTTCAAATATTCCTCACAGAGTTAGACCCAAAAGTTGTAACGTACAGAGAAGATTACCATGGCCCATTATAACACCCTAGGTAAATCCCACATCGGTCGTAGTCTAGGAGAGATTCTTGGTTCATAAGGAATGTTTCGTCTCAAATACCATCAACGCGTTTTGGGCGTATTAGCTGTGGATGAGAAGAGAACTCCACAGCTAAACGTGCTCGGGTGGGAGTAATCTAGGGATGGGTGACCTTCTGTGAAGTTTTCACCCGGGCAACCAAAATAAAATCCGTGAGCTCTTAGTGGGCAAAGCGGACAATATTGGTCGTATGAGGGGCCATATGTTACAAAAGTTGTCGCAAAGGGCAATAGTCCTAATAGTCACAAACGTTCAAGCTTTTCAGAATTAAACCGGACCCGTCATAGAACCGATCTGGTTTAGCATATTTGAACAGGTCGGTTACCGGTCAGACCGGTGAACTGAACCAGATTTCAATATTTTTCTAATCTTTTTTTTACTTTAAAATCTCATTTACTCCTATTTTATTAAATTGCAAATCTACACCAAAAGAATAAAGTAGTTTCGTATTATTTTATATTAGTTATATACATATATAGTTTTTATTTTTGAATTATTTATAACATCATTTGGGTTTTAAAAATGGTCCGACCAATAGACCCGTAAGACGGCTGATTCAACAAGCGTTCCGGTTATAAAAACATACAAATGCCTATAGAAGTGTAACATTGATTATGGTTTACTATTTTAAATTAAATTAATATATACCTAACTATTGTTGATTTTTAAGGTTTCCATTGGACCCATATGATCGAATTTGGATGTCGGGATTTGCTACTTTCCTAGTCAATTTAAGAAATGATGCATCGGTCATCAACGTTGATGTGTCGGATAATCCTCCGCAAGCGGTTCTTAAAAACGCAATAGCTACACCAAACACAAGTCAAATGATAAACCTAGGATTATGGACCCTTCAATACCCGATTCGTCACCCGGTCTACATAAATTGGTATTTCTCAGAGGTCAAAGAGCTCAATTCTTCAGAAATACGATCTTTCAGGGTTTTAAAAGACAGAGTACCATTCTCAATCCCAATTGTACCCCGTTTTGGAAAAGTGGTCGAATATTTCTTCTCTAATCTCTCGGTCACTATCGACACTAACTTTTCCTTAGACCCGATTGTTGGTTCCACGCTTCCCCCTCTCATTAACGCCGGTGAGTTTTTCTCGATCAGCGACGCTCTAAGTGATGGCACTAACAACAACGATGGTAAATCCCCTAATACACATCTATCTTTATGTTTTGATTCATAGATTTTAACTTATGTAACATGTTTTCTTATGATGTTTATTTGATTAATGTAGTTGAAGGTTTAACTTCTCTTCAAAACGCATTTAGCGTTTTGCAAGAATGGGGCGGGGACCCCTGTCTCCCTGCCCCATATTCATGGGAATGGATAACATGCAACAATGATTATATACCTCGCGTAACATCACTGTAAACATCATATCTCCTTACTGTCGTTAGTTTATTTTTTATTGTAAATTTTTAAAAATGTGAAACATTATTTTGTGTTTGCAGAAATCTTAGTAGTTTTAACCTCAACGGGCCACTTCCAGACTTTAGTAAAATGGATGCTCTTGAAACAATGTACATTTAGAACTTCATTAAATAAATATATTCCTTAGTTTTATATATTTGTTTTATTAAATATAATCTAATATTTTAATTTTTACTAATTTTGCAGAGATTTGCATAATAATAGCTTGACCGGACCAATTCCTAGATTCCTTGGCACCTTGCCAAATCTGAAACAGCTGTGAGTTTAGTTCCGGTTCCAACTCCAAGTCTAACTAATTAATTATATTTTTATTTAGTTTACTTTTGATGATAACTCTTTTGATTTTAAATAACAAAAAATATTCATGTAGAAATTTGGTAGATAATCAGTTCAGTGGGTCAATACCAAGATCGTTATCAAGAAATTCCAAGTTAAATTTATCGTAAGTTAATTCGTTTTTCTTATTTACGTTTACTTTTTAATTTTTTTATGATTTTTTTATTTTTTATATTTTATATTTTTCCTCAATTATTTAACAGATATACGGGAAACCCTGTGTTGTGTACCAATGGAAAGTCATGCCCAGGGAGTGGTACAAGTAGAACCCCGATAATACTCGGAGTTACAATCTCGTCGGTTTTCATTTTGGTTATGGCAGTCGTTTTAGTCGTAAGGCATAATCGACGTAAAGCTAGTGTTCCGTCACATTCAGGTTAGATTATATTGACCAACTATGCATAAGGTTTAAAACGAACCGTTTGATGGGAAATTCCTTTATTTATTAAATGAATAAATATATGAACAAGGATTTATGTTCGTTAAGTTGAACGACCACGAAGAAACTTTTTATTCGTCCATTTACGTTCATGAACGTTGTTCATTCTAATTTGTTCATGTATGTTCGTTATTTTTAAATGTTTTAATAATTTATTTATACCTAAATATGAACAAACAAAATTAATATTATGTATATCATAATAAATGTAATATATTTTAAAAGCTATTTTTATAAATATATTATATTTTTTTATGTAGGCCAATTTATATTCTTTCCTTTATGTTCGTTTATTCATTAAATAAATGAACACGAAAAAACATACTTTCTTAATAAATGAACACGAAAAAGAAAATTTGTTTGCTTAAGTGTCCGCATCCATGTTAGATTTTTGGTTCAGATAAACTTAAACAAACGAACACAAACAATCCCTGGTTCTTGTTCTTTCGTTTAAAATACTAATTGTTCATAACAATACTGTTACAATAATTCATTACATATCTTTTAAAACATCATCAATTCCCTTTTGTGTTGATAACCTTTTCATGGTTTCTTGCTCTTCTCCACATGTTTTTCATCACAAAATGTCAAGTTTATTGTTGTGTTATTTGAATCTTTAATTACCTATTTTTGTAACAATTATTTCAGGAGATAATAATAGGGCAAATGAACTAAGTGGTGGTTTGCGAGGAACTAAAGAAGTTGTCGTTGAGTTGAAGGGGAACTCAGAAGAGCGGTTTTACAGCTCACCGACACCGTTACTAGGTGAAGGTCAACGTATCAATTGAGACGACTTGTAAATCATATCTTGTATCGATTGTTATTGGGTAAATAGTTAAGTTTGAAAATGATTCATGTCATGTGATCTCAAAAGTTAAAACTTTAGATAGAGCTCATTGTCTCCATAACCCGACACATCACAGGCCCTATCACAGGTTTGGTTGTCTTCATACTTTATAATCAAACGAAAACTCAGAAGTAAGAATACACAGAATGATTGCAATGTATATTTGATTTCCGGTTGAAATTTGTGTTTACAATCATTCCCTATGTATACTAGATGAATCGTTGCATCGGTTCAAAGAGCAACCGTCCTACAACTGCTACACAAACCAGTGTCTCACCAAAAGGTTTGTGTCGCTTCATTCTAACCTATTACGTATGGTATTATGGGCCTCTTAACAAGTCTTTCTAGCAACCCAAAATACTAAATATAAATACATATTGTTTGACCCATTTACATTGACCCAATAATAAAACAAT
The DNA here is from genome assembly GCA_023525975.1 of Smallanthus sonchifolius. Classification (NCBI taxonomy): domain Eukaryota; kingdom Viridiplantae; phylum Streptophyta; class Magnoliopsida; order Asterales; family Asteraceae; genus Smallanthus; species Smallanthus sonchifolius. The sequence continues at coordinate 10,139,193 of CM042025.1, forward strand.
TAAAATAAAAACCACGAAGATTAATGTCCAACATCTCCCCCTTAATCTTCATGCTTTCTTTGTAGCAGTTTTAGTCCAAGATGATGATGAAATCCTCATCCTTCAATCTGTCATCTGCTGTCCAAAAGCCTTCTTCTCCTGTATCACTTGCTTCTAGTGTAATAGTTAAGTTTTTCCCATCATCAACTAGTACCTTCATGCTGGTGCTTTCTGCGTCAGCTATATCTTCATAATCTGCACCTATAATTAGCCCATGCTTTGTCTTCATATTAGCCTGAACATTCTCCACACTTGTTGTTTCACCCGATGAAACTTGGTCGCTGCTTGACCTTATGCCTACGACACCACTCGTCCCTGCTGGTCTCTGTCATGCTCAGCATTTCCTGCAGCCTCCTTTGTCTGTGTTTCTTGCTGTTTTTCTCCATGGTCATTCACCATAATCTTGTAATATGAATCCGTTAGGCTTAGGTACTTTCAAAGATTCCTTTGAATCTAAGTTTCAAACCTTTTGGGAATCCAAAACTTAATGCTACTTCCTCCACATATCCTTTTCTGATATTATTTCACTACCACTCGTAGCTTCTATTAACATGTACAAATCAAACAAACATAACTCGAGTTTTCCAATTTTCGGGGGTATGGGTGCTTCTAGTGCAAACTCGAGATAGTCTTTATGGAACCAATCTATCACATCATTAAAACTCCTGGTTAATTGTTCCCTGTACCTCATTGTGGTGTGTTTATCATGTATTATATTCATGAATTCAATGAATTCGTCAAAGGTGTCAACTGATAATGCTATCTTACTTCCTTTCCATATTATGCTTTGCTCATCATAAATCTTCTCCATTTTCTTGGCTGTTTCATAGTGGGTGTCTATCAGCTGTAGGTAATCAACATAACATTCTTCAATCTTGTTGCCAAAACCAGTTGGGTAACCCATTGCCATCGCCACATACTCCCATTGGTCCCTTACCATGACTTTTCTGGCCCCATCAAATTCTTTTATATCCTTTAGCAAGTCCATTAAGCACACTTCTTTTCCATTGACAATTGGTGGGATTGTCATTGGGTGTGGACTCTTAATATAGTCGGGGGCGGCTGGAAGGCACTGCGGGCAACACGACCGTAGGGGGCCCAACATTTCGAGGGGCCCAAAAAAAAAAATTTATATATATATTTAAAATTTTCGAGGCTTTAAAAAAAGGGTTATTGGATTTTAATAATCCCACCTTTTACCAATTGGCCAATAATAATCCCAACTGAGAATATTCTTACCACTAGTCCCTACTTTCAAACTATTTTGTTACATTAGACTTCCCGTTAAAAAAACTTAACGCCGTTAGATTTTATATGGCGTGGACATCTGCAAACTGCCGGAAAGTCGAGCCAAGCTAGCAGTGGTCTCGTGGTGGGTTTTGAAATTGGCTTTGGTGGTGTTTAACTAGTCTCGTTGGTCAGGCAAGTCCAAACAGAGATAACGGTAGTGTTTAACGAGACCAGTTAAACACCACCAGAGCCAATTCAAAACCCACCACGAGACCACTGCTAGCTTGGCTCGACTTTCCGGCAGTTTGCAGATGTCCACGCCATATAAAATCTAACGGCGTTAAGTTTTTTTAACGGGAAGTCCAATGTAACAAAATAGTTTGAAAGTAGGGACTAGTGGTAAGAATATTCTCAGTTGGGATTATTATTGGCCAATTGGTAAAAGGTGGGATTATTAAAATCCAATATTCCTTAAAAAAAACTATTGGGCCTTTTTAAAAAGGTAATTTTCATTATGGGCATTTTTTTACGGCTCGTGTAGGGCATTCGAATTCTCGGAGACGGCCCTGAATATAGTCATTATAGAACCATTCTACCATCTTTTCAAAGGTCTTTATATAGAGTAGTCTAAGATCATAATGTAAGCCTTTTGTGAGGCAAAATCTATAAACCCAATCATCTTCCTTAAGTATTTTGGAACAACATCATCTTGCTTCATATGCATGTCTCCATAAAAACCTTTGCCTTTTGGTTCTCCTATTCTATCACAATGATCTGATACGTACTCAGTTAAGACCCTTTTTGTCATGTCTAGGGTTGCATCTCTGATGACCTTCGTTTAAGTTATGTAAAAACCTAATTAAACTAGACATCTAGAGTAAGTAGGGTATCGTATCCACAAGGAGCATGTGGTCAGCATTACACGTTCGTCTGATTATTTATTCTAATGCAAGAAAAGTAAAATCGAATGTTTGAGAGTTTGTTTGGATTTGGAATAACAAATGCAAGTAATTAAAACTGGTGTTGCAAACAATTATGGAATAAAGTGATTCCTCCGGGATTCCGATTCAAAACACAATCCTAAACTTAGCTTTCAATTGGGAAATCACATAGACATGATTATGATAGTTGATTAACTAGATTGTGATAATACGGAAAATTTACTCGGATTGCAAGCAATGAAAGGTTTATCACATATTATCAATTACAATTTACCAAACCAAATCCCTTTTCCAATACATCCTAATTACTAGAATTCTCGAGAATTGAAGGTTAAAGACAAGATTCAAATAAACTATAATTGTCTACAATCAATCAATCAACACATTAAGCAAAAAGCATCGAATGCTTAGATTGCAAATCCCAATTACAAAGAAAAACTAAGTTTAATCATATGCTTACAAGAATCATTCACCCAAAGGAAAACACAAATAACTAGCCACTCATGTTGTGAATTTGATCTTCAATCTTGATGTTGATTTGCTCCATGGATGATTGGAGAGGATTTAGGAACAAGAGATAATAATTATGATGCCCCCAAAATGCTACATAACTCGTCCCACACATGAAACTTTTGAAATCCCAGCCAAACGTAACCCCCAAAACCTTAAAAAAAATGAATTAAATGTGGTTTTGGTCTGGCCAGGGCCGTAAGCTATGGCCAGGCCGTAGCCTACGGCCAACTCAGGATGGTCTACGGCTTGTTACTTCTGATTTACGGCCTGGGTTACGGCCTGTGGCTTTTTACAACTTTTTGTTCCTTTGATCTTTTCACCCCGTTCTCGCTTCCGATCCGTCTTTTAGTCTCCAAATATGCACCTAAACATGTAATTACATAATCATTCGTAGTTAACAAGCTCAAGGCATATAAACACATAAAATCTATAATATTAATCAATTAACATTATAAATCATCATTCCAAACTCCATTTATCACATCCCCACACTTAAGCTTTGCTTGCCCTCAAGCAAATCCATTCGAAACATTACAGCTGATAATACAGTTACTCCAACCGCCCCTACCATGCCTGAGTTAAGGTCCATAGTCATACCCCATTTATAGCAATACACAACAGGTGTAAATTCAGCAAGCAATAATGATGTATCTTTAAAAACAGAATTTACCTCACTAAGTCTAGCGTGCTTTTGGCTTTTATTTTCATGCACACACCCCTCACAATGTTTCACTCCACTCGGCTTCATATCTGAACTGGCATGTTATGTGCAAGTATAAGTCACTCATCTAACCAAGTATGAAACTTTGTAATCATAGGCTTGTATGACAATCGCACCTCCACATATCACAAGATAATGCACATATCAAAAAGGCTTAATGGTTTTGGGCTCGGGTAAAGGTCGAAGATTTTTTTAAGCTATAAACTGGCTAAAATAAAAAGGTGACAACAACCGTGACAATCTTTACTTACAATGAAAGATAAATACTAACCTTGGGAAATTTTCGACCCACCATTTATTTTTTTTTCTTTTTCTCAGCCCTTATTTTGGTCATTTGACCCATTTATTTAGCTATCTTTTCTGATGATTTTTTTTTACTATAAAACACAACTAAACACATAGATTGTCCGTCGCGGTTGGTTATTTGGGCTTAACAATGGATTGGGTGAAAGGCTCAAGATGGCGACTATGGGAAAATTTCTGGGTAATCGGATAAACAAGGTGTTATAGGAACATGGAATCCTAAGTGCCTTTATCATTTATATGCATATATCAAGCCAAGTCTTAGCACGAATCAAACCACACAAGTTCTAACACAAAGCACATATGGCCTACTCTCAACAAATGAATATATATTTTCCAATTAATTTGACAATTCTAATGGGCTCAAGATCTCACTAACATGGAAGAATGGGGGTTACCGATGTGTGCATGCATTTCTTATGCCAAAAGCTTGCTACCCCTAGAAGGCAATTCCGCATGGTTTTTATAAAACAATTGCTGAAAACGTTTCATTCGGCATTTCAAAATCAGACCATGACCTAGGACCTACCCACACAAGCAGGGACAAATTAGCATGTAATGAATCAATCGCTTTCATGCCCGATCAGATTGCTTAAAAACAAAGAACTTTGAACATTTTTCAAATTCTCCCCATCCCCACACTTGGAACACATTGTCCCCAATGTAAGGGATTTTAGATCAAAGCAAGCATGTGGGTTTTTTTTATAAAAAGTAGAAATCCTGCATACCTGGTTTTTGTAAGTTTTCTCTACCAATTTAATACCCCGCGCGTTTTTTGGAAATAGGCTCGTCCTCGTGCCAAAAATTAAAGTCAGAAATGTACCTTCGAAATAGTGAGATATCGAAGTTCTTCCCCACACTTGTCTATTGTTGTGGGTATACTCTAAAACTTAACAAACAAAACTGAACATGCATACCATCAAAAGAAGATCAACAAAACAAAACAAAATAAACAAACCTCGGGTTCCCTCCCGGAAACGCTAAGTTTCAAGGTCTTCAGCCAGACCGTACCTGATGTGCCTCTCATTGTGGTCGCATTGAACATTTTCCTACTGAATTTCCAACATACGCTCGGTAGTTAACACACCAAGTCCATACTCGCTTCTTTCTGCTCGGCATGTCTTTTGAATCATCGCGGATCCACTTTGTAATGATTTGCCCAATGTCCCTCATTGTCACCTTCCTCTCTTTCAATCTCAAACCATCATCCCCAACTTTGTCAACTTGAATAATGAATAATAAAGGATGATCGGGAAAACCTGCCAATGTCTTCATCTCTAGTTCCTCATGGGGTTCTATGTCATCGATTGAGTCTAAACATTTAACTCCTTGCCCCAGAAAATCCAGAACCTCTTCTTTCAAATCATCATAACTATCCACACCCCGTTCCACATGTGGTTCTTCAACAACTAAGAGAATCGGTGTGGTATTAATCTCCTCAGGCTTCAACTCTGCAACTTCCTCCCAAACTTCATGCAAAACCTCATCAGCATCACACTCTTTAGCCTTCGACATCAAGTCTAGTGTTATTTGATTTTGATGAAGTTGATCAACTATTTGTTGCAAAATCGAATTTTCTTGCATCTAAGGGATCTTCTCGAGTAATCCTTTTAACTCGTCCAATGGAGTTAATGGCTCTTGCATTTGGCTAACATCATAATCTTGTTGATGGTAACCGTCCTGATTATACATATTGAGATCCTCGTATGCTGGATGAAGGTGATCATAGTGATAAGTGTTGTATTCCTCTCGATAACCTGAGCTTTCTACCATCTCCGTTTCATAACTTTTGCACCCCAAATCATTCCCATAGTTGTAGTTCACTTCTGGCTGATAATATCTTTGATAACCGGTTAAAGGTGCCTCATGGTATGGATAAGACGAGGGTGCATCTTCATACTCATCATCCCACATGTCCAATTTTATTCTTGCCTCGCCACACAGTTGTCGGAATTCTAGACAATCATCCCGCGTGTGACACGAAATACCGCAAACTGTACATGTAGAGTAAACACTATCCATGGTGAGAGCAACACTTGAGAAATTAATACCTCTTAAGAACGAACCTGCAAAAAGAAAGACACAAACCCATGCGTAATACATCACTAAACAAAAAAAACAAAAGATAGAAAATATTTTTGGGATTTTTTTAAGAGTTTAAACAAACAAGTAAAACAAAATCAAATAAGCAATGCAATACTAAGCGCACTAGCTCCCCGGCAACGGCGCCATTTTGATGACCGTCGTTTAAGTAAAGCAAAAACCTAATTAAACTAGATAGCTAGAGTAAGTAGGGTATCGTATCCACAAGGAGCATGTGGTCAGCATTACACGTTCGTCTGATTATTTATTCTAATGCAAGAAAAGTAAAATCGAATGTTTGAGAGTTTGTTTGGATTTGGAATAACAAATGCAAGGAATTAAAATTGGTGTTGCAAACAAATATGGAATAAAGTGATTCCTCCGGGATTCCGATTCAAAACATAGCCCTAAACTTAGCTTTCAATTGGGAAATCACATAGACACGATTATGATAGTTGATTAACTTGATTGTGATAATACGGACAATTTACTCGGATTGCAAGCAATGAAAGGTTTATCACATATTATCAATTACAATTTACCAAACCAAATCCCTTTTCCAATATATCCCAATTACTAGAACTCTCAGGAATTAAAGGTTAAAGACAAGATTCAAATAAACTATAATTGTCTACAATCAATCAATCAACACATTAAGCAAAAAGCATCGAATGCTTAGATTGCAAATCCCAATTACAAAGAAAAACTAAGTTTAATCATATGCTTACAAGAATCATTCACCCAAAGGAAAACACAAATAGACTAGCCACTCATGTTGTGAATCTGATCTTCAATCTTGATGTTGATTTGCTCCATGGATGATTGGAGAGGATTTAGGAACAAGAGATAATGATTATGATGCCCCCAAAATGCTACATAACTCGTCCCACACATGAAACTTTCAAAATCCCAGCCAAGCATAACCCCCGAAACCTTAAAAAAACAAATTAAATGAGGTTTTGGTCTAGCTAGGGCCGTAAGCTACGGCCAAGCCGTAGCCTACGGCCAACTCAGGATGGTCTACGGCTTGTTACTTCTGTGTTACGGCCTTGTGTTACGGCCTGGGGCTTTTTACAACTTTTTGTTCCTTTGATCTTTTCACCCCGTTCTCGCTTCTGATCTGTCTTTTAGTCTCCAAATATGCACCTAAACATGTAATTACATAATCATTCGTAGTTAACAAGCTCAAGGCATATAAACACATAAAATCCACAATATTAATCAATTAACATTATAAATCATCATTCCAAACTCCTTTTATCAATCTCTTTCTAGTTCGTCTGGATGCTCACTTATCCTTTGGGTTCTAGACATTCCTAATGGGCTGTTTATGGTTTCAAACATAGGTGTGACACTGCACTTATCATTCTCTGTTTTGATTTCAAAACCTTGTGAAATCAATTGTGTGTAACTTAAGATGTTTAGACTACAGTTAGGTAAATATGATACACATGGAATTAACAATTCATGTTCATGGGTTTTTACTAACACTTCCCTGATTCCTAGACTTATCATAAAACTTCCTTTACCCTTATCATCAATCGGGTATGCCTTATAATTCTAAAACAAGTCCCTAATGGGTGTCATGTGGGTAGAAGATGACTTACTTACATACCAGGTTTTGTTCCAGTCGCCACCATCCTTGCCTTCAATAATCACATCTATCTGATTTGTAGTCTTGAAGTCTGCAATTCTTTTGAGTTCTTTGATTTGATTCTGCGACTCCATATCCAGCACTTTCTTTCCTTTATCATTGGACATCCCTTGATTTTTCTGGATAGTTGGGCAATTCCAGTAAGCATGCCCCTTTAAATGGCATACATAACATCTTGAGCGTTTTAATTTTCGCGCCATATCCTTCCCTCCCAAATTAAATCACTTGTCTTCAATTTTCAATTTCCCCAAATTCTGTAGAACTGCATCTCTGTTTTCATGTCATTTACTTCTTTTGAACACAGAGGCTGTCTTCGCTGCCATCCACTTCGACTGGGTGTCCTTCAATTTCCGATTTGCTGTAGTCGTTGCCTGGTTGAGCCTCTGGCTCTGATACCAATTCACAAGCCCTATCGCAGGTTTGATTGTCTTCATACTTTATAATCACATGAAAACTCATAAGTAAGAATACACAGAATGATTGCAATGTATATTTGATTTCTGGATGAAATTTGTGTTTACAATCATTCCATATTTATACTAGATGAATCGTTGCATCGGTTCAAAGAGCAACCGTCCTGCAACTGCTACACAAACCGGTGTCTCACCAAAAGGTTTGTGTCGCTTCATTCTAACCTATTACGTATGGTATTATGGGCCTCTTAACAAGTCTTTCTAGCAGCCCAAAATACTAAATATAAATACATATTGTTTGACCCATTTACATTTGACCCAATAATAAAACAATTAAAATAAAAACCACGAATATTAATGTCCAACAACACAGTCTACGTCAGGTATTGTTTTATTTAATGTTTGTTAAATTACATTTTTACCCACAAAGGCGTACCACCACCCCCATCCGCACCATGACCCCTTGTGCATTGAAACATTTTGGGTTAAACTTCTAAAGTTTTCATAAATCAGCTTCTCCGGATCCAAAAGTAGTTTTTTTGATTGGATTTTCCAAAGCAATGTCCAATTACACAAAGACGCACTATTACAATAACTCAAATATGTCTCTCTTAACATAATCCGAAATAAAACCGGTTTTGGGGTTCAACCTGAACCGAACCGGGTCCAGCCCGACCCACTCCGCATTGTATAGGGTCTACCTCCTCCTTCCAGGCTTCCCTCAAACCGACATGGGCTTGAACCAGTTTGGGGTTCAACCCGGTTTTGAACAAACCGACTCGGGTTATAACCCGTTTTGACTTGGCCAAAAAAACCGGTTTGTACATCTCTAAATGGAGTCATTCCCTTCACCAGCATCAGTTATAAAGCTTGTTCATGAGAATTTGAAGATGCTCATTGGCTCTAAGGTAGTTGAATGAATTTGTGGTTAGTTGAATAAATGAAATTATAAAGAATAAAATCTATGTGTAGATATGTTCTCCACTCCTCCTTCCAAGGGTTGTTCTTATGCCCAGAAGCATTCTTTGTTGCATCATAATTTGTGCATATATCCTCTCTAATCACTAACTTCACTTGTCTTGTGAGTTTTCATGCCAAATCATCATTCCATCTAGTAAAATGATATGTTAATTGAGTTCCACCTACACACACTTAATCATTATGTTATATTCAATTTTGTTTCGTTTACTTATAAGCAAATAGGTTAAAATATTAAACGACCCATTTTTTGCCTCTACTCATAAAAAATCTTGGATCCGCCACTGATCGGAATGCAATATAGTATTAATAAGTATCGAGTATCAATCCGTGGACACAATAGCTCCTGGTATTGAATCATCTATCAATATTTAAGCGACAAAATATAATGGTTTTGAATTAATAACTAAAACTAGAAACTAAAGTAAGCAATAAACAAGACAAACCTAAGAACCTTAGGAAGAAGTTAATTAAAGAAAGATATCACCTAAGTTTCGAATTCTCTTGACTATATGGTGTAAAACGTATATATTTTGCTAGAAAAGAATTTACACTTTTAAGTTTTAAATTTATAAAATGATTATCACCAAAATACTGAACTACACACACATATAGGCAAGTGCCACGTATCGTATACCGCAGTGTAATATTGGCAAAAACCAAGTATCGATCCTCAGGACATGGTAGCTATAGATACTGAATCTTTATTGATATCTAGCCGATAATCAATTATGGGTTTAATGATTAAAACTTAAGGATTAATAACTAAGCAAACAAATAAAAGAACCGGGGAAATCAAATGGAGAAATCTTATCACCTAGGCTTCGAATCCTCTTGATAAAAAATGAATGATTCTTTCGAACGACAAAGACTATGATGGTTGTCTCTAAAAAGGCTAGGCTCTAACCTAGACGAGTTGGTGATCTAAAGCTCCCAAAACGTAACACTGGTGACCCTAGGACCTACTACAATAAAGAACCAACTACTAGTTTGTTGATATCGCTAGAAAGGAAGGAAGACTACCCCACCAGGGGCTTGAAATCTTAGAAAGAATGGCAGTTCTTAGACTCACACTAACACCTTTAGCAATTTCAAATAATACTCTCTTTTGACTTAGAATTTCGAGACTACCCCACCAGGGGTTTGAAATCTTAGAAAGATTGATCCAACCTTGGTCAGCATACCCTAGCAAGTGCGTTGGTTAGTCCGAAGGACATCACGAGGAATTCATAATGCCCATAACGCGTGCGAAACGCGTTTTTTGGTACATCCTCATCCCTTACTTTCAATTGATGGTAACCCGACCTAAGATCGAACTTCGAGAACCAACTCGCGTCTTGTAGTTGATAAAAAAGATCGTCTATTCTAGGCAGTGGGTACTTGTTCTTTACTGTTCGCTTGTTCAATTCACGGTAATCGATACACGTGCGCATGCTGCCGTCTTTCTTCTTTACAAATAATACCGGAGCGCCCCATGGTGAGATGCTCGGTCTTATAAATCCTTTCTCTGTCAGTTCTTCAAGTTGAGACATTAATTCTTTCATTTCTGACGGAGCCAATCGGTAGGGTGCTTTGGCAACGGGCTGAGCCCCTGGCAGTAAGTCAATCTGAAATTCTATTTCCCGATCGGGCGGCAAGCCAGGTAGGTTCTCTGGGAACACTACTGGAAAGTTGCACACCACGGGTACATCGTTGAGCTCTTTCGTTTTGATTCTATCGTCAATAACATATGCCAGATAAGCTTCGCAACCACGGCTCATGTAACTTTCGGCCTTGATCATCGAGATGACGTTATGCAGTGTGCAATTCCAATCATCACCATAAACAGTAATCGGACTGCCGTCAGTGGCTTTGAGATGATGTTCTGGTCATTTTTAGTTTATATTTTGACTTGATGTTCCAATCTTGGTCTTTTTTTTTCAAATAATAGGCTATTAAGGCACAAAAAGGAGGCAAATTTTTAAGATAACCATCTTGAAGAAGAAAGGCAATTCGACAAGGAATACTTCTCTGCATGAATTTTTTAATAATGTTCCTTATCTTAATCATGCATAAGTGTTTATATAAATGTTATTAATAAAGCAATTATAATATAATTAGTTAGTTAATGCTAGCTGTTTAGAAGGTTAAAATGGACAATGATATACATTGGCATGATTCGTTCAGCTTGTGTTTCAAACACTTGAACCATTATATGCTATTAGTTTTGTTTGTTATTATTCAATTTTAACTTGTCGTGTTATTCAATTATTAAACGTTTGTTTTTCAGTCGTCTCTAAACATATCAGCTTCAAATCTTCAAGATAGTATATCCGCGCAGCCATTTTCTGCATCTTTCTCTGCTCAATCTGGTGCACCTTCCCCTGTTTTTCAACACAGTGGTTAGTGCGCTTCACTGATTATTGTAATTATTACAATGTTTCATTCTATTAATGTGAATAATTTTCTATGCAGGATCTATTCAAGGGCTACATAATATTCATGGTAGTTTTAGTGTACCCAACATTTCAAGAAACTCAACAATGGCTAATATCCCTTCAAGTGGCCTTCAACAACCAAGCGGAAATCTTTCTAGTGGTCGCTTTACATCAAATATTCCCGGTGCTCTTTCTCAGGAACTTAATTATTTCTGCACTTTTAAAAATATCTTTTGATATATTTTCATTTTAAGGCTTATTTTTCTGCAATTTCTTATTTTGAAGATATCTAATGGGAGTTCACTTGGTCATCCGGGGCTAGCTACTAGAGGCGGGCCAGGTGGCATGGGTGTTGTTGGAAACCCGGTGTTTAGTAGCGGTTCAAATCCAGTTGCGGGTTCAATTCCTGGAATTCTTCCCACCTCTGCAGCAATTGGCAACCGCATAAATACAGGTGGCGTGTCTCCTGTTTTAGGAAGCCCACGAATTGCCAGCTCAGCAGGAAATATTATCGGTGGCGGTAATGTGGGCAGAAACTTAAATACAGGAGGCGGGCTATCCATACCGGGCCTCTCTTCCCGCTTATGTTTGAACACTAATAGTGGGCCTGGAAATGTAGGCGCGCAGGGATCAAATAGATTAATGGGTGGTATGCTTCAACAAGGTACATTGGTTTAATATGGTGTTGACCTATATATTTCATATTTGAGGGACTAATGTTGTTGACTTGTAAATTTGATTTTTTTTTTTTAATTTTGCAGCTTCTCCACAGGTGATGTCTATGTTAGGAAATTCTTATCATTCAGGGGGCCCACTTTCTCTAAATCATGTTAACTCGATGGGAATGATGAATGATTTGAACCATAATGATGGTTCACCATTTGATATAAATGATTTTCCTCAACTTAGTAGTCGGCCTAGTTCTTCTGGTGGGGCTCAAGGAAAAATAGGTGAATATAATGTTAAATTATCGTTGCATCTTGGATTTTTGATGTTCGGGTCGGTTTCAGGTCGAACCCATGAACACGTTTTGCTTAACAGGTCATGCTCGTGTCAACATGATGGGTTCGCCTGTTGACCCGTTTAACCCATTTATTCTTATTTATATATTTTTTTAAATGTGTTTTATGTAGCCAAATTTTAAAGGTTCAAATACAAATTGACATAGTTTTAAACCTAATTGCTTAAAAAAATAAATGCAAATTTGTAAATTTCAAGTATTAATATGCAAAAGAAATTAAATAATTTTTTTCGGGTTAAACGGGTTGGGTTCATGTCAACCCGCGAATACACGACCTGTTTAGCAGGCCTACCAACCCCACATTATTAAATATGATTTAGATTTTCTACATGTGGCAATGCTGATTTACACCCGAAGGAACAACTTCACGACAATAATGCTTCTATGATGCAATCTCCACATTTCTCTGTGAGTTATAAGCTATGCTTATGACGGTATTTTGGTCTTTTTAACTCCGTATCCTAATCTCCATCATTGATTAAATGCAGATTGGAAGGTCTTCAGGATTCAATTTGGGAGCAACTTTTTCATCACATCGTCCACATCAGCAAAGCAGCAATCAAGATCTACACTTGCATGGCTCAGATATGTTCCAAGGGTCGCATTCATCATATCATTCGGAGGTAATTTTGATTGAAAATAATCATATTGTTTCCGGTATGCTGATAAATTATAATAATAGATTTCAGTGTGCCCCAATGTTATTATTCTAAACAAGCACCTGCTTTGAATGTGAGCGGTTATATTAGTGTTTGCAATTAATTTCATAATATTTATTTTGTTGCTTTAATATCTTTTGGAATTGTTGCAGCACCGGTATTTTTCTAAATTTCAGTTGAACACGCTGTTCTACATCTTTTACAGTTAGTTTTCAAAATTTTAGTGCTTTTTTTCGCTTTCTCCAACTTTAATGTTTGTTTTACTAGCAAGTATTAATAGTTTTATGATATATGCAGTATGCCTAAAGATGAAGCCCAATTGTATGCTGCAAATGAACTGTAAGTTATCCCATTACATGTGAAGTCTGCTTTTAAAATGGACGGATGGGGTAAAGGGTTCGGGTCGGATTACCCTGATTTATATGTTAAATTTCTAATAAAATAATTATTGTTAATGATGACTGTTGTTTGCAGGTATAACAGAGGTTGGTTTTATCACCGAGAGCACCGCTTGTGGTTTATGAGACCTCCAAACATGGAGCCTCTTGTGAAGACAAATACATATGAGAGAGGATCTTATGTTTGTTTTGACCCAAACACACGGGAAACAATACGCAAGGTTGACTTTTTGGCCCTTTCTGTTAATCCATTCTTATTAGAGATGGCGGGTTGGTTGGGCTCAGTAATGGGTCAAAACGGATTCGGGTCGAACATGCCTTTTTTTAGTACAGTCAAAACTGGACGGGTGGGGTTGACTCGTAAACATTTTTTTGTCCATTTTTAGAACTTTTTATAATCAATCAATGCCATAAAACAATTTAGGAGATTGTATACATCGAAAATAGATATTGGGCAACTTTTCACCTGTTCCTCTTTTATAAAACTTATTTTACATGTGTAACTCAAGTTGACCCATCCATAAGTAAATGGAACGTTATTATTGTTATCAAAATCCAACCATAACTCGACCAAAATCTGGGTGCAGGATAATTTCGTTATGTACTATGAGATGTTGGATAAAAGACCAGCTCTACCTCAACATTGACAGCCGTTTGAATTTCATATGTAAAGTCTCTTTTGTACCTCAGCGAGTATGCTTAGTCAGGTTGCGTTTCTAGACTTAGTTTTGATTTGTTAAATATTTGGTAATATCATATACATATCAATCAGTTTATTACATAGTCATCATCAGGAACATGTTCTAGCTTCTTACAGAAATAGTGGTAAGCAATGTTACATTTTTTTACTATATTTTCTTTCAGTTCTTCATTATGAGAAAATTGTTGGTAATATTTTGAAATGAAACCAGTTTTGGTGTCTGGAATTCTTTTCTATGAGTTGTCTGATTCAGTTTGGGTGTCTGCCGTAGAATTCAATTTAAGTTGATTTTGTATTTTTGTTTGTTTTGTTATAATGTTAACGTAGGAGAACGGTTCTTGCAAAATTGTTTGAAGTATGAGGCAGTTAATAGCCCCACGGCTATGGAACAAAGGAGTATTTCTAACCGTTGGCGCGGTGGAACAAGACACTGATTTTTAAGATCTTGGTTCCTGAATTTAAGATTTTATGATTTTGTGATCATGTTTGGTGAAAACACTCTTTAATATTAAATAAATATATGAAAAATAAAATCACACAGACCCTAATTTGATTTTTTAATCTTAATCTCATGAAAACTCCAACGGTCCAACCAAAAAACCTTGATTATAGGCGACTTCAATCTGTTTCTATAAAGAAGTTTATTTAACATGTATTTTAACAATCTCCCATACCATCTTTTCTTTACTAAAAAGTAAATTAAATCATTATTTTAACAATATAATTTTAGTCATAAAAAACGTTAATAATTACATATCAACAACTACATGTAGGACCAAATATTTATATCTTCCATGAGAATCTTTGGTTCACATTCTTTATAGGTATACTCAGACATCTGATCTAAATTCATGCTACTAATTCAAGCATCCAACCAAAGAAACTATAAAGTTAATTAATCTATTTTGCATCCATTAGAAACACCAACACCACTAGCAATTCTACATTTTTTTAAAAAACTTTATATAAAACACCTCTTAGAACCCAAGAAAAACTTAGATGGTTAACAGTCTAAAACCAAAATCATGGTCACTGCTCCTTTTTGTCCTATTTTGGTGCATTTTGTATGTTACACATGTATGAAGCAGCTACTGAGAGACCAGGCCTTTCAATGCTGGCATCATCCTTTCCAAAAACTCCTTTTTGCTTAAAGCTCTGTCAGATGTACAATCTTCTTCCTAATAACATGTATGTGTATGTAAATAAATCAGTTAAACTACAAAAAGGTCTTATTCTAGTCTCTAGAGGTGGAAAAATAAGCACGTTGGCTTGACCGAAAAAGCTTTTTTGTCCCTTTAAAAAAAGATTACAAAAATTAACGTCTTAAATACGATTAAAAAAACCCTTAGTAAGACAAAACTTTCCATTTTTTCTAAACAAGCAATGTAAGAGGTTGCATGTAACACCTTGGCCAACTCACGGCCTGTTTGACTTGTTTTCTTTTAGCTTGTTATATAAAAAAATATATTTTTTCCAACCCATACATTAATAAATGGGTCGAAGTTGCCAACTCCAGATTTATTAGTGCAACTCGGGAAACATTAAAATGAAAGGTGATACCTACATAAGCCCCAACAAGTGTTTTTAAACTTGCATATACAGATTAAAACAAGTTTCATATCAAAACAAATTGCAACAACTTCCTTGTTTATGGGTAATAAAGGTATTTGATAGTAGTTCTCAAGTTCTCACATTTTTTTCTTGTTTAGGGGCATTATAGGTATTTGAAAATTAGTAACACTTCTATTAACCTATGTGTCCAGTCAAACGTTATATACTTTTATGAAGGGATCATTATTCAGCAGGCTAGGAAAAAATAACTGCACGCGGATATAAAAATTTTTAATATTAGCAAACATTAATCTTAATCAACAAAATACAGAGACTTACATCTCCTGTTGATGCTGAAATTAGGGTCAAAAGTGTCACTGTTGCAGCATGGTACTCCTCTAGGGTTTTGTATGCCGAATCGTCTAGTTTATCCTGAGATATTAAAACATCATGGCTAAGGATGTTATATTGAAGAAATCCACTATTTTTCAGCAATGATTAAAGATTTAGGGAGTTAAAATAATTGTTAAATGATATAAAGATGTTGTGTATACTAGAGTCATGAGTTTCAAATCATTAGATAAATTAGCGTCGTGTGATTAATTTTATATTCACATTTGATGGTTTTGTCAAAGTGTCGGTAATGGAATAAAAAAGATAATGTTATACCTTTAGTTTAGATATTGCAACCGAAATGGCCCTCCCGGGTGCTTGAAGTGCTCTTCCATAAAACTATCGCCCAAAATCCAATAACAAGAGTTAACAGATGAAATTAGAATAATAATAAAAAAAAGATCGATATGTAATTCCCTAATGTATATGTAGTGCTGGTACATATTATAAAGAAGTAAGGAGGAGATATAGATTTTATGAACCTGTATATAAAGTAGAGAAACAACTTTAGGCAGAATGGTGACTGGATCAGTTTCAGCAGAAACTTGAGCAGACAGATCCTGGAAATTGTTTCAAAGATGTGTCATGCAAGTATGCAACATTTACTGGACGGTATACATTGTGTAATCGGGTCAGCTGGCGAGTCAAAACGGAGTGTATGTCAGCTCGGCCGGGTTGACATGCAAACACTTGATATTTATTATGAATAATTTTACAAAACCCATTTGACCTGTTAGAGTTAAAAAAAAAAAACAAAAATCCGACTCCTTATATGTAAAAAAAGATGAGAGATATGCAGCTTATGGTTGTACATATAGCTTATTTGATTGTACATAGAGTCATAGACCAACGCCTCGCGTACGTGAAGCTCTCACCTCTCGCCTCATACTTCAGGTCTAAACGCCTCAAAGCACCTCATACTTTTTAAAACCAAGCCAAGCAGCAAATCAATTGAATGGGAAATTACTTGAAGTGGTCACAACTGGTTCTTACATTTCTGAAGGTAAAGGGAAGTTGATCCATTTATTAGGCACAGGTCCTTCAAACACGGATATGCAGTTTGCAGCATGGGATGAACAGGATTCAAAGATGATTTCGTGGTGTGGGTTAGGTGCTACCAGAAATTAGTGATACTTGTATGCTCCTTAGTATTGCCAAGGAGATTTGATATGTAATTCAACAAACCTAGTCTAGGTTAATCATGCTACCCATATATATGAAAGCAAGACAAAGATGGAAAGTTTGAAGAGTTTTTTGAGAAACCCTCTTCGTCTGGAACATGTTCTTGCATTTTCTGGTGTCTTCTCCTTGTGTGATGAATGCCCCAAAAAAATATTTCTTCAAAGATGTGGATAATTGACTGTGGCGCTACTGATTACATGACCAGTTTCTCTAATCTTTTATCTTCATATACACCTTGCTCTATTCATAGGAAAATAATGACAGCTGATGGGTCTAACCCCACATTAGCTGGCCAAAGCAAAGAGATCAGAACTTGTACTAAATATCCTTTGACTCCACCTACTCATGGCCTATCAAAACTTATCCCAAACATATGGAGCCTTCATAACAACCTTCACACAAATCCCAATCCAAAAAAAAAAATCTGAGGCATTAGGAGACAAGAAGTGGGAGGATGCAATGCAAGTAGAGATGAGAGTGCTTGAAAAGAGCAAGGCATGGGTATTCGGAAGATTACAAAGAGGAAAGAAACCTTTTGGATGTAGATGGGTGAACCAAGAGGAAAGAAACAGGTTGGATGTAGATGGGTTTTCACCAAAAACTATAAGTCCGATGGTTCCATAGAAAGATATAAAGCAAGATTGTTTACCAAAGGGTATACTCAAACCTATGTCATAGATTATCTTGAGACATTTGCCTTGGTGGCAAACATGAACACAGTAATACATAATCGTCTTGCCTTGGCTGCTAATTTTGGGTGGAAGTTACATCAGCTGTAAAAAATGCTTTCCTACATGGTGACTTATAGGAAGAAACTGATATGGAGGTTCCCCCATTTAATCTAAAGAAGGAATGGTGCGCAAGCTAAAGAAGGTTCTTTATGGACTCAAGCAGTTGTCACCAGAGCTTGGTTTGGCAGATTTAGATGACTTCCGGATATAAACAGAATCAAGGAGGTCATTCATTGTTCGCGAGACACACAAATTAAGGGGGCATGACAACATTGTTGGTATACCTAGATGATATCATAGTGACCGACAACGATGTAGGAGAGATGAAGAACTTGAAAAGATGTCTTTGGGCTGCATTTGACATCAAGAAGCATGGAAAATTGAAATACTTTCTAGGTATTGAAGTGGCATACTCAAAACAGGGAATTTTCATTTCCCAACAAAAGTATATGCTTGACTTGCTATAAGAAATAGGAAAGTTGGGTTGCAAACCAACTGAGACACTTATTGAATAAAATCATGGCCTATGTGATGCCCCGAAGGATCCAAAAGTGGACAGAAATTCCTACGAGGTTGATTGGTAGGTTGATTTACTTGTCACATATGGGGCCGGATATTGCATTTGTGGTTGTGTCGTTAGTAGGTTTATGGACAATCCTAAAGAAACACATCTCAAGATTGTTCATAGGATCTTACACTACTTGAAGGGGAATCCTGGAAAAGGTATCTTGTACAAGAAAGGAGAAAACATGACGTTAGAAGCCTATACCGATGCTGATATGCACCATGACATGAGGTCAACGTTGGGTTATTGCCCCTTCTTAGGAGTTGGGAGTAATCTTGTAACTTAGAGTAAGAAGCACAATGTGATGGCAAGATCGAGTACAAAGTATGAGTTTAGATCAATGACAATGGGAATATGAGTTACTATGGCTGAAAAAAATTCTGGGGGATCTAAAGATCAACTGGGAAGGACCAATGAGACTATAATGTGACAACAAATCAGCCATCAACATTCTCACAGTCATGTGCAAGTCTGCAAAATGATAGAACGAAGCATACAAAGGTTGACAGACTTTTATCAAGGAAAAACTTGAAAGTGGTCTAATATGTACATATTTCTCAACTTAAGATCAATTAGCAGATGTACTCACGAAGGGGCTGTCAGTCTGTCAAGTACACAATTTCAGCAAACCATTAGCAAGCTTGGAATGATGGGCATCTGTTCACCAGCTTAAGGGGAAGTCTCAAATCGTGAAATTATGTGGAGAGAATTTTTAGGATCTGTAACTATTCTGCTAGTACGTATTTTAATCAAGGGTATATTAGATTAGGAAGATTGCTGATTTGTAAGAACTTTGATTAGGTTTCTCATTATTGTAACCTGTTCAAAATATCAAGGAATTATCACTTAAAATCTAAATTCATGATAGTTCCCTTTTTCAACAGTTAAAAGCTTCAAGGAAGAAATACCTTGCGATACGAATGGAGGAGAGTTCTTTCCAATTTCTTGTCGAGCTTTTTCATAGTTAACCCACTGCAAATACAGAAAAATGATCAAATAAATTAATTTATCCGTTATAATTATTCAATAATAAAGAAATTTAAAAAACACCAAAAGATTGACTAAGATTAAGCATCTTCCTACCACTCATCTGCAAATGCTCTTAGTGCTGTCATATATGCTTCAACACGCTGTCACATAAAACCTTAAAAAATTAATACTTTTTATATTTATTTCTAAAAGAGTTCATAAGTTTCACTACTAAAGGACTAACCTTCCCTTCCAAAGCTTCAACAACTGCATTACCCTTTACGGATAAAGGTCCCTCAAATTTCTTTGCCTATCACCATAGAAAAGATTTTTAATTAATCTAATAAGAAGAGTGGTAAAAGAAAACAGAAACACAAAAGGTCAAAACTAATAAAAAAAAACTCCATACCAGAGCAATTCGATCCCCAGAGCTAAGTGAAATGGATTCCGTATTGTCCAAGTCTTGAACATCAATACCATTTTTCAATTTATTGAGCATATCCTGATTTGAGGACCACAAAACCATGCAAGTTTTCTTAACTTAAGTCATGAGTATAAAATACTAAAATTTAGATTCAAAGATTTGCCTATGTTACCAGATTCGATAAAAGCATGTCCACCATAGGGGCAGCTGTAGTTTTTAGTAAATGTCGGTGCAAAAGAACCTGTAGCATCAAAGTGAGGAAACGTTCCATCCACAACAGACATCATTTGTAGAATTTAAGTTTTAAGGTTACCGAGGTTGTTGGGTTGTCATCAAACAAATCTAAACCTTTTTCATATAACTGAATATTCAGTAAAGACTGCAATAAAGAGATGAGAAACATTAGAAGATAGAATACTGTTTGCCTTAATTGGTCTTACCAATAAATTTTTTTATCAATACCTCATCAAGTTTCTTTTGCAAATTATCAAGTACACGCTTGATTTTCTGTGTGTTATCTGTAAATGCAGCCTTTTTTCTCTCATTCCATGCATTGAGCAGCATGGGTCTTAAATGACTCACTAAAGGTACAAGGACTGTCTCTGGGTCAACGCCTACAAATATCATATACACTGGTCACAAATATTCTTTGTTTAAACATAACAAAACT
The DNA here is from genome assembly GCA_023525975.1 of Smallanthus sonchifolius. Classification (NCBI taxonomy): domain Eukaryota; kingdom Viridiplantae; phylum Streptophyta; class Magnoliopsida; order Asterales; family Asteraceae; genus Smallanthus; species Smallanthus sonchifolius. Next base: position 10,159,747 of record CM042025.1, read on the forward strand.
AGCAAAACAATAATGAACTCACCTTGATCTTCAAAGTCTGGAACAATTTCAGTTAACCTTTGGCATAATTCTTCTTCTGAGAAGATACCAAGACTCTCTTCTTTTATTTTAGTTGATTTTGGGTCTGGCCCAAGTGATGAAGATGTACCCTTGCTTTTTCTTTGGTTTTTCTTTGATTTAGTAGGAACATGGTCTTGTTTATCTGGACTATTATCCACTGTTTTTGTATTTGTATTGGATTTCCCTTTCTTTTTCTTTGATCCCTTATCTGCTGCTTGTTTGGTGGACCCACTTTCACTACTTGTGTCATTGAGATCAGGAGTGCTGCTTGTTTCTTGTCCTAATTTGGTAACTTTCGTGACATGAAATTCATCAGTAAGCCCAGATAAATTAATAGTATCCAAATCTTTTTCCATACGTTCATACAAATCCTGCAAAAAACGCATAAATTATTTTAACCATTTTTTGTGGGGTGTGTGTGGGGGGGGGGGTGGAGACTGGGGAGGGGAATAACTATTGTATTATAGGATCGTACCTTGACAAAACTGGTGCTGAAAACATATGAATCTCCTAAAATGAGTGCTTTATTATCCTGAAAAAGAAACATAATAACTAGTAATTAAGTAAAGGCGTAAAGCTTATTGATTCTAGAAGTTGAATTTTTTTATAGGAATTACCTTAAGTGCAGTCTGTATGGATGGACAAAGGGACAACATTTTATGTGCATCCTGGGAAACAAAAGATGCTGGTAAAACAGAAAGTGAATCAATCCTGCAGAGAACAGAGAAGAGTTAAGGTGAAATATATGCTTTCAACAGACACCAACCTGTGCCAGTATACAATTTAAAAGGTAGAAACTTAATTTCTATCTGCTTAAGCAAAAAGCCAAAAACAATGCAATATCTTGTCAGGCAACAATAATGGGGTACAAACTTGTTTATAACAAAGAAATGTATGAAAAAGCATAAACCAATACCAAGATTGGAAACCCTACAATCCATATTCTATGCTCTTTTAGTGGCAGGTTTCATTCATCACATATAAAGAAAACAGTAAAATATTTCAAACTAAGACCATAAAACACATAAAAAAGGGAAGGAGCAAGAAAGTAGTTCTTTAAATGGGTAGCCAAAAGATTATAAACTTTTAATAATTGGTCTCTCAGCGACATGAGTTTTCTTGAGGCTCTGCATACAAAATTAGTCCCAAACCTTAATATGTTACAAGTGTTGCAGAAGAAAAGATCTAAAGATATGGTGAAGTGCATGGAAATATATAAACCTCAAATTGCATCTCTTATATAATATGATCTTATTATTTAGAAGATTTACTTACAAGATAGCACTTCAGTTGCATAGAATTCTACGACATACATGGTCAAATCATAATTGCAAGCACTTATAACATGTTAGCAAAAACAAGCACCTCAACAAGTAAACATCAAAGGCACAGTAGTAAAATAAACATAATTTTAGTTGGCACCTTTTTGTTAGTGTTGTTAATATGATCAAGGAGAAAAAATTAGAAGAAAAGGAGAAAAAATATGGGGCAGGGCCCTTACCAGCTACCACGTTCTATGGTATCCTCCACTGCAGCATCCAGCATGTCAACAGTCGATGGGTGAACAAACAAAGTTACCAAGGGTATACCTTCAGGATACCTGGACTAAATTCACATGCATGAATGACATCCTTGATTAGATTAATATTACAAAAAAACTTCCTTCAATCCTATAAAATTAAGTTCATAGGGAGTTATTCCCGCGAAAAGAATTTTTCCAGCACACTACAGAATTACAATACCTGCAGAAACTGAATGGGTTGCATAATTCCAAGTTTATGCAAAGCTTCATAGCTGACAACAGAGTTCTGTAACACACGGTACCACTTAGTTGGCAATATATCACTGAAAACAATACAATAAAATTTATAAAGCTAACATTTTCCTTGATCATCAATTGTGTGAATCAATAAACTTATCATTGGATATATGTGTCCAAATTGAAAATGCAATAGGATTATTAACTATTAATTCATACTTGTGAAAAGAAAGCGTCCACACATTCCCTTTGAGCAATGGCAAACACCTAAACGATGAATTTACTTGATTAGCTACCAAATAATGACTATGAACAATAAAGAAACAAAGGGCAGATGATTAGTCACTTACACTAGGCGTCCAATGAACTCCAGCACGAACTGATCCAAGAACCTGCCCTTCTTTCACCAATCCATTAAACATCGATTGGAAAAACGATCCTTCAACAGCCACACCACTTGCACCATCCATTTCTTGTAGTAATAGCTGCAATGAGCCCCACAATGCTGACAAATTCATAGGGACAGTGATGCCTCTAGCAGCCCCACGGACCATTGCATTAACACGTGCAACATATGCTGGTGTGTACAGCTGTCCACCTTCAAGACTGCCTTTTATCTACACGCCATACAACATAATAGGTACTCATCAGGCATATTTGTTACAACATACTACTATATATGCCTTCCCTAATAACAAAGTTTAAAAGAACGGAATCGCGCCTCAAGGTGTTTTCCCTTCACCTCACGAGGCGTAAGCCTCGAGGTGAACCGAGGCGTAAGCCCGAAGCGGAATTAAAAAATAAATATAAAAATTATATATCTTATAAATATAGAACTTTCCTTACTAATTTCATCATAGAAAGTCTAAAACAACATATAAAAATTATATATCTTATAAATATAGAACTTTCCTAACTAATTTCATCGGAAAAGGTCTAAAACAGCAAGAGGCGCGCCTCGAGGCGTACGCCTTTCACGTTTTTTTGAACGCATCAGCCCTTTGAGGCGCACGTACAAACATGGCCCTTGAGGCGTCGCCTCAAACTCGGTTTCTCACCGCCTCGCCTCGAGGCCCGTACGCCTCGACCGTTTTTTTAAACCATGCCTAATAAGTTCATTAATCTTGCTTCATTCACGCCTCGAGTTACTAATAATCACCTATAAACATATAGATTTGTTTTTGCATTACCAGGGATCCGAGTCGAGGCTCCAGCACCGTCACAAGCAACTCCGAACCAACTTGATATTGAGCAGCAATTTCAGCAAGGGCAATCTGACTGCATTCTTGAAGCCGATCGTTTATCTCCTCACAAACATTATTCCAATACCAATCAGATATTATTTCACCATTAATTAACATCAACAACGCATCATTAGCTACAACAATTTGCGCTTGTTTCTCCACATGGTACAAATCAACACCAACGGTATCAGCGAGATCAATCAACGAAACACGCCCTAATTTCTTAATCTCCGACACAATTTCAAGCCGTAAATGATCCTAACACACACAAGTAGAACAAATTTCAAGAAATTAAACCTAGCGAGTCAAAATTACGGAAAAAAAAGCACCGATTATACGTACCGGAGTGATGTACTCTTTGCCGGATACGGTGTGCAGAAGATCGAAGTCGATGATGTGGAGATGTTGGAGCTTTTGAACCAATTCAACGACGTTTCGTTCTGATAATCGAATGCTTGATTTAGCTTGTTGAGCGGATTCGAATTGTCGCTGAAGTTCGAGTAGTTCTTCATCCATGTCTTCAATTAGTGATTCGATGAGTCCAAAGTGTTGGTGGTTTTGTTGTCAGGGTTTATAAGTAGGAGAAGTAGATGCAATGTTAGAGTCTATGAGCGGAGCGATCACCGGTCGGTTACGATTTAAGAGCATGGTTCTGTATATGCTTGTGAGTTGAAGTGGTTCGGTTTAAAGTTGTTCCAAGTGAAGTATCTGTATATTTCTGAAACATTGTTTACTTTTATTAATTTTTTAATATTTTTTTAAAGTGGTTGTGAGTGAAGAAGACATAAAATGTAATGATAAAGGTATAAAAAAGTATTATTTAATTAAAAAGATAATGATTTTTAGTGTAATTATAAAGAATGAGGATAAAGAAGCTAATGTGAATGCTCTAAGAAAGGTAAACTTGGGTATTATTAATGTCTCTTCGGCCATAAAAAATGACCCTAAATACTTGAAGTTGTGGTTGTTTGTTTAAAAATTTGGTCTTCAATAGTTATTTAAGTGTCCTTCTCGTCCAAAAGATACAGTAAAGTTACTCGGTTTTATACCGACTTATGGTAAGCCTTTGCGTTCTAAGGCAGCTCTCCACACCTCTAGCCTCTCATTTAGGTCCTGCTAACTTACTTTCTGCCACCAACACAATATTTCTGTAAAAAGCCAAAAAGCATGCACCATAAGTTGGCCTTCTGAATCGACTTTGACAACTCATTCAAGACTACTATAAAAAGAAACAGACTCAATACGGATCCTTGGTGAACACCCACCTCCACAAGGAAGAAGTCTATATCTTCTTTTGGGACTTGAAAGCTAGTCTTAGCACTACCATACATATTCCTAATTATCTCGATATACCTCCAAAGAATCTCTTTCCCCTTAAGACTACCCCAAATCACCTGATGAGATACACTAGCATAAGCCTTTTCAAGATCGATGAACATCATATGCAAATCCCGCTTCCTTCTCTATACTTTTCCATCATTCTCATCAGAATATGTATCGCCTCCGTAATAGACCACTATGGCATAAATCCAAACCGGTTCACCATGACTTGACTTTCCCATCTAATTTTTACATTGATAACCTTTTCCCACAATTTATTAGTATGACTAGGAGCTTAATCTCCATGTAGTTACCAAAACATTGGACGTCTCATTTATTCTTATAGAGAAGGACTAAGATAATACTCCTCTATTTGAAGATAATATTGAACAATTTTTTTAGCCCCACACACTTTTACAACTTAATATAAAAAATAAAAATACCAAAATGTTAAGAAAAAATACTATATTTTTATTAATTTAGTTTCAATATTTAAATTTACCTTATAAGTTTTATAGTAAGTGTTATCCACGCGTTGTGGCGGCTCGGTTCTGAACATTGGACGTCGTGACGGTGTATTTGAAAATCACGAAAGTGTCGTGTCATAAAAATGAATGTTAAGAAAAACGAAAACAAACTTAAGAAAACGTTTAACGAAAGATAAAACTATAGGGATGCTTCTCACATTGCGTCTAATAAATTAAAAAGAGTAATGAAAAGAAAAACATTATATAATATTTTTAAAACTATAAGAGAGAAAAAAATGTGTAAATTATATATAAATATTAAAATATTAAAAAAATGAAATAGTTAAAATATTGCTTTGTAAATAAAAATAATAATAATAACATAAAAAAAATTAAATAATAAAAACAATTGCTTGGATTTGTAGTGTACGCAATGAAAAAAAAACAAAATTATTAAAATGGGAATCGAACTTGGTGAACCAAGTTGAGAAAGAGAGCCCTCCACCACTGAGCAGCTATCAAATTTGTTGAAAATTTGGTGTAAAATTAATTTATCAAATACAGACTTCGAAAGAAAATTGCAATTTAAAGCAGATTATAATATAATATATTATTCGATTATCTTTTGAACCACTGGAATACATTACTGACCCAAGAACTACTAGTATAGTGGTACGGTGTTAACCCTTATAAATTGGTGTAAGTCTAAATCTTTGCAAGTGTAAAATTAGATGGTATTTAGTTAGGTGTAAAAGATTGATGTTCAAAAACATATTACATTACTGTCTTTTGTTTTACTTTTAACTATTATTATTAATAGGATTATTAGATTTTAATAATCTCACATTTTATCAATTGGCCAATAATAATCCTAACTTAGAATATTCTTACCACCAGTCTCTACTTTCAAACTATTTTCTTACATTGGACCCCCCCGTTAAAAAAACTTAACGCCGTTAGATTTTGTATGACGTGGACATCTTCAAACCGCCGGAAAGTCGAGCCAAGCTAGCAGTGGTCTCGTGGTCGGTTTTGAAATTGGATCTAGTTGTGTTTAACTGGTCTCGTTAAACACCACCGTTGTCTCTGTTTGGACTTACCGGAAAAACGAGACCAATTAAACACCACCAGAGCCAATTTCAAAACCGACCACGAGACCACTGCTAGCTTGGCTCGACTTTCCGGCGGTTTGCAGATGTCCACGTCATATAAAATCTAACGGCGTTAAGTTTTTTTAACGGGGGGTCCAATGTAAGAAAATAATTTGAAAGTAGGGACTGGTGGTAAGAATATTCTAAGTTGGGATTATTATTGGTCAATTGGTAAAATGTGGGATTAAGGTGTGCAGTGGTTTCACTATCAACACACAAATATATACATAACGCACACACCCTTTGCCCCTTTGCCCATGATTTCCCTCACGCTCAAGCCCCCCGCCCACGCCTTCATTCAAGCCCTAGAGGGCGGTGTTCCGCGCCCCACGCCCAGTTTCACTGGACCATTACGGATGACCTTAGGGGAAACTTGAGTTTAGTGTCCTCTTTTCATATGTTTCCCTCGAATTCCATTATTTTTAAGTCCGACGTACCCTTGGTTGGAACACACAACCTAACAATAGTTTTGCTCATATGTGATCTTTGCAATCCCTCATTGTGTTGGAAATTTAATAGTTGAGTGAGCGATTTTAACCGTTGTTCCTAGACTACAAAATCTTTGTCTTTTCAAAATGAAATTATAAGACCATTGTGCACGGATGACAAAGAAGTTCATTTCTATGACATGTTGCTCTTGTAATTCCGAATGCTACTAATAAATGGAATTGAAAGAGAGGCTAAACAACCTCCCTTGAAAACCAAACCAAACGATTCACCACCATGTCCAATTGTAACACGAAGTGTTCATACATTATTCCTACAACACTAGCTACCTCCGTCAACCTCTATTATGCGTATTTGGTGTCTCTATATATCAAGTTAAGATTATAAGAATATAACCTTTTCACCGCATTTTTAATGCATAATCACTATAATCACTTATTAAAATTCCTTTTTATATTATGTTCTATATTACTAGGTGATTGCCTTTCAACCATAAATGTGTTATATGTATTAGAACCTATAATACTTAGGGTTTAGTATCGAGGCCACGAACACAGTTTATCTCTATATATACAAGTCTAGTCCCTACACTATTACCTAATAAAATTGTGTTCTAATAATATGATTATGTCTTGTTTAGGGTATGTGATGCATGCATGATTATTCTCACTCCCATACTCCTGACATTGCTCTGTATTTGTTTCCTTCATCTATGGTAGCTACAAAGAATCCCACATGCATCATTAACCACAGGGGGTTTATCAAGAACGACCTTTTTTTTACAAAAGGGGGGAGAAACATGAATTATGTGTAAGAGAGATCATTAGCAAATCAAGAATAGAAATATGAATTATGCCACATGTTAACATGAAAATTTATTCTTGACATATATGCTACATGTTGCTAAAATTTGTCGTCATCAAAAAGATGGAGATTGTTAGTGCATAAATGGCCATAAGTATATATTCACCATTTTTTATGATGATAAAATAAGAACACATGTGACAAAATATGTTACATACAAATGGTCATATTTTGTAATTCATCCCTGTATGTCACATGCAAAAAAGCGGTGCAAATGATGCCAAAACAATCAAGAAATGACAAACAAAGGCATTAGGGAACGGCCATGGATCAACCTTATCTAGATAGGTCACTAAACTAAATGATCCAACAATAGAAGCATCACAGTCAATGCCGCGGTTAAACCATGGATCGACCGTGCCAATGATGATGCAAACAGTCAAAGGATCAAAGCACATAAGACCCATTGTCGATACACGATTTGATCGTGCCACCAGCGGATCTCAAAGCCACCCTAACGTTGTTATCCTCCGTTAGGAAGATTCGTCCCTGCCAGGAGAGGATCTCAAGCCACATCCGCTACTGCTAGTAGCGGATCACCTAAATCCCATGATATTATTGTAGTACACCTAGAAACCATTATAAATGTTAAAAAAGACCCATTTCTTAAAAAAAAGTTCTTAGAATGTAACCTGAATCGAAGGATACTGAAAAACATGTTGTGGACAACCCCTCACACTTTGGTCATTTTCAAAACGTTCCTTTGTAATTATAATGCCACACATCACAAATAAGTGTTTAGCAACGGCTTATTTGCATGGTTTTAGCCGTCACAAATTAAATAAGTGTTTTTATGGTAATGATATAGTTTTGGTACGCGGATGTCAAAAAGCTTAATGAGAGAATCAAATCGATGAGACATTGTTAACTACGCGGATGTCAAAAAGCTTAATGAGAGAATCAAATCGATGAGACATTGTTAACTATGTGATTAAATGAAATGTTTGTTAACATGTTTAAAAGTCAGGTTCAGTTGCCTTTAAACAAATTAAAAGGTATTGTTGATATAACATACTCTTGAAGGGCTTATGTAGTTGAATGTGAACTGGTAAAAAAAATCAGATTGAACGTTATCACCATCATCCAATTCAGAATATATGATTATACCCCTTTACATAACGTCTTCAAGAAACACCCATCCAACTCTATGACTCTTCTATAGCCATTCATCCATCCTTCTTTCAACCTTCCAAACAAACATGAAAAACACATTAAACATAAGTTCCTCCATCAGGGATGAATTCCACATTTATCTATAAACATAAATATCACCAATAACTAAATAAAAGAATATAAAACACTAAAGTCTGTGTTTAAAATTACTTCTTGTCTGCTTACTCCATTTTCGACCTTGTTTGGGATTACTTACTTGAAACTACTTATTGACTTATTCAAAAAGTCATAAGTCATAAGTAAGGTTCTATTTACTTCTTAAAAATCATTAAAAGGAGAAGAAAAAGTAAGGAGAGCCAAACATACTTATTGACTTATCTTCTTTTTTAAAAGTTAATAAGTTATAAGGAGGTTAAATAAGTCAATCCAAACACCCCCTTAATACTGCGATAAGTTGTTTTGTGGGTATTTAAGATTGTTTATACAAACAACATATCGGTTACATGCAAGTAAAATAAGTTGCTTTGAATAAGAAAATTGAAGTTAATGTTTTATGTCAATAATGTCATTATGTATTGTTGAAGGGTTGTAAGTGTCAAAGTCAAAATTGTATAACTGGTTGTGTCGTATAAACGACGTGTCCTTTCCTGTCTAGGGTTATAAGAACTGATCGAACAAGTCTGTATCAATGTTACGATTATTATCAATTCTATTCAAGTTTGTTTCTTGTTTGTATGATAATCAATTGCATATAAAAGATCCATTTGGGCAACAATTTGTATTAGAGCACAAGACTCTATACTACCAGGGATTTCAATCGAAGAAGGAGACGCAGAGCAGAGATTGATTCGTATCTGTTGCAGGCGATTTTCAAAAGGGAAATTGCAAATTCGGTTTTCGCGGAAAAAAGGTAATCGGTTCAACACTTTGAGGACGCTTGGAGATTTTGAACAGATTCAGGAAGGCCATAGGGGTATTCCAGTCGGAAGGCATAAGGCTTGAAGATACTTAGGCGATTTCGAAATACAAAAGAAGAATCATTTGGTATTTGCGTGTTCAGTTCGTGCGAGAAAGCCATACGGGTATCCTCAATTCTCAAATCGGAAGGCAGAAGGCTTGAAGATTACGATTGATAGGTCCCTTTTTGTTAACACCAGAAATCAAAGAAAGCTATAAGGGTATTCAAATTGATTCCAAGTTTTCTTTAAAGATTCATACTGTATTTGTCGTACTTTTGTTTTACGCTAGTGAAGAAAAGAGAACCGGAGAAAACCACAAGGGTATCTCGGTTTAGAAAACAATCAGGGAGGAAATCTTTGGATTTTGTGTAAATTGAATACAGTCAAAAAGGGTTGCTACGTTTTCTGTTCTAGAAGGCCATAAGGGCTTATCAATTGGATTTTTACAAACCAGAAGTTCTTGTTGATTTACACCATACGGGTGTCTCACATTTGAAAAAAAAAAGGAATTTTGAATGCTTTAAAATTAAATTGCAGTAGAAAACTAGCAATTTTATTTTTTCGGTTAACCGCCCAAGGAACAGTGAAGACCACAAGGGTATTCAATTTTGTTTCTATTTGGTTGACTTTTTATCTACACGGAACCGGAAGAAAACATAAGGCGTATTTACGGGTCAGAACAGTCACCGAATCAAAGGGGTTCAGTGGTTGTGTTATTAGGATTATTTGGATATCCAAGTTAGTCAGTGAGTTTTGGTTGGTTGATCAGATTTACTTCAAGATCAGTCAAAGACTTAAGCATTAAAGTCCGGATTTGTGCTTCAAAAGTTAATTCTCTGTTTATCAAGTTGGAATAAAGGAGTCGGACGCGTTTTTGCTCTAGAATTTTTTATTCCAAAAGGAGAAGTCTCAATTCAGGTTCTAAGTTCTAATTTTGAATCTGAATTTTTTGTACTTTATTTGAATTACTATAACTTAAGTAGGATTAGAATTCATTGTGTTTGATTCACTAAGAAAAAACGGACTTAGGAATCACTCTAGTTTTTCATAAGGGAAAACTTATTTATTTTATCCCAAAATATTATACAAACTTAGTGTTTAGAAGTAACCTAAGGTAAATATAATGGGAGAAAAACCACCTAAGCCTAAAGATAGTAGTAGCGCTAGCAGTAGCACCATTGTAACATACAAAGAGGTCGGATCATCCCTATCAAACTTTCAATGTCGATTTCTAAAATCCACTAACTACACGGTGTGGCCAATACGAATGAAGATCATACCGGAAGCAAATGGATTATGGGAGATGATACAACCGACTGCTACAACAGAACCAGAAGTCAAGGATAAGGCTACAACTGCATACCTGTTTCAAACCTTACCTGAAGATTTGGTGTTACAAGTGGCAAATAGCAAGACTGCTAGAGAGGTGTGGACTACTTTGAAGACTAGACACATTGGTGTAGACCAAATGCAGAAGGCATGGCTACAAACACTCAAAACTAAGTTTGAGTTGTTGTAAATGAAGGAGGATGATACAATTTATTCTTTCGTCTCAAAGATAACTAGCATTGTAACTAGGGCAACTAGTTGTGGATCATCTTTTGATCAACCTACTCTAGTGTGTAAACTTCTAAATTCTATATTAGAGAGGTTCATACAAATAGTTACATCAATTGAACAAATCACGGACCTAGTTACAGTGACGCTAGATGAAATCATCCGGAGGCTCAATACATTTGAAGAAAGAATCAAGTCCAAGAAGGGAGGTCATACGGATAATCAAGATAAACTATTGTTTACACTTTATGACAAGAACAATGGTCGAGGAAAACATTTTGGTAAAAATGGACGAAGAGGTTTCAAGTCATCACATAGGAATTGGCGTGATGGTAAGACCAAACATTCTAACAAGGAAGAAAGCTCATTTCAAAAGCCTCATTACAACAAAGGAAAAGGAGGCAGCTAAGAACCTTAGTAGAGTGAAGTGTTACAAATGTAACAAATTAGGAAACTATGCTACAAAGTGTTATTCAAAAGAAAATGTGCAAGAACAATCAAATCTCGTGCGAGAAGATGAAGAGCCAACTCTTCTAATGGCAGTTACTGAAAGAAAGGAAGACTATGAAGAAATCTTCCTAAATGAAAAGGAAATTAAGCCAAGTTTATATACATCTACTGATGAGAGCCTATGGTACTTAGACAACGGGGCAAGTAACCATATGACGGGCACTCGAACTCATTTCAAGGAAATAGACGAAAAGGTCACGGGACAAGTTCGTTTTGGAGATGGGTCACATGTAGAAATCAAAGGAAAAGACTCTATTTTATTGGAATGTAGGAACAAAGAACAGAGAATCATATCTCAAGTTTATTACATTCCAAGTCTAAAAAGTAATATACTAAGCCTAGGACAACTGACAGAAAATGGATGCAAAGTTATAATGGAATGTAATCTACTATTTCTTCATGATCAAAATCAGAGGCTACTTATGAGAGTCACACGTTCAAGGAATAGACTTTATAACATCAATTTGAAGTTTGGTGTGCCTACCTGTCTATTAGCTAGTTTGGAAGACCAAGCATGGCTTTGGCATGCAACGTCGGGTCATTTAAACTTTGATTCAATCAAAACAATGACTCAAAAGAACTTAGTTCAAGGGATCCCCCGAATAAACCATGCAAGCCAAGTTTGTGATGCATGCTTATTAGGGAAACACAGTAGAGCTCCATTTCTTAATAAAGCTAAATTCAAGTCATTAAATCCTTTGGATTTAATTTTTGGAGATCTATGTGGTCCCATTTCCCACCAACACACTTGGAGAAGAAGTACATATATATCTACTTGTGGTGCAATATGTATGATTCATCTTTAGAGTGCCTTGTAAATTGTGATGCAATATTTTATGGGTGAATCACTTGGATATGAAGTTTGCATCTTTTCTAATAGTGCCTTTTGTGTTAGGTTTTTATAATGAGGTTTATGTAAACCATCCTTTACCCTTTTATTTTAAGTGATTCATGAATGGTTTCTCTTAGCCACCTATTTCTTGTTAGTTTTGTAGGTGGTTGTGATAGATGGTGGCGTTGATACAACTGAAACTGAGACCAAAGAAACTGTCCCAGTTGACAGTACTGAGCAGGTGCAATATATTATTCCTATTTTTGATTTAAATTTCTGTTTTAATCTATCACGTGTGGCATAAATGACCATCTTAAATTTCTGCCTTTTGATTCTGTAGTAATATAGAATCCTTTTAAACTAACAATTCCCGTGCCCGGGCTCGGGCGCATGCGTGTTGGGTGCTTCGCACCCTCCTGACTGCAACTGGGTGTCAATCCCTTATAAGGGAACAAGATTTTATAAGGACTCCCCTTATAAACTCATCCAAGTTTTATCATTCCACCAATATGAGACAAGTTCACATACATCAAATTTCAAACACACACTTGGAGAATTGATATCTTATTCACCTTAGCTCCGTTTTGAACACGGTTTAGTTCGTTGTGATCCTCTCTCACACACGTACTAATTAATATATATATATATATATATATATTATTAATAAATACAAACAATTATTTATGTCCAAAATAATCAACAAGATTGTCGATTGGTTTAAAACAACAATTTACTGTTATCATCTCTAATCCTTTGTATTTAGAATCCATCTACTTCTATTCAGTTTTTAAAATTTGTCTGGGTTTGTTTAGAATATTAGCTATCGTTTTATTAGAATTTACATTCTTTTAAAGTTTATCCAGTTTATTAGATGAAAAATTTATATCGATCCTCATCTAGGGTAACTTCATAAAATTAAATCATACTTGATTATTCGTATTTTCTTCTAGTTTTAATTTAGTTAATAAGTTGTTGAGAAAATACATTGGTTCAGGCACTCTTTTAGGTTTAGTGAGACAAATTATTTGGTTTCTTTCATTAACAAAACATCATCGGTGTAATAAGACATGCCAATAACGGCATTACTACGAAAATTGATAAATCAATCGATAGCGAGATATGATTACTTTTATTGTTATTTATTTAATTTTTACGAATTAAAATTTCCATTGTTCGCTAATTTCTTTCCTTTAGTTTTACATCAATTTTTCTTAAAATAATATTACTTATTTTAAAAAAATTATACTATAAAATCAAGTTTTTTTATCTTTAATATGAGTATAATATTGTTATGTTTTTTTTAAATGCGCATTTTTTTAAAAGCCTTTATCTAGGCGTTTGTACATGACGTTTAAAATTAAGTTGGATCTCAAATTTTAACGTGGGTTTTTTGTGATTGTGTTTTACACTTTCCACATCAAAATTCAACGTGGTGTTTAGTTTTTCATTGTGTTTTATAACTGGGACGTTAAATTCAACATCCACGTATAAAAAATTTTAAACATCTTGTACAAAAAAATTTAAACGTCATGTACAAAATGCCCAGTTCTAGGATTTTCAGAAAAGACGTTTTAAAAAAACTATAGCAATAATATACTCATATTAAAGATAAAAAAACGTTCGATTCTACTGTGTAATTTTTTTTTAAAATAATGGCATATAAAATGTTACGGATATTTAAAAAAATGAGGGAATTTGGATGTGTTATATATATATATATATATATATATATAAAACATAGAAAGTGGTTTTTTCCTGCGAAGCGTACAATTGGGAGGGGGAGGGGGGATGTATTTGCGTCAAAAACAGATTTATGTTATAAATCACCTTAGAGATATACACTAAACATGTAATATCCCGAATAAATAAAAGAAAAGCAATGTGGGCTTGGCCAAGGTTCGGCCCATGGGCCTGAAATATGAAGGAAACCTTCTAATCAGCAGCCACCAACTCTTCCCCTCATTTCCTTCCTGCTTAAGTTTCTAGAGTGAGAGAGAGAGAGACCGGCTCTAGAGAGAGAAAGCGGGGAAAGGAGCTCAAAGGCTCAAGAATCGTTCGTCTTCATCACAGCAACGTATAGCAACGGGAACCGAACTTCAAGAGGTAAGCATGACCTATAAATCAGAATTTTTTTACACATCTTGAGGATTCGGGTTTAAGTCGCATAAAGACATGATTTTTACGTATAAAACTTGAAACAAATCACATATTTGTGCTCATGAATGAAAAAGGAACGTTTTGAATGTAAAAAGTTCAAGGCTTGATCAACTACAAATAAATTGCCAGATCTAGGGTTCTGGTCGGGGAAGAAGACTGATGCATCGAAACTACTAGTTTCGATATAGGTAAATCCATTGAAACTACCTAGTTTCGATATATGCAGACCCACCGAAACTACTAAGATTTTACATAAGTTACTTATCGAAACTACCATAGTTTCGATATAAACCCATGACCCGAAACTACTAAGATTTTACATAAGTTACTTATCGAAACTACCATAGTTTCGATATAAACCCATGACCCGAAACTACTAAGATTTTACATAAGTTACTTATCGAAACTACCATAGTTTCGATATAAACCCATGACCCGAAACTATTGGGTACAAGCATATTAATGTCTAGTGTCATCTAGGAGCACCACCTTATGTGTATGACTTTATTATACAGATTGTGAGTGACCTAAGTGACGCTCAGTAACCGGCTAAGTGTATTACAGAAATCACTCATTAGGTGAGTTCTAACGTGCAAATGATTTTAAATGATTTTAGGGCTGAAGTGTATACATGATATGAATGAATGTTATGTGTTATATGATAATGCATGATAGTTATATGTATGACAGATATGTTTATGAACAAAGAAACATAGCAAGTATGTTATGAATTATGAATGAAAGTATGATATAACACAAAAGTATGAAATCATGCTTTATATATATACTATATACTGCATGTTATGAATATATGTGAATGTTATGGACGCTTCGATGCTAACGGCTACTACGGTAGACGGACGACCATGTGACTATCATGCAACCGGAACATATACGTTCCTTCATCAGCTAGGACGTATGAAAGGCAATCAATGGACGGTCGAAGCAAATGCCTTATCAATGATAAGTAGAACGGTTGCATGAATAATAGTCGCATGGGAAATGGATGCCTTCGGGCAGACGGGCGAAAGGACGGACTACGACGGTAGACACGGTAGACGGACGGCCAAAGGTTGCAGGACGGTAATGAAGGACGGACTATTTCGGTTGGCACGGTATGAATTATGGCCTATGACGGTAGGACGGAGCGTCTGTCTTTGTGACTTACGCAATCAATGACGGGTTGATCACCCTTATGTGTATGACTAATGAATGTTCAATGTATGCATATGCACCTACTTGCGTGTATAGTCAATGTATGTTCACTGAAACAATGTTGTAAGTGTATATATATATATATATATATATATATATATATATATATATATATATATATATATATATATATATATATATATATATATATATATATATATGAACCAATGATATGAATGAATGAATAACGTTATACCTAATGCTTTAAACTAGAACTCACCAGCGTTAGATAACTTTTAGTATATATTTCAGGTAACAAGAGAAAGGGTCATGCGAAGGCGTGATGGCTATCCGGCATGAGACTGACATCCCATTTTAATTTATGTTAAGACAATGTTTATGTTTTAAATGTTAAGAATTCCGCTGTTATGTATTTGAATGATGAATGCTTCCGTTGCGTTTTGAATGTTTTAAATGTTATAATTCGGTATCATTGGCTATGTTTATGAGTAAATCCAACGAGTGAGGTTTTCCTGAAAGAGGGGCCTTACAAAACAATAAAGCAAATATCTAATACAAGTAAGACGGTAAACATACACGCTAAAAATATATAACACGTAATTATGTAGCGTATTGCGCATATATATTACATCTTGTAATTACGCTATGCTATTACACAGAACAAAACGTTTAAAAAATCGGTTTTTTAATAATTATATAACAATACTATACTTAAATTAAAAATAGTAAATTCTTGATTTTATGGTATAATTATTTTAAAAAATAATAAATAACATAAAATTTATTTGGGTTTAAAAGAAAATGGTTGAACTAGTTAAGAGTTAACCATAGTAACTCCTCAGAAAATTAGCCTTCCAAGCCTTTTTATACGAGCATTTCTGTATATGTGGCACCACTAATCATCTCAGCCATTGATTATTTTGATCAATAATCCATATTTACTTTATACACCTTGCACCAAATTTTAATTTTGTATTTGATACTATATATATTGGAGGGTTCATGAGAAAAACTACATGGTTATGTGAAATCAAGAAAACCAATAACATAATTTATAAATTATTTGATCTCTACCCTATATGTACACACATATACATATGTATAGGGGTATGTATCAAATAAAAACCGTAACATAGTGTTACATATACTTAACACATATATATGTTACGTACATGTAACAAATTTTCATTTGACATAGTGTTACGTATACGTAACACATGGTGTTACGTATATGTAACATTCATCATTCTTGTGTTTATATTCAACATATATATAATAGATATTTAAATACCCTTTGACCATTAAAAGAAAAAAAAACAATTTATGAATTATGTGATTAGTTTTCTTGGTTTTTGTTGGTTTTCGTATAACTATCTGGTTTTCTCACTATCACTCCCATATATATATATACACACACACACACACATACACACATACATACTAGCTTAGAAACCCATTTTTACACGAGTTAAATAAATAAAATATAAAATAGTTTGTAATGAAGATTTAAGTATTAGAGATATTAAATAATAATAAAGATTTAGAAATTTATAAAGGTAATATTAAATATTTAGTAAGGATATATTAGATAGTTAATAATAAAGGAAAAATAAGAAAAAAAAATACTTGTCACAAATATTTACTTATTTATTAAGTATAGATTGATAAGATTTACACCTCCGAAATTATGGGCCCAGAAGTACGAACCTAGTTTTATTTAAAGAATCAATTCTTTCATCATTTTATAATTTTCAGTTCGAATAAATTGATAGTAATGAAAATCACAATTCTAGAACAAGCAATATGTAAAGACAAGTAATTTAATCACTGATTGACTGATGTAATTGAAATAAATAAAACTTGACAACGATTTATAACGAACATGTGCCCCAAAACATTTATTGAACTTGCCAATCTTCACATGGGCAATACTTTCCAAAACAAAGTAAATGGGTTTATACATAAGATGTGTAAATTCTGTAAATTCTGAACCATAACGAGTTCAGGAACACTTCTATAACAGTATTTGAACTCTAGACTAAATGTAAATTAGTTTATAATGTGTAAATCTTGAACCATAAATATTCCATAATACGTGGGAATCAATCCGCGTAATATATTCTTTCATCATATTAAACGTTAAAAAGTAAATGAAAAATGTATATTTATAAAACATTAAATGATTTTTCTTTCTAATTAATCAATTAATTTCTTTTCTCTCATTTTACTACTAGAAAACATGACTTTTATCAACCAAATATTACCGATGGACAAATCCGTCAG
Organism: Smallanthus sonchifolius; assembly: GCA_023525975.1. Lineage (NCBI taxonomy): Eukaryota > Viridiplantae > Streptophyta > Magnoliopsida > Asterales > Asteraceae > Smallanthus > Smallanthus sonchifolius. The sequence goes on from CM042025.1 coordinate 10,177,646, forward strand.
AAAATTGTCAACGGAATCCGTCTAATTCCACATGTTCTTGTATTTTGGTCAATCCGCCGGTAATTACTGACGGATTCCTGGCCCATCGGTGACTCGCCTGTTACATCTAACAAATATTTTTCAGGCAGATTCTTTTTTAGAAAGATACCGACTCGTTTGTGTTTATAACTAATTAATTTCCCGTTAAATTTATTTTCGGTGACATGTGCATGTGCATGTTCATTTCCATAAAAATAAAAACATGCATATGTGTTCTACATCACTATCTTTATCTTTTAATAATAATATATTTTTAAATAAAATACTAATTATACTAATAAAACACATTTATTTTAAATCATCTCTTATTATAAGAAACTTTGAAATCCAATTATGTAACTTTTATTTTCAATCAAATAGTAAATGAAAGTCAAATTACATTAAATAGTAATTAACGTATTTTCAAAACTCAATTATATATTAATTTTTACATATTTTGAATTTTGTTTTCTATTTTTAATATATGTAATACATTTTTACACATGTAATATATATATAAAGATTTAAGAATTTTATTTATTAATATATTTCACCCCGTATGTATTACACGGGTTCTAAGTTAGTTAAAATAATATATCATATCAACCCAAGTTATCTTTCAAACATGGAAAATAGTGAAATATTCATTAATTGGGATGGCGTCCAAAGAGGACTTTCAGCAAAAATTTCTTTGGTGAAAGTAGGATCCGTTGTTGACCCGTTAGTGAAAGTCCCAAGAAAACCATGCATGGATAAATAGTTCACCGACGGATGTTTGACAAAACAGTTGAACGACAGAAACATCGTCGATGGATCACCAATGGAAAGAATTGTCTGATCACTGTGGCAATATCATAGATATATGAATTAGTGATATGATCTTCACAACCGATGGAACTTCACCGTGAGATAACCGATGGAATTTTCATCGTCGGATCAATGGCAGATTTTTATCCGACATATTTTTTTTTGAATGGCATTATGAGCGAAGAATTTGTCCACTAATGATTGTTGTTTTCTATGAGAACAGATATAAAAAAATGATGATTTCTTGTAAACAGAATAAGAAAATGGGGTAATTTCATATATACCCATACAAATTCGAAAAATATCATATTTATCCGACCAAAATTAAAAATATCAGGTATACTTTTACAAACTCGGAAAGATATCATATATACCCATTTCATTAAATTTTTTTAAGAAATGACCATTTTACCCTTATTTTACTAAACTTTAAAATTCCATATATATATATATATATATATATATATATCCTTATTATAATAAATCACTAATTAATATGCATGTAGGTCCTGAGAGAACAGATCTGCGGAGAAAATCTTCAACCGATCCGAATCAAGAGGCAGAATCCCTTGATCCGGTATCACTCTCGAATCAGAAAGAAAAGTAGAGACGGGTGCGGGAATCATATACAAGAACAGAAATATATAAAAGTGAAAAAGAACAGATAATTGAAAGCATAAAACATATGATTCTTTCACTGATATGAAAATGATAAAGCTTCTCATAATTAGTCTCACCCCAGGGTGAGCTCCCCCTGGGTTGGTGATTCCCTCTACAGACACACACTCCTCCTATGAGATAATCTGCTATTTATAAGAGGCCAAGCACATATGTCTTGTTTTCCAAGCCACCGCCAAATGGGCTTGAAAAACAGGTATCGAAACTAGGTAGTTTCGATTGAACAATTGTTCAACCGAAACTAGTAGTTTCGATACTGTAGTTTCTATTGACAGCATCAGTCTAAACTTTATACCCAACAATCTCCCCCTAGACTGATGCTATTAATTCTTGTCCGACTCTGTTTTTCGTCTTCATAGATTGACTGATGATCCAATGCCTTTCGTTGTGATTCTCCCCCTCAAGTGTAGACCCTCCTATCTTGTAGGCAATTGATAAAGGTTTGAATCCCAAGTATTTAGCAGTAAATAACCATCTTTCTACAAAGATTCTTGACATTCTCGAACACTTGATCAACTTGTGCCTTCTCTCCCCCTAAAAAAAGGTCAATTTTAAGCGAAGGCTCACTTTGTCTTGCATCTTCATAACTCTGCTGATAATCCGAAGCCTTTCATGGTGATTCTCCCCCTGAAGTGTAGAACCTCCTATTTCTAGGCAAAAGATAAGGGATCGAATCACTATGTAATCAACAACCAATGATCCAGCTTATCACAAATATGCTTGACATTGCTACCTACTACTCAAAGTTGAACTTTAAATAAAGGAATTATGGTTGGCTCAGGCAGAACATCATGTATATTGCTGAAGAAACGAAATTTTCGAAAACCCAAAAATGTTGTCTCCAAGTTTTCAGCCAAAACTGTAATATCCAGGATTTTTTACCTTTTTCTAAACCCTTGCACGTATCATTTATTTAAAACTCGAATCCGTTTTAAAACTAGTCCTTAAACAAAAAATATTAAGTTAATTGATATATATATATATATATATGTAAAATATGCTTGATTCTTAAAAACTTTATAAACTTATAATTATATAAATAAAAAAAATTAATTCACAAACTTATTCTAAAATACTTAGACTCGTAAACCATAAATCTTAGAAATTATTTTATGAATTTATAAAATAATAAAAGGCAATAAAACTTACAAAACTTATTTAGTTTATTTTTTTATTATTTTATAAATTTCAGGGACCAAAACTGCCATTTTGGAAACCCATTTTAAACTTAAAATCAATTTTATACATAAAATAACAAACCCTAGAAACATCAGGGGTCTGTTATGCAATTAATCCAAACTTCCAAATTTTGAAACGGTCTCAGGTTCGAGTCCTCCCACACCCGGTGTTCGTCCCCTTTTACTCAAAACCGCGAAAACGTCCACGTTCAACGAACCTCGGGTCTCGCCTCCGGCGTGCGACCCTAACCCGAGGTATCCCAATGCTCGATCCCAGCTATGGTCACGCGGATTATCGAATTTAAGTCCAACCGAAATCCTCCCACCTAATTCGACATTTAAGACTGAAATCGATTATAAATAACTGTTGAAACGCGTAGACGACATCAAACACAACCTCTCTGAACTTCCAATTCCGTCGTTCAACACCCTCATTGCTCAATTGAATCTTGCGACAGCCGACTTCGAAACTCAAACCGGTTCTCCCTCATCTCGACATCATTCCAGGTAATTCGAAAAGCTAAACTCATCGTTTTCATTCTGTGATCGATAGCCCTCTGTCAAATTGCAATGACAGAGGGATTATTAAGTCGTATTCAGAGGAACTTGAATTCTAGGGTTCATACGAAATTAGGGGTAATTCGGGAATGAGTTTATAAATTTCTTTTTCGGTATAAAACAATAGCGAGGCCCGTAGCCGGGTGGTTAAGTGCGTGTGTGTGTGTCTCGACCCGGTCCCAGACCCGAGTTCGAGCCGGGTAAACCGGTTTTGCTTCCTTTTTATTTTTTTCAGCCTTTTAAAACGATTTTAATACTTTTAATAATTTTTATAAATTATGTTAAACTTTTATGATTTTTATTTATACTTTTACATTCTGGAACTATTTTAATTAAATAAAACTTGTAATAAATAATTCTTTAAAAATAGTTTTAAACACTTAAAACTATAAAAATACTTTTAAAACTTTATAAACAGGAATTATGTTAATAATCAGAAATTATAAAATTATTTTATACTTTCTGAAATAAACATATTATTTAGTTTAAACATTTAATCGATTTATAAACTTTAGTTTAACATTTAAAATTCAAGATTTATTTATTTAAATAAAATAAACATGCGTAAATTATAAATCATAAAGTTATAAATTTATAAATATTATAAATAGATAACTTTAAATATTTATAAACTTATAAACCTTACTCGAATACTTTAACGTTGAAATTATAGACTTATAGACTTTGAAACTTTAAATTAAAATATAAATTTTATGAAAAAAATGCTCTTTAACATATTTGTTTAAACTTACAAATTTCACTTTAGATATTTAGACTTATAACCATTTTCAGATAATGTTTTGTATGCTTAATGCTTTAATCTTAAAACTATCTATATTGGTAAATTCAAATCAAGTAAATAACCTTTTGATAATTATTCATCCTTAAATAATTACTTATTCTTAAATAATTATTATTTATCCTAAATCACTATTTAGTCTTTAAATACTTTGTATTTAATAATTATTTTACTTTTGAAATAATTATTTATCTTTAATCCTTATCTTAAATAATTATTCTAAACAATAATTATTTTAAACTATTTTAACTTTGAAATCCAAAGTCTAGTATGACTCATTCAAAACCTTATTAAAACTTGACTTAAACTTTATAAACACAATCATTCCTATCTCCCACTTGGAACCCTAGTCAAATCTCGAAATCCTAGATCCTTACCATAGACTTATAGGATCATACTTAAATCTTTAAACTTGCATACCTAGGCTCATCGTGAGGATATTCTCCCTCCAAGTCTTGCAAATACTTATCCGTGTCGGATACTATACATCAATCCAATGTGAGTATACTTAGCCCCTTTTTCCTTTTATGCTTTTGGGGTGAAACATGTTCACAATTCTTAAACTTATACAATTCTTGTACAACTATGATTATGTGTTTATTCTTAATGTTAAACTTGAGACTTGTATGCTTAGATTAAACTTAAAACTAGCACATTCATTAGCTTTGATCAAGCCGATAGTAACAATGATAGATCTATTGCATTTGACCAATCCACCTTGATTGATTGACCCCTTCGGGGGGGGAGCCCTTGGTGTTTGTTACTACATTAAACTTTAAACTTGAGACTTATAAGGGTAACCTGCGGGTTATGCCTGAACTTGGTCGGATGGTTGATGTGCACAATGTCTAACATGCTTGTTTTCTAATACTTACATTATAGAATGCATGAATCATAGTGAATTGTAATACTTTTCAAATACTTGTTAAACTGTGTCAAAACCTTTGTATCTCACCAACTATTTTGTAGTTGACAGATTCTTTCACATGTTTCAGGTTTACATCATGGGACTTATTCGTGATCACATAGGATGCTTTGGACCTAGACTACTTAAATTAAATGTTGTATTCGTATTATTCTTCCTTGTATTGAATCTTAAATTATTTATTAATGAAATATCGAAACTTTAATAGTCAACCTTGTGCTATTGAACAACCGCGTCCGCCCCGACGTATAATCCGCCGTCGGTTGGGGTGTGACAGATTGGTATCAGAGCCTTGGTTATAGGGAATTAGGTTATTAGACACATGACCTAGACTATAACTTAGGAGACCCAAACATGAGTTATCTCATGTCCTTTACTAGGAAAAATTCTCTCCTCATTCTATTCTTAATTCTTATACGTGAACGCTTGGAGATTCTACGTTCTTACTTACCTACGTGCTACGAGAGGCTACTACATCGAGGACACGTTCTTAGGCTTTAAGTATAATCCACCACTAAACTCTCGTCAATAATATTTAAGTTCTAGATAATGTGTGAGAACTTGTGCGGACCGGAAGGGTGGATACCTGTATTCTGGGAAATTATGTCAAGGAAAGCATTTCGTATAAATCCAAATCAACCGTTGGACCCGTATGCTTTCCTGGGAATTCTTGGGATGAGTATCCACTTATAGGAATGCACGACTTCTCTAAACATTAGTGAGCTCAAATTTCTCTTGATATGTCAAAGTACTCACTTAGTGACATGCACTAAATGAGTGCCATCTCAAATACTTTACGCTTCATAAATTCATGATTCAAAAACTTTCCTCTATAACCTTTATTCTATGATTCTTAAGTCCCGTCTTGTCACATGACAGCATGCTTACTCGTCATGACCTGAAGGAGTTACCTTCAAGGAGAAATTCTTACGAGATTATACTAAAAAAACTACATACATAAACTTATACTTATAGATACTACCCCATAAACTTCGAGATCGTTGTAATACAACCCTTAAAACTATGTATTACTCTACAAATTCTCCTATAAACTTCATTATCTTATGAACATAACACTTAAGAGGAAACCTTTGTGTTTCATCTTATTTTCATCACCCAACCAAACTACTCTAAATAACTCACTCAAACTTTTGCTACACTTTTACACATCTCAAAGTGTTTATACATCTTTAAACTTCATGATCCTTGTAATACCAGCACATTTAAAACTATGTATACAAGTCTTTTTACAAGCTTCATTATTTTATAAACTTGACACATAAGGGGAAACCCTTGTGTCTCATTTCATTTTTCGTCACTCAAGCAAACTTCATCTTATGACTAACTCAAAAACTTTGTTACACTTTTAATCTCAAAACCTTCATACGTCCTTAAAACTTACACATCACCGTTTCTTGTAAACAAAACTTAACGTCTTTTAAACCTAAAGTACATTAACAAAGTGATTAGTAACCTGATCGCTTTCCCGCAAGGGAAGAAGCCTACTATAGGATAAACAAGCTCCACGTTTAAGACCCTAAGCCCACAATAAACCTCGACATAGTACCATAAACCCAAATATCGGTGACAATAACTAAAAAGTTGTAGACTCACGAGGAAATTCTGGCTATGGAAATAGGGTACATAAGTGAGTCCTTGTGACCACCCCTTCTTCCGGGAATTCTCTTCGTTAGCCCATCAACTTCCAATTAAAAACTATTTTTGAAAATATTACTGTGATAACTCAGTATTATGAATAAAAATCTTTTGAACATATTTAATCACCTTACTTACATACTTTAATTTCCCGTTTAAATTGCAAGGGCTAGAAGTCCCAATTTTGAAACATCTAAATGGAAACTATTTTGAAATTTCCATATCATTTACTAGTTTAACTTTCCTTTCATCATTGTAAACTTAACACACCTACCCCAAACACTTTCGTCAAAAGCAACTTACGTTAGTACTTGAAATAATCAACAACGTTGCATTAAATTATAAAAATCCTAAGTGACACGTGTACCTGAGGAATAAATCTTGAACAAATCTTCTAATTCGTAAGCACATTTTCAAAAAACAACCCGACTTACGAATCATTACCCCAAACAACCATGACCCTTACTTCTTGTATAGACTTAACACTTGTAAACTTGACCAACTTTTCGCTTGACAATCACACCTATCTTTTATAAATCTTACTCGTACTACTTATCGATGCCTAACTCGTCGTTTTTGAACATATTAATTACATTCTATACAAAAGAAAACTATACTTTCTGTTATGAATCAAGATAAATCATTTGTAAACACACTATCATAAACCTTATCGAAACTTTTCCCGTCACCCTATGCTTGGAGACTTCCTCATTCAACTCTTGTCACGTAAAAGACTTACTAAAAATCACAACGGGGACTAAAAGCTTAAATTCACGTTGCTAAAACATTAAACTTCGTATACACAACTATGAGGTCAGAGACTTTTGATTCATGTAAAACTTGTACAAATACTCAATCCCGTGTTCTTAAAACTAAACAGGATCAATAAAGGATCATGTAAGGCTTAATACTGAAACATGAAACTCAACTGACTTATCCTATTTTCAAACTTATACTTGGATTCTTAGTCTTGAAAACTTTGTGTGTCCATCTTAACCAAACCCTATAAGACTTGATAAACGTACATTCCATATATACGAGAAAACTTCACTCTTGATACTAGACACTAGCAGGAAGGAGGACATTACTCTCTTTAGCAGAGTACATCCCCTGACTCCTATCTAAACCAAACATCGGGATCCACTAATCTTCTGGACAACTCGGATCTTCTGTGAGAAAGCGTATAACGGTTAATCCTGTTCCAAACGCTGTCCCCTACCTCTCTTAAATACTAGAGTATTTAGATAACCACTTTATGCTCGAAACGTAATCGTATACTTCTATACACTGAAGCTAAGCTAAGAGACTTTAAGGCTATTCTATGTTTGACGTATTCTTGTTCAAACACAATTTAAACTATTATATGTTCGGTGTATTCTTGTTCAAACACAATTTAAACTATTATATGTTGACGTATTCTTGTTCAAACACAATTTGAGCTACCCCGTGTTTGAAGTATTCTTATTCAAACATGATGAACGTATGAGACTTTAAACTACTCCATGTTTGACGTATTCTTGTTCAAACATGATGAACGTATGAGACTTTAAACTACTCCATGTTTGACGTATTCTTGTTCAAACATGATGAACGTATGAGACTTTAAACTACTCAATGTTTGACGTATTCTTGTTCAAACATGATGAACGTATGAGACTTTAAACTACTCCATGTTTGACGTATTCTTGTTCAAACCCGATGGACGTATAAGACTTTAAGCTACTCCATGTTTGACGTATGCTTGTTCAAACCCGATGGACGTATAAGACTTTAAGCTACTCCATGTTTGACGTATGCTTGTTCAAACACGATGGACGTATAAGACTTTAAGCTACTCCATGTTTGACGTATGCTTGTTCAAACACGATGGACGTATAAGACTTTAAACTATTCCATGTTTGACGTATGCTTATTCAAACATGATGAACGTATAAGACTTTTAAACTACTCAAGGTTTGATGTATTCTTGATCAAACCCGAGGAAAGTGTAAAGACTTTAAACTACTCAATGATTGAAGTATTCTTAATCAATCATGAGGAAACTTTGAAACTCTAAATCTTGTCACATTCTTCTCTTTAATTATTGAATGACGCTACTCTCTAAGGGACTCGTTAATCAATGATCACTCTTATGTGGAAACTCTAGTCGTGTGTTAAACAAATTCTTGTACTCTTCTGGATCCACACACAAACGGAAGGACCTATGCGAACTATGCGACGATTTGAATGCTTGCGGGTGCACACGTAAGTACGAAAATCAGCGTATGGAAAGACATAGCAAACTCTGTCGTGTGCTACGATCTAAGACTTATCGTAAAAGGGAGCCACGGAACTTAGGTACCGTAGCAAAACCCTTAGACGTGTTCGACTACAAACTCAAATCATTAAAATTATCATCGAATCCATTCTGAGTGATGCATCTTACTTTGGATTCTGAATGATAATTTATAAAGTTCTTCTACATTCCTGAAAACTAAATCCTCTTATATTTCGATGAAACTATATGCCTCTTAGGGAAACTCTTGGCAACCATATACTCCGAAAACTTAGAAACTCGAGCGTAATCTTATCCCTATCATTACAATCCAATTTAGATTCTAAACGTAACCCAGGACTTTACTTGGAAACGTAAAGTATTTTCTCTCATTATCTCGTACGCGCTATAAACTTAAATCCTGAACTAGACCCTTCTACTTGAATTTCGGGACGAAATTTCCTAAAGTAGGGGAGACTGTAATATCCAGGATTTTTTTACCTTTTTCTAAACCCTTGCACGTATCATTTATTTAAAACTTGAATCCGTTTTAAAACTAGTCCTTAAACAAAAAATATTAAGTTAATTGATATATATATATATATATATATATATATGTAAAATATGCTTGATTCTTAAAAACTTTATAAACTTATAATTATATAAATAAAAAAAATAATTCACAAACTTATTCTAAAATACTTAGACTCGTAAACCATAAATCTTAGAAATTATTTTATGAATTTATAAAATAATAAAAGGCAATAAAACTTACAAAACTTATTTAGTTTATTTTTTTATTATTTTATAAATTTCAGGGACCAAAACTGTCATTTTGGAAACCCATTTTAAACTTAAAATCAATTTTATACATAAAATAACAAACCCTAGAAACATCAGGGGTATGTTATGCAATTAATCCAAACTTTCAAATTTTGAAACGGTCTCAGGTTCGAGTCCTCCCACACCCGGTGTTCGTACCCTTTTACTCAAAACCGCGAAAACGTCCACGTTCAACGAACCTCGGGTCTCGCCTCCGGCGTGCGACCCTAACCCGAGGTATCCCAACGCTCGATCCCAGCTATGGTCACGCGGATTATCGAATTTAAGTCCAACCGAAATCCTCCCACCTAATTCGACATTTAAGACTGAAATCGATTATAAATAACTGTTGAAACGCGTAGACGACATCAAACACAACCTCTCTGAACTTCCAATTCCGTCGTTCAACACCCTCATTGCTCAATTGAATCTTGCGACAGCCGACTTCGAAACTCAAACCGGTTCTCCCTCATCTCGACATCATTCCAGGTAATTCGAAAAGCTAAACTCATCGTTTTCATTCTGTGATCGATAGCCCTCTATCAAATTGCAATGACAGAGGGATTATCAAGTCGTATTCAGAGGAACTTGAATTCTAAGGTTCATACGAAATTAGGGGTAATTCGGGAATGAGTTTATAAATTTCTTTTTCGGTATAAAACAATAGCGAGGCATACGTAGGCTTATCGTGAGGATATTCTCCCTCCAAGTCTTGCAAATACTTATCCGTGTCGGATACTATTCATCAATCCAATGTGAGTATACTTAGCCCCTTTTTCCTTTTATGCTTTCGGGGTGAAACATGTTCACAATTCTTAAACTTATACAATTCTTGTACAACTATGACTATGTGTTTATTCTTAATGTTAAACTTGAGACTTGTATGCTTTGATTAAACTTAAAACTAGCACATTCATTAGCTTTGATCAAGCCGATAGTAACAATGATAGATCTATTGCATTTGACCAATCCACCTTGATTGATTGACCCCTTCGGGGGGGGAGCCCTTGGTGTTTGTTACTACATTAAACTTTAAACTTGAGACTTATAAGGGTAACCTGCGGGTTATGCCTAAACTTGATCGGAGGGTTGATGTGCACAATGTCTAACATGCTTGTTTTCTCATACTTACATTATAGAATGTATGAATCATAGTGAATTGTAATACTTTTCAAATACTTGTTAAACTGTGTCAAAACCTTTGTATCTCACCAACTATTTTGTAGTTGACAGATTCTTTCACATGTTTCAGGTTTACATCATGAGACTTATTCGTGATCACATAGGATGCTTTGGAGCTAGACTACTTAAATTAAATGTTGTATTCGTATTATTCTTCCTTGTATTGAATCTTAAATTATTTATTAATGAAATATCGAAACTTTAATAGTCAACCTTGTGCTATTGAACAACCGCGTCCGCCCCGACGTATAATCCGCCGTCGGTTGGGGTGTGACAAAAACTCCCCTCTATATATGCAACATCCTGTAAAAAAATTTATCCAAGAAATTCTCCAAAATACTTTTTTTTGAATATCCTGGAGAGTACTTGAACAGTTCTGCCTGTAGATTAGATAGGCTATACTTCAGTCGAAAAAATGATAGTTTCAGTAGAGACAGTACCGATACAAGAGGTTTCGATAGGGAGATTCTTCAACCGAAACTAGTAGTTTCGATAGGAGATTCTTCAACAAAAACTAGTAGTTTCGATACCCTCTAGTTTCGATAGCATAGTTTCGATGTTTTATACTTCTGATTTATGGCTTCAACAGTAGTTTCGATAGAACATGTTCAACCGCCACCTAGTTTCGACCAAAATCTTCATCCTTGTTCTAGTTTCGATTGAGCGTCTTCAACCTTCAGCTACTTCGATACCCCCAATCCATGTCTGAAAAATGCTTCAGAAAGCCTTACATCTTCAGTTTTTGACAGTGTGAATGTAGAACAGCAGTCACGAACCTGCTACACATCGATTTCTTCATGTTTAACGTCTCAATGGTGGGTTTTCTCTGAATTTGAAGCAGATTCGAGAGCAATAAAGAGCCACCATGGCTCTGATACCACTTGTAGGTCCTGAGCAGACCTAAGAGAACAGATCTGCGGAGAAAATTTTCAACCAATCCGAATCAAGAAGCGGAATCCCTTGATCCGGTATCACTCTCGAATAAGAAAAAAAAGTAGAGACGGGTGCGCGTATCACATACACGAACAGAAATATATAAAACGTATGATTCTTTCATTGATATGAAAATGATAAAGCTCCTCACACACTCACAATTAGTCTCACAATTAGTCTCACCATAAGGTGAGCTCCCCCTAGGGTGGTGATTCCCTCTACAGACACACACTCCTCCTATGAGATAATCTGCTATTTAAAGGAGGCCAAACACCTATGCCTTGTTTTCCAAGCCATCGCCAAATGGGCCTGAAAAACAGGTATCGAAACTAGGTAGTTTCGATTGAACAATTGTTCAACCGAAACTAGTAATTTTGATTGAACAAAAGTTCAACCGAAACTAGTAGTTTCGATACTGTAGTTTCTATTGACAACATCAATCTCAATTTATACCCAACAATGCCACGTGTCATTTTTCTATGTACCCAATTTTGGGTTATCTCGTTTCTCTTTCCTCCTTACAATCATTCTCTTTGATTCCTAAAATTACTACCCTAATTTCATCAATTAATTACCATTTAATCTTAGTTTCCTTCTTTTTATATGCACCCAAATGAATTTAAGAAGAGTATAGGAACTTTATAGTTTTGTAAGAAAATTGATTATTGTCTATATCCATTAGTTAATAACTTGTTTGATTCTAAATTATGTTTCTAAACTCACAAGTTGAAAACACAAATCCAAACATTTATGAATAATTAATTTTAGCTACAAAATGTGACTTATTCTTTGAACAAGTCTTGAAACGTGAAACCTTAATGTATCAATAATGAGAAGTATATGAGTATATTATTAATTATATATTCTTTTAATGATTCAGTCCGTGTAATACATGGGTTTCTAACCTAGTGTGTGTGTGTATATATACATCCATAACTTTAAAATTTCATATTTACCCATTTTTAACTACAAAATTTTACCCACAAATAATAGTTTTATCAAAATATTATATTTAACTTTCTCACTTTCTTTTATAATTTTACCAAATTTTTATAGTATTTATACATCATATATATGGAGGAACCCGTTTTCTTTCATACAACTATATAATGGTCGTCGTCAAGTAAAAACCGAGGTTATAAAAATTATGTAGAAGATCATTTAGATTGAGTGAAAAATTATTTAAATTGGGTTACTTATGGGATAAAACTAAAATTATTTAACTTGTGTTATGTACGGGATAAAACTAAAAATTTAGGTTATAAAAAAATCATATAGTAGATAGGGATAGAATAGTTATAAAGTAACAAAATATCATTAAAATTAGGTATATAAGATATTTTTAGTTTTGGTTGTGTACATATGATATTTACCCATGTTTGTAGGAATATATATGATATCTCTATAAGAAAATAATGTAATTCAAAACCTTTTCAATTCAATCAAATTTTATAATACAAATACGTTCACTAAACAACAAACTATCTAGTTAGGAGGGGGGGGGGAGGACATTTCCCTGCATATGATTTTTTAAAACTAATCACTCAGTCACTCTTTCATAAGCTTCTGTTCAACCTCCAACCTCTATGGAGCATGTTTTCGAAATTCCTCCACATCTCCTTCTCCCATGCCATTTGTTCTTGCAAGCAGGTAATATACTTATATAAAACATTTAACAAATGATTAGTAGTTTGTTAATGATAAAAAGTTTAATTACCTTACAAATAAACATACGTCGCAAAACGACCAACACCTAGATGGCATCGACGGATTCACAAATAATGAAGTATAATGTGAAAATCAATGACAAAATGTGAAAACAAGGGATGTATATATTGTGAATATCATCCTCAAAGGCATAGATACACCACAAAATATACCGAGAATGAAGAGTATATATGAAAACCAATATGGTGTTTGAAGTTTTTATAATAAACATTTTTTACTAGATATAGTCGGAAATTCAAACCCGCCTACAATGACTAAAGAGTCAGAACGAAATCTTATCATAAATCTAATTGTTAAAATTTGTGAGTAATAACCGATAAATTACCGACCCTGAAATATGAGTTTTATTTTTAATTTTTAATGTACTTAAACGTTAGTATGTGTAACATCCCTAAATAGATAACCCTAATAAACGAAAAGATAGGCAGGGATTATGACATGAGTTGGATAGGGAATGAAGAGGGCTTGGGTTGGGCCGGCCCATGGGCTCGAAAGCAAGGGGGAAAACTCCCCTAACCCTAGCAGCCTCAAGCCTCCTCCTCAGTTCACTCATTTCGCAAGTTTCTAGAGAGAAAGAGAGTGTGGGATCGGGTCTAGAGAGAGAAAGCTCAGAAATTGGCTCTGAAGCTCAGGAAGTGTCACGCACCATCACAGCAACAAGAATCAACAGAAATCGGGGCACAAGAGGTAAATCTCTAGCTCAGATATGAGTTTTTAAACATTTTTAGGTTTCGGGTAAAACAATTAAAGTATGGGCTTTTACATATGAAACCTGAAACAAACCATATATTTGGGTTCAAGGATGAAAATAGAACATTTTGGACGTAAAAGGTTGGAAGCTTGATCAACTTGAAATCAGAGACAAGATCTAGGGTTTCTGGTTGGGGAAGATGATCGCGCAGGCAAACTTAACAAGTAAGCCTGGCACTATACCGGCGAACTTAACAAGTAAGCTATAGCATGTTCGCCCAGACTAACATAGCGAACTTACTGTATGTTCGCCTAGGCCAATGTTAGCGAACTTACTGTATGTTCGCCTAAGCCAATGTTAGCGAACTTACCATACATTCGCCTAATGTCCAAATAGAGAACTTATCATGATCGCTTAAGCTCAAAGATGGCGAACTTATCACATATTCGCCTAGTCCAACGAAGCGAACTTATTCGCTTAAGCCAAAAGTGGCAAACTTACCTAAGTTAGCTAAACCCTAAGAATAGAAACGTCTAGTGTCGTTTAGGTTCATTATCTTATCTTGTATGACTTGATTATACAGATTGTGTGTGACCTTAGTGACGCTCACTGACCAACTAGTATACTTTAGGAAACCGCTCATTAGGTGAGTTTTATGTGCCCCCTATGTGTTATGTGCAAATGTTTTTCAATGTTTTGGGGCTGGAGTGTATACATACAAATGAATGAATGTTATGAATGCTAATATGATAGACATGTTGTATGAAAGTAATGATGAACAAAGAATGAAACCATTGTTTATAAAGAATGAAATGAATGAATGACATAACGTAAATGAATGAAATCTTGCTTTATATTTATATATATTGCTTGTTATGAATGTATGTATACGTTATGGATGGAAATACGGACTACTTTGGTAGGACGGTACGATGATGACGGCTACTACGGTAGAAAGATGACCATACGACTATTATGTAGACGGTATGTTAAATTCTAGAAAAGTACAATAAATACATACTACTATGGTAGGACGGAGGCTCTTATTCGAAGCACGACTGCATAAATAGTTCGCATGGGAAACAGATTCCTTAGGGTAGATGGGCGAAAGGAAGAACTACGACGGTAGACACGATAGACGGACGACCAAAGGTTGTCAGACGGTAATGAAGGATAGACTACTTCGATAGACACGATATGAATTACGGCCTACGAAGGTAGGACGAAGCGTCTGTCTTTGTGACTTACACAATTAGTGACGGGCTGATCACCCTTATGTATATGACCAATGAATGTTCAATGGAAGTAATGCTATATGCATATGCACATGCTAATGTGTATAGTCAATGTATGTTCAATGGAAACAATGATATATATATATATACACACACACACACACAAACAAATGGTACAAATGAATGACTGATGTTATAACTAATTGCTTTAAACTAGAACTTACAAGCGTTAGCTGACTTTTAGTATGCACTTCAGGTAACAAGAGGAAATGACGGGCAAAGGCATGAAGGCTACCTGGCTCAAGACTGACATCCAGTTAATTGATTTTATGTTATGACAATGTTTTCTTGTTAAATGTTAAGACTTCCGTTGTTATGTAACTGATTGAGTGCATGCTTCCGCTATGTTTTGAATGTTTTAATTAAAGTTCAGTGTTTGATGACTATGTTTATTAGTAAATCCAACGAGTAAGATCTCCCGGGTTTGAGGCCTTACAGTATGAGATCCGTCGGTGATTACTAAAAGTTAATTTTCTAATAATGTAAGCATTGGCATAAATCATGAGGTGAGATCAAGTAATAGATTTTGGAAATAAAGGAACATTAGATTAATCTCTACCATATACTTAATTGAAAATAGAAAGAAAGGAGACAATCTCTTATCATCACAAGGTTCTTGTCATACAGGACTAAGGACTTGAAACCTTTTTATCACACGCATCCAGATAAAGTCATGCACACATATTTTGCGTAAAACCTTTTTATCGCCCGTCCACACATGATATTAAAGTGCAAGTTTTATGTCAGTAAATGAATTGAATGAATACGAATAAGACTTGTTTGTGTTTGTTTGTTTAATTTTAACTGAACAAGCGAACGAACACGAACATTTAAATGAATTTAATTTCATTCGTTAAGAAAATGAACGCGTTGTTATTTGTTTATCTTCGTTCGTTAATATTTTTTTAAACAAACTGTTCATGAACATAAATAAATGAACAGGGCCGGCCCATTGGGTCTGCGGACAACACACCCGTAGTGGACCTAACATTTCGATGGGCCAAAAAAATAAAATAAAATTATTAGGCTTTTTTAAAGAAGTAATTTTTGAAGCTTTTTTTAAAAAAAGTTATTGGATCAAATATATCAAGAAAAAAAAATTGGGCCTTTTTAAAAGTATGTTATGCTTCAAAATGTTAAATGTGTTTAGGCCCATGAATCCAATCCAACCCAATACTTTGTAATTTTGTATTAGGCTTAAAAAAATTATATTCTTAAAAAAAATGTTAAATGTGTTTAGGCCCATGACCTTTTTTTTCGGCTCGTGTAAGGCATTTGAATCCTCTGGATCGGCTGTGTAAATGAACATAAAACATAAACGAACATAAAAAAAATGAACATAAACAAACACCAATTAAAAGTAAACGTGAATATTCAAATTAAAATATTTTAATATCTCTATCATTAAATGTAATATTTCAAAAGTAAGCAAAAATATTTAAAGTAAAGCCTAAATACCATTAGATAATTCAAAATCAAGCCATATACAA
This sequence comes from Smallanthus sonchifolius, assembly GCA_023525975.1. Lineage (NCBI taxonomy): Eukaryota > Viridiplantae > Streptophyta > Magnoliopsida > Asterales > Asteraceae > Smallanthus > Smallanthus sonchifolius. The sequence goes on from CM042025.1 coordinate 10,194,660, forward strand.
GCTTCAAAACATCATGTTCAAAGCACCGTCATCATAGATCCATTATATTAATCAACATGCACCATTAAAATTAAAAAAATTAACTGTTCTTAAAATTGAGCTTTAAGGTTTCTTAAAATTAAAAAATTAACTGTTCTTAAAATTGAGCTTTAAGGTTTCTTAAATATGAAAATTAAATTGATTTGAAATTATCATTAGTAATAAATAAATTTGAATGAATATTTAAACGAACATAAACGAACGTTCACTAATGTAAATAAACGAGCAAGATATGTGTTCGTTTAACTAAATGGATAAAAAAAATTGCGTTCATATTTGTTCGTTTATCGAATGAACGAACGTAAACGAACCACCGGTCAAACGGTTCACTTAACATTCGGTTCGTTTACGAACCTAGTAATTAAGCTTCATAAATTGCTAAACAATTTTTCACGAGCTTTAAGTTCTGAAAGGTTATGCTTGCATTTTAACCCCTCCCATGGGAGGTAAATTAAATTTATCAAACAAAAGACGATTCAATCAAACTAACCCAAAATCACGTACAAATTCTTTTTTTCTTTTACTTTTTGATAAATCAGATTTCTTCTCGATAATGCTGAGATTGAACGCGAATCACTTATTTAAATCCCTATATCTAGACTAGGCAGGCTAGTCCATGGAGCATGTTACTTATATATATTCACCAAATAATATAAAAAATATTGATTAAATCTTGGAATTTAAAAGGGTAGAGAAATTTCCTACATCTTCATAGTACAATTGTGTGTGTTACCTGCGTTTCGTAGCGGGCTCAAAACGTAGATAAAAATAAGCAAGATGCAACGGTATATTAGTACTCACCCACGAAAAGAAAATGCGTGTCAATACATTGGAAACATAGATAAAAATAAAAAATAAAAGTAAAAAACAAAAAAGGGAAAATTAAACATCTAAGAAAAAGAGTAAAAAATACATATAAAAATAAGTTTATTAAAGTTCAGGGGTTGTATGATAACTTTGATAAAGTTCAGGGGTAATAATGTAAACTGGTTAAAAGAAAAAGAAAAAATAAAAACTAATTAAAGTGCAGGGTCGAAAATGTAAATTATAGAAAAAGACAAAATTACTTTAAACATTAAAGAATTGTACTCGATGCATTAACTTTACTTAATTAATATGGGTTTTGTAAGTAATGAAATTCTTTTTCTAAGTGTTAAAAATTGAAATTTTAGCGACATATTTTCGTATTGTTATTAAATAATATTTGAATATGAAGTTTTTATAAAAAAATCTCGCGTAATCAAAATGTTGATAGGGGTTAAAATTTGTAAGGCTTGGTTTTGACGACCGATATTCACCCCGCGAAAAAAACTCACGTCGAAACGCAGATAAAAAAACGAACTCGTCGAAACGGAAAATCCTGAATTTAATAAAACATCGTATTTTAAAGATCGTAAGAAGAAAAGAAAAAAAAACTAAAAAAAATAAAACCTGGAAGCAGGTTCGACATGGTTGTACGTTCGTGTTTCGATACCTTGTACAATATCACGAAAACTCAGTTTTGAATGAAATTTATATCGGAAGTTCGAAACGTAGATAAAAATAAGCAAAACACAACGTTACATTCGAAATTTCGTAAATCATTATATTAAATATTATACGAGAAAAATAAAATACGCCCTGATTAATTATAAAGATTAAAATGATAAAAAAAAATTAACAAAGAAGGGGTAAGCTTAGATTAGTTGTTAGTGTACCCGCCAAAATGCAGTTGCGTTGACTCGAATCAGCGACCTAAGGTTGCATTATTAGTGTACCAACCTCTAAGCCAAAGATTAGTTGTTTAAATTTTGTTTCTAACACACAACCCCCAACCCCTCTATATATTATTAATAAGTCAATTGTTGTTTAAATTTTGTTTATATATATACATTGTATTAATAAAAAGTTATTAAAGTTACTATTCATATGAGTTAATAATTTATATATATATATATATATATATATATATTGATAAAAATAAAGAGAGAAAGGGGGAAAACTGATTTCAATTATTCATTCCTCTGATAATATATCATATATATACACATTACAAGATGAAACCCTAAAGCCTATAAATATTGGGCTGGACCTAAAATAGTCTGTATTTATAACACTTTCCCTCAGACATTTTATATTATACACTATCAACATTATACTACTGGATAATGTTTTCTTGCTTCTTCAGGAACTAAAATTAACTGATACTACAGGATTTGTTATGTTGCCTAATTAAAACCTTACTAAGAAAACCCAGTGGGACAAAACTTAGTTAAGGAAAAAGAGTACAACGTGTAATACTCCCCCTCAATATAACATATATATTCCGGTCTTAGAAGTACAATCTTCTGTGCCAATTGCTTGACTCGATCTTTGATATAGTCTTCTTGATTTGAGAGATGTAAGTTGCATTGTATTCATGTAGTATAGTCAGCCTTTCTTTTTGATCAACTCTGGTCCACACTCTTCTTGACTATGTTAAATCATTGACCTTAGCCAAATATATCCTCGTCCAGCATCATGTAGAGCAATTAACTTCACGTGATTTGGTGATGTCGTTAATGTCTGCTTTATTGATCGTCATGTCTCAAGTCTTGCAAAAAATATCAACTTACTCTTTAATACGCTTCATGATACTGCCTCGTTAAAAACCTTTATAGGAAAACCCAATGGGATAAAACCATATCCAAGAGAAAAAGAGTGTAGAGCATATTAGATAATTAACAACATACTTCAAGATGATGTTAAATTGGTACTTCGGGACCTATAAAATAAACTGATGCTACAGGATCAATTACGTCACCCCGTTAAAAACCTTACTAAGAAAATCCAATGGGACAAAAACTTAGTGAAAGAAAAAAGAGTGCAACATGTTAGTTTAGAACTGTATTTCGCTAGCACATATATGTAAACATAATATCATATCTTGTGACATACACGAGATGCATTAGTGCACCGATCGCGCTTAAGTACGGTATTTTAGCGGCCAAACAATTATGGGTGTGCTTTGCGAATAAACTTTGTCCATCTTCTGGATGTAGTTCGGTTTATGGACAAATATATACTCGAACATTAGGTCGATGAATATTTAGCCGTGTCAAGATCTTACATGGCTGATTTTATCAAACTTATACCCCAATTTTTCAAAATATATACTAAGCCAATTGTACCATATACGACTAGTTTTCTTGAGACTATATAAAAATCTCTTGAGATTTATAACACACATCTCGGGGTACTAGTTATAAGGCTTCAGGCATTTCTAACCCTTTAGGGATTTTCATTTAGTTGTTATTTTCAAGTTTTCAACACAAGTATACAGTAACAACATCCATAAGTTTTCTGAAGTCCTTTTGAGATTGCGAGACCGATTAAACATCTAAAGGGTATCGCATCCACTACAGGGGAACACGTTTCCTCGTAATCAACATCTGGGATTTGGGAAAAACTCTAATGTTACAGGTCGTGCCTACATCGCATAATCTTATAATTTTCGTTTCTTTTTATTTAAAGACACCCATTTATAACCTACTAGTTTGACATCTATGGGTGTACGGACTACATGCCCTAAAACGTTTGTAGGGAAGTCTCATTTTCGACTCGGATCGTCTCTTCCATGGTATAAAGCCATCAAGTGGATTCTGACATCTAGAGTCTAAGCGAGGTAGTCATGCCTAGAGATGTCAAGCGTTCTTTGAAATTCTAAGCCCGAATGAGAGAACTTTTAATGATTAAGGATCATTAAGTAAAGACTGCCTTACAACTTGGAAGATAGTAAAAGCTTATTAGAATGTGTTTACAATCATCTCCAAACTCTAAATGGTAAAACTCATGACTTTGAAACTATGATTCATCATCCATCCATTTACTTAACTAGAAATAAGGATAATTTGTTTACACCGAGTCCACTAGTTTTATATATATATATATATATATATATATATATATCCAATGACAAATCTTATGGTTTTTTTTAACCCATTTTATCATCATAATAATAATAATTTCTAGTGTTCACACATGTAAACGTACATATTTCATTTAACAATCTCATGTACTTAAACAAACATATACATAAAACCCATCTATAGTTTACATTCAAGGTATATATTGTCATCCAAAATTAAACCAAAATATTTATCTTAACCTTTAGTAAAATATCTTGGTTTAATTTATATATGTTAATAAATAACATTTCTTTCAGACATAATTATTTTAATAAATTAGTAATTTTATAAAATCTATAAATTTTCACCAAATACGTAATTCCTTTGTATAAAGGCTGTTTATTTCTTTTCCATAAGAAATAAGTCTTGCGATTTGAAAACCGAAATTAATACACTGGATTAATTTATTAGCTTTTATAAAAAATGCATCAATAAAGATACATAACCAGTGGACGCATAGCATGATAGTCCAAGTCTTATTTAATATTTTAATCAAACATATATATGTAACCCTAGCCGCCAGAGTTCCCAACCAATATCCAAGTTTCAATATCAGTACAATATTGAAGAGAAAAATCGAGAAGCTACCTGATGTTTGCAAATGTGGTTGTTAGCGGAAGAAGAGACATCGGCCTCAATTGGCGGATGTGATGGACACAAGGGGCGACAGGGCTCTCCACAGGCGACGAGGGGTTGAGATGTTACCGCGGCTGACCAAAAGGCGTTGGTTTACGATCGCAATTTGCGGGTGATGATATGATTCGAGTAACATAGACTTTGACTTATGTGGGTGATCAATGGTTGGTTTCTGCTCTGTGTAATGGTGTTGATGTCGTCATTCAAGAAAAAGATGGGGAAGATATGTGGTTGAGCAAAGCGCTGATAACGTGATAAAAATAAAGAGAGAAAGGGGGAAACTGATTTCTATTATTCATTCATCTGATAAGATATCATATATATACACATTTCAAGATGAAACCCTAAAGCACATACATATTAGGCTGGGCCTAAAATAGTCTGCATTTATAACATATATATATACGCACTTTTATTGCTACTTTAGTATAATTTTCGTATGTCTCTCAAACACAGGGTTTTCATTCGTATCTAATGTTACTAAAATCGTGGTGAACCGATAGGATTGAGAATCGGACCCCTAATCGGTTTAGTTCGTATTGAAGGTTTATATATTTCCATGCGTCTCAAACGAACAATGTATAAGAGTATGTATAGAGAATGAGATGACATCCTATCTCATAACTCTAATGGGCTTAACCTTAATTTACAATATCTATTATACCCCGTCAGTTTGAATGGAAAGAAGACGAACATTCAAACTGATGCAAAAATTAATAAACAGGGATGACGGCAAACCCTTGGTGAAGATGTTGGCATATTAAGAGGTTGAGGGAACATGTAGACCTCTAAGTTGACCTATGTTCACCTTTTCCTGAATAAAGTGAATGTTAATCTTAATATGTTTGGTCATGTCGTACAGGGTTAGTGGGACAGATAAATGACAATGTTCTCATAGTAGAAAACGAAGGCACGAAGTAAAGGATAATGAAGCTCAAGAAGAAGATTATGTATCTAACATGTCTCAACAACACTAGAAACTCTGTGATATTCAGCTTCAACCCTTGATCGAGAGATAATAGCTTGGCGTTTGGAAAACCAAGACAACAAGTTATCACCTAAGAACACACAATACCTAAAAGTGGATCAACGAATACATGGAAAACCTCCCCATTGAGCGTCTGAACAAGCTATGCAACTAACAGTGGATGTCACATATAGTTGAAGCCTATGATCTAAAGTGCGACGAATGTAATTGTAACATCTGGCCTCTCGTACCACCAATATTGTCAGCTTTGCATATTTGTTTTTGGTTGCCCGGGTGAAAACTTCCAACGAAGTCACCCATCCTAGGATTGCAATAACCTAAGCATGCTTAACTGTGGAGTTCTCCTCTCATCCACGACTAATGCGGGTTTTGCCTATGGTATTATAAACACCCCCTATTATAGACTCATCGTCCTCGATGAGGCTTGCCCCCACAATCCTAATCAGGAATGTGGGATTTTCCTAAGGTGTCTACCTAGACACCCCAGGGACTTGTCATCCTCGATGAGGTTTTGCCCACCATCCCGAACGACACAGAAGTGGCTCTAACACCATTTGTAACACCCGGACTCCTGTACCACCAGTATTGTCCGCATTGCTCATGAAGAGCTCATCAATTTGTTTTTAGTTTCCAGGTTGAAAAATTCTTAGGAGGTCACCCATCCTGGGATTGATGTTTCCGAAGCACGCTTAACTATGGAGTTCTCCTCTCATCCACATCCGATGCGACCAAAACGCGTTGGTGATATTTGAAGGGAACTATTACTTATGAACCTAACATTTCTCTTATCCATGACCGATCTAGGATTTTCCTATGGTGTTGTTAGTTTAATTATGATTTATCATAAGTTTAGTTTAAATTTGTATGATTATGATTTAGCATAGGAATCGATGGCTACGGTATCACACCAATCGAACTGGTGCTTCAAAGGATTCACACCCTTTCGTACCCTATAAATAGGGATATCCCCTTTCATTTGTAACCAACAAATAAAAATTCAAGTACGAATGAAATATAAAGTTTGATCCTCTATAAATTCTCTGTATATTTACAAGTATGTTGAAGTGATTATAAACCCATAATTGGTATCAGAACGGTATGCTCCTGACCATGTTGGAATCATTCATCTCTCAATCATTTAATCATTATCGCATTAACCCCTGTTCTTCATCAAATCTCCTTACAAAATCTTTAAAACACTATGCCGATTAGAATTGTAACAATCAAAGGATTATTTGATTGTTTCTGACCCAAAACAGCAAAAGATCACAGACAAAATTGATATTCAAAATCAAAACATAAGAAAGATAACAAGAAAACCGAACCAGTGTAGTTCAAAGAAAGCAGCAAGAAAAATGAACATGTGTGGTTCACAGAGCAAGTAAAAAAAATCTCATCGATTGGCAAACAAGTAAGCAAGAAGACCTATTGGCAAACAAGTAAGCAAGAAGACCTGTTTGGCAAGCAAGAAACAAAAACCTGTGTGGTTTAGTTAAAAACCTGTGTCATGCGATAAAAAGACAAGAAAGTTAACAAAAAGCAAGTATCAAGAAACAAGAGCAAGAACATAGCACGATTAAAGTAAGATTGGAAAGAGAAAATCCAAGAGGATAAGACAAGAAAGAATGACCGGCAAGGAAGACAAGAAAGAAGAAAACACGTCAGCATCAACTTGTGAGCAAGGAAATGTATCACTTCAATGCCCCAAATTGACTGAAACAAACTACATTACTTGGGCATTGCTAATGGAAAAGATCTTAAAGGCTTATGGTCTTTGGGAAATGATTGATGCGCTGAAGAAGAAATAGATGAAAAGAAGAAAAATACAACTAAATCAATGATCTTAAAGGCTTATGGTCTTTGACCTACATGTCTTATAATCTATGTTGTCATACGTAAAAGTTTTACATACTTGTCACTTAACAAAAGGATGACCTTATATGATCTCATCTATAGATTTGCCATTAACACCAAGTCAAACTAAAAGGGTTTAGAATGTTGAATTATTCAATCAATTCTAGAACCATGCATCCAAATGGATTATGTTTGAAAGGGTTAATAGTAAGAGATCATTCATGATGTCTATAGACGTGAATCCCCGATACCAGGAAACCTCACTCGTTGGATTTATATATAAACATATAGCTCAATACTGGAATCTCATAAAATTAAAACATTCATGTAGCGGAATTCATTACATCATTTAAACATAAAAATATCAACCAATTCAAACTTTAAACATCTTCTTCTATAACATCATTCATAACATAAATTAGGAAGTCAGTCTCGAGTCGAGCAGTCAATCGCCTATCCAGCCAGCCCAAGATAATCATATCTGTTTCTTTCCTTTATCACCTGAGATGCATACTAAAAGTCAGCTAACTCTAGTGAGTTCTAGTTTTATCAATCAAGCAATCATTATACATTTATCATGGGGTCATCATATTAACCTTATATATTTCCTTAAACATAAATCGTAATTATTCAGTTTAAGCATAAACATCTCATATCGTCCGTCTACCGAAATAGCGGTTTAACATCCGTCTACCGTCATAGTCATTTCATTAACCGTTACCGAAGTAACGAATCTTCCATCCTACCGTCGTAGTCCGTTTCATCATTCGTTTATCTAGCTAAACGTTTCTTCCGTCCTACCGTCATAGTCCGTATTGTCGTCGTCCGCCTTCGCTGCCGACTAACACCCGTCTGTGTATAACACTCGTTTCATCCGTCTACCGAAGTAGCCGTTTCTTCAGTCTATAGAAAACTATCACATCACCAAGTGTTACACATATTTTCGTTTAATTCATTAACATCCGTTTGCCATTTGCACAACCGTTTCATCATTCATTAGATTAATCTATTAATATGATTAATCCCTTATCATTTCAATTTTTTTACCACGTGGGCAACCGTTCCGTCATTCACTTTGGTGGCACGTTTACCGATATTGCCCCTGTTATACTTCAACTGTGGTGGCACGTATTACACGTAAACCCGTTATATAATAACTATGGTAACACGTTATTTGTAAGCCCTTTATACTTTATCATTCATGTTGGCACATTAACACATTTAGTCACACATTACATCATCATTCATATAGACACGTAATTATACTTAGCCTATTTCATACTTTACTATTTAGCACGTTTAGCTATAAAAATCATTTAACGTCATACGAGTATGCACCCCAGCCCAAAATCACTGAAAAAATGGAGGCTTAGAACTCATCTGATTGTTGGTATAATGTATGAGACTTACTAAGTTTTGGCTAGACAAGTGCTACGTTACCAGTACGAATTTAATACGTGAAATCGGTTAATATTTGCTAGTGTCGCCTATAGTGTCGCCACAGGCAGTGTATCCTAGGCATTAGTGTCGCCTGGGCATTTGTTTCGCCAACACTAGAGTGTCGCCAGGAATTAGTGTCGTCTGATTAGTGTGGCCCTAACTTTCGTTAAGGACTTGTGTCGTCTCTTAGTGTCGTGCAATTAGTGTCGCCACATGCTAGTGTCGCCACCCCTTAGTGTCGTCTACTAAGAATCATCATCTTCAAGTGGCCGCGACTAGTGTAGCCACAAGAAATAGTGTCGCCACTTGAAGATCTTCATTTTTGAAACACCTACGTATTCCTTTATTATTTTATCAGAGTTTAATGCGGAAAACGGTCCCAGATTTTTCAAACCTTATCACTAAAGTAATAAAGGTATATTTTAGTATAAATATTATCTTTACATTAAATATTACATCATGTAACATAGGGATTATTCAACTCTGACCGGCCACGTCCTTAGGAAGCTTTATTTCACGTGTCTCTTTCCTGCAGTGTTTGAAAAACATTTTTGAATTAGCTTATGCTAAGTAAGTACACTGCATCGTTCATTTTATTATGAACCCTTTAGGTTCTTACTATTAAAGTTTCCCGGGCTCTCGACGCCTCCGTGACTATCTCCGGACGTACCTCCTGTCTCGTCATTTGTATATTTTATGAGTGTGCTAACCCCTCGTGACCATTACCTCCGGTCATAGTATTCATTCCATTCTATGGGTGTGCTAACCCCCTCATGACCATCTTCGGACGTACCTCCGGTCATAGTATTGGCAAGGTTCTTATACTCGTCAGTATAGACCCCTTGCATTTGTCACGGAGACTCATTCATTCTTTAGATCTGCCCCGTAGGCTTTTGATCTTTAATTCTCTTCTTCTTTATTGAGATCAACCTTATAGGCCGAGTATCTTTTTTCATTTAGGATCTTGAGTATCTTAGACTCACAGCCTCCAAAATGTATCAAGCATTTATTTTCATTTCACATATATGCTTGATTCATTCCCAACTAGTCCTCACCTTAAAACTTCGTAACGATTTCTCCACAATGCACTAAAAGGGTTTATATATAGGAAGTACCAGCGGCGTATCCACCACCCCTTTAACACACATCACATATTCACACATATAGCATGATCTCTTGTCATACTTTCATATTTATCCTTTCTCTAATTCCTTATAAAGGTTTCTCCATGTTACGTTAAAGAGGTTTATGTATAGGAAGTACCAGCGGCGTATCCACCACCCCTTTAACGTCCCATGAATACTCCTTTACTTAGAATTAAGCTTCTTCGTTAATCCTCTTTTATTTAATAGCATGACTTCCTCATGCCTTTATCCAATCCTTGCTTTAATTCCTCCTAAAAGCGTCTCTATGATGCATTAAAGAGGTTTATATATAGGGTGTACCAGCGGCGTACCCACCACCCCTATAATACATCACATATATTCCTTTATTTAGAATTAAGCCCCCCCTCCCTTATTCATTTTCATCATGCATTTACACTTATCACCTTTTTATAGACTAGAGTGATTATCCTCCCAGAGTAGTACCTCCAACAGAGATGTTACGAGGAAAGAATGACGGGTCCATGAGGGATTTATACACCACTCTTTCCTTAGACAGAACATTCTGTTTATCAGATAACTACATACCGGTTGGAAGATTACCCGTCTTTTATGAAACCATAGTATTCTTATCGTTGTCTTTTAGTCTATACCCCTAAACTTTCATAATGGTTTCACCACGAAGCATCAAAGAGGTTTATATATAGGGTGTACCAGCGGTGTACCCACCACCCTTTTGATATCTCGTGATTACTCCACTATTCCAGTTTAGTGTTTAGACTAACCTACCATTATTCCCCCGTACCTTAGTCTCACACATAGCACATAACACGTAATCACATAATTCAAATAAACCTTTATCTAAGGTAAGGGTCCAGTATACTTACGATAATCTCGGGTCATTTCCTACGCTCGTTTCTCACTTAAACGTGTCTCCGGATCCGAACCGCACTCGCACTTTAACACCCCTCACCATCTCCTAATTCTTCTCCAGATTGTATGTGTGTGATATGGTGTTTGTGTGTGTTATGTTTGCAAGTGAACGGCCAACTCTAATAATTTATAGGCAAATTTCTAATCCATTAACGGACTGTTACCGTTGGTGACGATCCGTTACCGTTTTCTTGGTCCCCAAGCACTTTCTGACCACGTAACGGATCGTCATAGCCCATGACGATCCGTCATGGCCTTAGGGTTGGATGAGTCAGTGATACGTGATGTAAAACGATGAGTTTTCATGAATTTGCGACGTGACGGACGTCCATTATGGCTTCTGGGGGTCGTTACAGACCATTACACCAGGTGACGGTATGTTATGACTATATTTTCAAATTCTTCTCACCGAGGCACCCAAGTTTCATATAATATGGCTTCCGTAACTCATTTTATAGCTCGAGATATGCTTGAGTTTAGGATGTTACAATTTCCAGGCCCATTTTTTTTTATCCAAAATCGTAACTTTTACGTCCAAATCGTTTATCTAGCTTCTATGAAGCTAGATCTAAGCTTTGTTCAGGTTTTAACACATAAAGATTCCACCTTTAAGATGAAAACCATAGTTTACCCCAAAAACCCATTTTGATGAAAAATAGAAATTCAGGTTGGATCTATACCTCAAATCAGTCTTCCTTCGTGCTTTCTTGATCTACAACAGTGGAGAAAGATGTAGGAACGATCTTGAGCCAACATGGTGGTCTTTGGGACTTTCTCTCTCTAGAACCTCTCTTTCTCTCTCTACATTTTTTCTTGTGAAATGGTGCCAATGAGGATGAATGGAGGCTGATGAAGATGTGTTTAGGGTTAAGGAACCCTAGTGGGCCAAGCCCACACATCCAAGGCCCATTCCTTTATTATTTTCTTTCATTTAAGTCTAAACCTTAAGTATTAGGTTTTTGGGTGTTACAATAGAAGATTTCACAGGATAAGGACACTGAATTTTAGTAACGGAATACTTCATAGTCATGTGAAGACATGAGATTACTCGAAAATGTTTCAAGTAACTAATGAAGTATGACCAGCAAGCAAGACGAGAAGTATTTGATCAGATCAATAGCTTCTCAAAAGAAAGTAAAGTGGTTTCTTTCTAGTTGCTACGCTGCATTAACACAAGGCTCTAGGATAGTTCTAATATAAAGCCTCTTTGCGAAATCACTAAAATCACTAAAAGAAAGGATGCGTACATAAAGGTGTAAAGATCATTAGTACATTATAGTTTCTTAGTGAAAGGATTCTACTATCTATGAGAAGTACAGTCATTCTCAAAAGATCTCCAACAACTTAAAGAAGCTACGGATAGACTAGAAAAGTTCTAGAAGCTTAGAATCCTCGAGCAAAAGAAGATTACAATCATCATCAAATAAAGAGTTATTTGAAACACATATTTACCAAAACACTAAATGTTCGCGTTTAGAACGTGAAAACAATATCCAAATATAATGCAAGCTCTTTAGTTTGTGAAACTAGTAGACAACTTGCAAGTCATTAATGTTAAGATACAACAGTCGAGTTGAGAATTCTCTGAACAGATTGTCTGTACGGACCAATATTTTTTGGAAACATGCATACTTTTAAGTATAGCCAAATTAAGAAGTTTTCTGATTAAGTCAGTATACAACATCTTTTTTAGCTAACAGGTCATGAGATGATCAAATACCAGCATGGATTATGACTAATGTAAATTTGACAACACATCTAGTGACATACCATCTGTTAAGTAAGATACATTGTTACTAGAAAAAAGTACATGTAACACCCGTATCTTAACATAATATGAATATTGGATCTTTATTTGATAAAGTAGTTATCAAATATGGGATATGCGGAGTTAAGTGGGAGCTAACATCCTTCAAGAAAAGAGTGTGTAGTTGACATACTCGATGAAATAACATTCTGATCTACAAGATATGGATCTTGGAATGAAGAATGCTTCTCAAAACCACATTGAATGTGTATAATAAAGGAACACTCATCTATAGAGATAGATGGAGAGTCTCATAAGACTTAACATAACATTTTGCATAAACGAAGCATAGGATGCTTCCTATGAACACAAGATTGGTTCATGTAAGGGCTACCAATAAGGTTGCTTACGTAAGGATAGAAAAATTATCTCCTAGATCATTTTAGTATGAAGAGTCATAAAACAAGTGCAGGATATGAGGAGTCATGTTGATACACTAAAGGTAACGAGTTTTAATCCCTATGTAATTACGAATTACATATCGAGTAGTTTAGTTGAATACGTGAAAAAATCATATACATGTGAGACATATATGCATACAAATAAACCAAATCACTTTGGATTATTTAAATCAATGAAGGTCGTTAAAAAGATTGTTCAAGATTGATGAGACAACAAACATCAATTGCCTAAACTACTGTAAAGACTTATTATATGCTAATCAATCAAAACCCCAAGACCTTGATCTAGAAGTTAAGTTCTGATACCCTCTCATACACTTGAGAAGTATATTAGAAGTGAGCGTTAATAATGGAAGGGAAGAGCACAAATGTTAAGAATAACAATAGTGCAAGTTTCACTTAGTCAAAAAAGTTTTAACGTAAGAAACATAAAGTAATTATAAAGTACAAAGTGTGCCTTGCAAGTAACTACTTGAAATAGTTCAAGTATGGACAATTACAAACTACTTGAAAGAGTTCAGAAAGAGATGATTACTTTAACACAATGTTTGAATTTGAAAGGCACAAATGAATAAAGGAAAGAGTTCTTTTAAGGTCACTTTGGGTAAATTACAAAGAAGATAAATTGAAAAAAGGGTTCATTGCAATATCAACAAATGATGTTGGGCATCATTAATTTGTTGTGAAATCTCTAAACAAAGTAAAACATAGATCAAATCTAGAATACACAGGAAAGCTTGAACCTTAGATTCTTATTGGATAAGAGTTGCATGTTGAAGGTTCAACATAGGTAGAAGGCATTTTGATCTATACTTGGTATTTGGATGTCATTGAATGGTAACAAAAACATTCTATCTGATCATGAAATTAACGGTTAGTTCTTGATCATTAATGTATGTTGAGTTCAAAGTCTTAGTACGGTTATAATCATTGAATAAAAGTTGTTCTTAAAGTCCACGGTCGATTGGATTTGTGGGAATAAATCTGAATTAAGACCATTGTGAATTGTTGGTTGGTTCATAGGATGAAAGGTTCAAAGAGTTGAACACCAAATTCAAAGATATTCATTAGAGAATGAATATTGGACGTAACCCGCTTCAGACCTACTTCATGGATCGTTGTCATAATTAGGTTCTGAAAATGGTGTTGTCACTATATTCTCAGACCTAAGATATATACTGGAACTTGATTATGTGAAATAATGCTTCTTGACATTATCTAACACTACTCTTTGACTAGACATCGATAAGGGTGATAGTTGGAAGCCAATCTGAAGCTTAGTGAGAGTTGTATAAGTCAAGATGGAATTCTGTCCGCTTACTCATGTAGGTGAAAGATATCTCTAGGCACCTCGTTGATCCAAACTAGTGTAAATGCACGACTGTGCTCAGACTGCGTGTATGATGGAACCACTTTTGTAACATCCCGAAAATAAACGTTTCGTTAATGAAAGACCGGGGAAAATAAAGGAATAAACGAGGAACGGGGAGGGGCTAAACGCGTCAATTAACAAAAAAAAAACGAAAGGAAGGGGAGGGGTCCTTAACCTAGCCGCCACCTCCACCTTCCCCTTCATTCCATCAAACATCCATCCAATTATAGAGAGAGAAAGAGAGAGAAGGCTAGAGAGAGAAAGTCGGTTTTAGATCAACCAAGTTCAAAGAATCACCGGCCTTCACTTCCCGATCGTGTAGCAAGAAGAAACGAGCATGAACAGGTAACACTTTGGCCTAGATCTGAGTTTTTATTCAAAAATAGGTTTCATAAGTTTTATGCAAAAAGGCCGTATTTTTACGTATGAAATGACTAAATGAACATAGATTTAGGTTCATGGATTGAAATGGAACGTTTTAGACGTAAAAAGTTCGAAGCTTTATCACGTTGAAAACTTAGCCGAAATTTCTAGGGTTTTGAAGAAGAAGTTAGCCCGCACAGGCGAATTTGCTAAGTTCGCCTCAAGCTTATTTGACAAACTGAATAGGTTCGTTGGATCAGGTTCGCTAAAGTCAGAAACGACGAACTTGACTTAAAAACGCCAGATCCAAATAAATTTACTAAAAAATTATATTTGAGTATCATATTTAATAGGTCATTCGATAAACTACTAAATTTACTTAAAAAAAGGTCGGACCATTCAAGTTTGACGGTGTAAATTTGGTCATAAATTTAAGTGCATTCTTGACTTGTTCATTTGGTGAGGGAAGGCTAGTCCTCGACTCAACTACTACATGTTGGGGTATTATAGGAATTTTACGGAAAATTATTATTAAAAAAGAGTACAACTCATTAAAGGGATATTAATTTCAATATAAAAATAGATTTAAATTTGGAATAAATGACCACAGCTGTCCACTCCAGGCATCCTATATCCTCTCTTTGTAAACTCCATTTTCTATACTAAAAAACAAAATTCGAACCCGTCACTTTAAAGTTTAAAGTTAGTTATGTTAGTGGTTTATTACTTATATATCTTTTTAAACGTGAAACTCACACGTTCTAGATATACTTTTAAATCTACACCAATATTTAAAATAAGATTAAAACCTCAATCACTTATGAATAAATACTTTTACTATACATATTGATACCGTTAGACGACAAATCTTTTGGTGTTTATTAATCATGTATGTCGGTGATACTATTGGTTTTACTTTGTATTTTTGATTTATTGTTTTCGGAGACAGAAAACAAAAAGAAACTAAAACAAATTGTGTTATATCAACTTTCCTTTTGGAGATAAAGAAATGAAATCAAAAGAAAATATATAAATACCATAAAATTGCTATATAATTTGTTGAAACCGTAAAAAAACATTATGGATTTTTTGTTTAATCCTTAAATAATCTGTTACTTGATGATATAACATATATTGACTTGAGGAACTAATAAATTATACTTAAAAATGATCAATCATGATTAAATGTAATTAAACTAGTCTTATGTTTAATAATAATAATAATAATGCGGCAAATTAGATTTTAATAATATAAATTATGATTTAATTATTGGCCGATAATAATCCATATTAACAGTTTGGTTGGTGACAGTCATAATTTTTACTTTTGTTGTCAAGTGCAGTCCCAGTAGCATAACCATCATAGATTTACACTCGATTTACATTAGGTTTCCTACTCGATTTCGCTTGTACGTTTATCGGTTTCATTCAAATATATCATTTTGAGCGAAATCAAGTGTAAATCTATTATGATTATGCTACTGTGACTGCCTTTGACAACAAAAATAAAAGTTGCGACTGTCACCGGCCAAATTGTTATTATGAATTATTATTGGCCAATGAGTCATAGTTTACATTATTAAAATCCAATTTGCCTGATAATAATAATAATAATTTTGAATAATATTAAATATAAAAAGAAAAAAAGAGAAAGATATGCAAATGAATAACTAAGCAACAAAGCTTTTACCAATAAGATATGATTTAAAAAAATTGAAAGTAAAAAAAAAAACTTATTGTGTTTATTTTGTTTACATTCCATGTTAAATAAAAAACACACAACCACCAAAATAAATACACACTACTACTATTAACATGAAAATATTCAAACTTTTTTGCTATAATAAAACAATGATTTTAATGGAAAATAAAAATTCACCTTTTCCTTTTCTTTTATTTCCTTACTCTTCACTGTAGAAACTTGAATGTTGAAATGTCTTCATCTTGAATCCAACCAAATTTCGCCATGAAAGGGTTCTCCAAGGTTTTTGGCGGGTAGTCTTCGATGTTACAATCCTTCCATACGTTTCCTTCACCTTCAAGATCTCGAACCACTTCCCATAAGCAACTATTGCATTTGAAACCAGCACCGAAGCTAATCATGAACAACTTATCACCTTTTTTCAGCCTCTTTTTAGCCTCCATGTAGCCAAGGACGTACCAAAGACTACTAGCGGAGGTGTTACCGAACCGGTGGAGCGTCATGCGGGCTGGCTCGATGTCGAATTGGCTCAGGTTAAGGCTCTGAGCCACCGCATCGATCACGGCTTTCCCACCTGTGTGCAAACAGAAATGGTCAATTCCGGTTTTGAAGTTGATCATCGGTCGAGCCGCGTTAAACGACTTGCCGAAGATGTTTTGCAGTGTTTTTCGGGCCAGTGAGAGGGTTGCGAAAAGAAGCAGTTCGCGCATTGGGAGGATTTTCGGTGCGATTTCTTTTAGGTTATCAACAAACGCCCGTGTGGCGGTTTTTGGTAGGGTTTTGCCAAGGTGAAACCCTACCCGGTTTTCCGAGTCTTCGGTTTGCAAACAGCAACCATAGGCTTCATCTTTGGACCCATGGTGGGTTCGGACCATGACCTTGAGCTTAAACATGGACTTATGAGCCAAATTTGGCTTGTTGGTTAGGATCATGGCGCACCCACCTGCCCTAAACAAGCAGTTTGATAATATCATCGATCGGTCATTACCCGTGTACCAATTTGGAGTCAAACACTCGGATGTAACCACCAACGCCAATTGATTTTTGTTAGATTTAAATACACTTTGAACAAGATTTATCGAAATTAAACTCGCACTACACCCCATTCCAGACAAATTATAAGTCTTCACATCTTCTCTCATTTTGTACCGGTTCACGATTCGGGCGGATAACGACGGTTCACAGGCCAACATGGACACGTTGACCACCAGAACATCAATGTCATCCGCCCGAATCCCGGTACGATGGAAGAGCTTTCCGACACTTTCTTCGAAAAACTCTTCCATTTCTTGAATAGCATCTTCATGATTAGGGTTTTCTTCACGGCCATCAAACACCATTTGTGGGGCGTAGGTTTCTTCACCAATGCCGGAACTTACAATGGCTTTGAGAAGGAACTTATACTCGTTGAGACCCAAGTTCTTGTTCCTCATGATAATGTCGCCGGATAACTCGGTGGACAGTTTCCGGTCATCGGAGGGTTTGTAGAGTTGGTAGTCTAGTATATAACAGTTTTGGTGCCTTCTTTTTTCAAGAATTTTGAGGATAATGAAGAGCAGGTAGAAGAGAGGGAGGCATAACACGGTGGTCAAAACATAATCCATTATCAGATTACAAGAAGAGATATAGATATATAAATATATATAGAGAGAGAGACAGATTGAGGAATATAGAGAGAGAGGAAGAGATGTAAGTTTGCAATTTCTTTTGAGTTGCGAAATTGCTAAAAGATACATTTGTATAAAAAGGGGTGTGTACAACTAACATGCCTCACTAGTTTGGTATAAAAAATTAATATTACAGGAATATTTTATTTCAAAATTTGAACATATATACCTCTTACGTAAATATTGACAAATATATATCTAAAATAACGTTTGGTTTGATAACTTAAAACGTGCGCCAAATATAAACATAGGTTTTTTTTTAATTGAAGTTCAAATACACATCGTTAATTTCAAGATAACATAATAAATGAAAATAATATAGGTAATATCATTAATTTAAACTAATAAACACTTTCTTCTTAAAAAAAACACTAGAATTTAAAACCGACGTAATATCATTAATTTAGTTCGGTTGTTGGTTTGAACTAATTTCGCCTACCTTTGTGTAATGAGGTCAGCAATTACGTGGCTAGTCGACTAAAAGTTCTGGGAAAAAGTAGAGAAAAGATTAATGTAATAATAGTGAGATAGTATTTGATAACCGAGTAAAAAAAATCTTTTGTTTTATTATACGGACATTCTCCCATAATATTTGAAAACTTATTGCTTTAAAGTGAACATATATAGACACAGTACAATCACAGTTATATTGAATGCAAGTGATATTTTAACTAGATGTTATTATATTGATGGATTGGTTAGATACGTTAACCATCATAGTTAAATTTTTATTAATAGAAGTATCTAGCGTTATTATTTTCTTTAGAGTTTGACATGGTTTGAATGTAAATAAAAAATTTCCTGTTGTACCCTTAATTATGTAACAAATAAGAGAATTCTTACTATAACAAATACAATATAATAATAATAAATATTAACTTCTCATTTGTTCGAGCTTTTTAAACTTTTCACCCTAATATATATTATACTTGCCACATGGTTTCAATTAGGGCAAATACCATAAAAACCAACATAATTTCTATTTCTTCTCATAAAAGTATATTAACAATTTTTTATACATAAAAAGCCAAAGTACTCTCTTTTTTCTCACAAAAATATCTTAGCAAATTTTTGCACATAAAAAACTAACATAATTTCTTGTTTTTCTGACAAAAGTTATTCGACAACTATTTACCCTATCAAATAAATCGGCATAAGCAAGACAAGGAAAATCGACCGATAGAAGTAAGAGCAAAGCAAACAATTTGATTGCAAAACGGTTTGATTGTTTATGTGTTTTCACAGATTTTATATGTAACTTTATAAAATGGATTTAATTTGATTACAAATAATCTATTTATGGATTAAATTTGTCCATTAGTTTCCTTTGTCTGGCTTCTACCGATTCATTTACTAGATCGAGTGAATAGTTGTCAAGAAATTTTTGTGAGAAAAACCCAATAAGCTAGTATGTTGTTTTTTTATGTGCAAAAATTTGTTGAGAGAGTTTTGTAGGAAAAATGATAGAGTATGTTGGTTTTTTATATATAAAAAATTGTTAAGAGACTTTTATAATTAAACATGAAGTATGTTAATTTTTTATGATATTTGCTCTTTCAATTAACTTTTGATTTCAATCTATTTTATATGTTTTCTTCATTCACATTAACTTAAATTATAATTTTATATCCCAAAAAACACGTTGAACTTCAATAGGATCCCACGATCACATATTGATTGAAGTGATCTTGTTTAATTTCCGTTGTGGTTGCTCTTAATTATGTTTTAGACTTCGGTGTAATTTTCTAAATAAATTACTTTTGTATTTAGTTTTGTATAAATGCTTTGATTTTGATACTTAATTCGCATCAATTTCTTGATTTCAGTTTTAATTTTTTTTTTGGTGGGGTTTTCTATTTCTATTAGATTTTGTGTTCATCTTGTCTTCCAATAGAAATAGTTCCAAAATCCATTTCGATATAGACGTACTTCTGTTTTGTCCCTCGGTTTTTTATTCGGAGTTTGCTTCTACTTTGTTTTTTTAGTTTTATATATTCTTATTATCTTCTTTCGGTTTCAAATTTCAATTTTTTATATTTGTTTGTATCTTGTTTCTAAGGATGCTAAGTCAAAGAAAATGAATACGAGGAAAACGGGTGGTGGATGGTGGTTGCCCTTTATTTGAATTAGTTAAGGTTTAAACGGTTCAACTATTTATGACTAAAATAGAACGAGATAATTACATAATCAAATCATCACATTGTGACTCAATTTCATGGTTTAGATAATAACTAAATGATTTCTTCCAATTAATATGTATAAACAAATTCAACTTTTAAGTAAAGTTAATAACATTTCTTAATTAAGAAAATCAAAAGTTAATGGTGTATTTCAAGCTGGACTCTAAATAAGATCCATATTGTTAGAGGTTGTGTTAAGTTCATGGACTAGTAAATAGTAATAGTTTAGGAATTGCTTTTGTAACTTTCGTAATAGATGTATTAAACCATAATCTCATGGTTGTTAGAAGTTAGTTGTTTCATTCCAATTTGGGGCTTTTCTCTGTAACTTCAATTGAGATTAATAAAGATCTTAATCGTTTAATTCTTCTTGTTATGCTTCAATTCAATTGTATGATAGTAATTCTTTCGTGTTATTTTGGTGTGTATTAAGCTTCAATTATAACAATTGGTATCAGAGGTACGACTCGAATCTCTTAAGAATTAAAGGTAATTGGACGAAGATTGAAGGTTCATAATGGTTTTGACGAAGTTCGAATCGGAGAAGTTTAATGGAAAAAATGATTTTGGTCTTTGGAGAGTGAAGATGAAGACTCTACTTGTTCATCAGGGTCTTGTAGATGCTCTAGCAGGTGAAACTAGGCTACCGGTAACGCTGAATGATAAGGAGAAGAAAGACATACAAGAGAAGGCTCATAGCGCCATCATTTTGAGTTTAGGGGATGAAGTACAACGAGGGGTGTCAAAAGAAACCATGCAACTGGAATTTGGGCGAAACTGGAAAGTTTGTATATGGCGAAATCACTAGCCAATCGTCTATACCTCAAGAAGAGGCTGCGCACTTTTCACACGACTTATGGTAAGTCTCTAGAAGACCATACATATGAGTTTAATGAATTGGTTCTTGATTTGGAAAACATTGATGTGGTACTTGATGAAGAAGATCAAGCTATCATATTCTTGACTTCTTTACCCCATAGTTATGAGCATTTTATAGATACTATTATGTATGGTAGAGAAACCTTATCAATGGAAGAAGTGTTGGCTGCTTTTAATTCAAAGTAGTTAAAGAAAAGAAGTAATGTTCAAGAAAAAGACCTGTAATGGCCTGTTTGTTAGGAGTACTGAGCCGAGAACACCTAAGACTAAGAGTTTAAACAGGTCTAGATCAAAGTTCAAAAGAAGATGTTTCATATGTAATTCTGAGAAGCATCTTAAGAGGGAATGCCCGGAGAGAAAGAAAAAGAAGTTTGAGCCCAGTTTTTCCACGAATCAAGGTAGTTCTTCACCTGAAGGTTCTACAGAGGGTTATGATAGTGCTGATGTACTTATACACAAATCAGAACTTTGGTGAGGAATGGATTCTGGATGTTCATATCACATGATTCCCAGAAGGGACTATTTCAAGGAGTTCAAGAGTGAATGTCTTGGTAGTGTAAGTTGGGAGATGATAGACCTTGTAAGATTCAAGGTCTTAGTGCTATTACATTAAGATTATATAATGGCATAGAGGTTGACTTGACTAATGTAAGGTACATACCAGAATTAACCAAGAATCTCATTTCACTTGGTACTTTTGAAAGGTCAGGTTTCATTGTATAAGCTTGAAGAATGGAAAAACCAGAGTGGTAAAAGGGTTAATGGTGTACTTAGCGGGCACTAGAAAGGAAAACAACATTCTATGTTGGATGGTCATGTTAATAAAGTACTATGTTTGTAGTAGTGGAAAAAATAGAAAGTCTGACCATGCTTTAGCATATGATACTTGGCCGTACGAGTGGTCAAGGACTATCAAAATTAAGAAAACAACAAGCTATTACAAGATAGTGATGTTGAATTCTATGAACATTGTGTAATGGGAAAAATTCACAAAACAAAGAGCATTCTTGACTATGTACATGTAGACTTGTGGGGGCCAGCTAAAGTGGAATCCTAAGGTGGATCAAGGTATTTCTTGAGTATGGTAGATGACTACTCAAGAAGGTTCTGGGCTTATTTAATGAGACATAAGGATGATACCTTTGAGAAATTCAAGGAGTGGAAAGCTTTAGTTGAGAACCAAACAAAAAGGAAAATTAAGAAGCTTAGAACTGACAATGGTTTGGTGTTTTTGCGGTGGATGGTTCAATAAATTTTTCAAGGATCAAGGAGTTGCTAGGCATTTATCTGTTCTAGGAACACCACAACAGAATGGCTTAGTGGAGAGAATGAACAGAACTTTACTTGAAAAGGTGAGGTGCATGTTACATGGATCTGGGCTACCAAAGTAGTTTTGGGCAGAAGCTGTGAATACAGCGGCCTATTTGGTCGTTAGAAGTTAGTTGTTTCATTCCAATTTGGTGCTTTTCTCTGTAACTTCAGTTGAAAAGAATAGAGGATGCAAAATATGAATGGTGTGTATTGAGCTCCAGTTACAACACATATGAATGGCGGCAAAAGAAAAGAGGATGCAAAATACATCTAGTCATACAAACATGACAAGATCTTGACCTCGGAAGCACAATGGATCTATATATGACTTCAAAATACGCTTTACATACCAAGCAAACTATAGCATCTGCAATATGTTCATTCGACCCCCACGGATGGTGAGTTGTAGGAGAGATGCAACATGCATGGAGGAGAAAGGTGGGAGGAGAGAGGGGAATTCATGGCCACAAATAGTCTGTGGAGAGGGGGCGTTTTACGAGAGGGGAGTGGAGAGGGAGGTTTATGGGAGGTTTTTGACTTTGTCTATTTCTTACTGGAAAATTCGTACGTGGAGGTGTGTGGCCTCTAGCTGACTGTCGATACGCTTAGCCTACAAAGTAGAATCGATACCTTCAAAATATTCTTAGCTATACATTACAAAAACTACTAAAAAAAGAGGCAAACATGACCGAAATTTACGTTGGACAAAAACGATCATAACATTAATGACTACGTTAGCGGCCAAAATCAAATGGTGGTAGAATTAAAGGCCGAAAAAACCGGTCTCAAAATTAGCGACATGAACAAAAACGGTTGAGAAATTACCACGAAAAAAAAAATTCAGTCTAAAAAATAATGACCTAAACAAATATGTCGTAAAGTCATTCACTAATTTTACATAAATAATAAAAGTGGTTTAGTCGTAAAAATGGTCACCAATAAACATACCTAGTAAAATCTCACTCGAAGAGTAGTGTCTGGAAGGGTAAGATCACTACTAGAAAACATGTTTATTTTCTACAAAAGTTTCCGACAAGTTACCAACAAAAGAAATTTCCTACAAGTTAGCGACAACTTTTCGACAAAACAAAAACAAAAAAGTAACCATAAGATTTCCTACAATTTTCCGACAAACTTATTAAATAAGTTAACTTATTTATTTAATATAATCGTCGGAATATTATCGGAAAATACCGACGAATGTCTTTTGTCGCTAATTCGTCGGAAAATTAGTCGGGACTTTGTCCGAAAAAACATTTCCTACGAGGGTTTTTCCAACAAACACTTTTTGTCGGAAACTTGTAGCTAACGGCCATTTCCTACGAAAGTCTTTGGTCGCAAATTTTTCAGTTTTTTGGTAGTGGATGGTGGCAAGCCTTACTTCAATTCCAAGGGATAAAGAGACTGTTTCCAAATAGGCCTTTGATTCCAAAAAGTTTCATCTTTTTTTTTTGTAGCATGAAGCATATATCAAAAGTATAAGAGAAAGAAAAAAGAAAAATAGAGATGAGGAGAAAATGTAAGAAATGGGAAGAAAGAGGATCAACAATCACCTAGTAAATATCTCACATCATCACCTAGGAAGAAAGGCAACATTAAGGACACGATAAAACACGAAGACTAAGTTAAGACTAATCTATATACCCATCTAAGGAACTCTTATAACCGATCATGTTCTCGGAGATGAGCAATTCTAACTAATCATGCCTAACGTGCTCATCCCATGCAAGTTTGGATCTTCCGCCGCTCCCCCCTCCACTAGGAGGGTTTCCACACTTCGTACCAGTGTTGTCGTATATCTCCACTTTACGTGACCAAACCATCTCAGTCTTTCCTCTATGGTCTTATCCAAAATGCATGCCACTCCCACTTTAACCCAAAAAACTTCATTCCTTATTCGGTCTAATCTTATATGCCCACACATCCACCTCAATATCTTCATCTCTGAAACATCTAACTTTCGCGCTTGTGCCTTCTTGATGGCCCAGCAATCAGTTCTGTATAACATAGCTGGTCGAACTGCAATCTTAGAGAATTTCCCATCTAATCTACTTGAGAAATTTTATAGGGTTGTTGTTCGACCAGCTATGCTATAAAGAACTGATTGCCCGGCCATCAAGAAGACACAAACTCCTTAAAAATGGTCACAAATACGTTTAAAAATGAAAGTAAAAAATAAAAATAAGTTGAAAAACAGTCCCAAACTCCTGAAAAACTAAAAATAAATATAAAAACAAGTCGGTCGCAAATGTTAATATAAGTAAATGATATGCATTAAACCATGCATGTTTTTGTAATCAGAATAATCCTAATTTGTGTTATGATTTACTGTGTATTCTCAGTTTTTATACTAAATTGCATTATCAAGGAATTTAAAGGTCTACTTGGTGAAGTTGAAAAAGTTTGAAGGACATCCAGATAGATATTGAAGAAGAGGGACTTGGAAGAATAACGAAGAAATCGAGGAAGCCACCATAGGACAGTATGATTCAATACGAGCTGTACTCTCATCAAGTTTCCAAATCTGTAACCGAAATTTGAAGACCGTGCGGTCGTATAATATTGTACGGGTCGTACGTCGGTGATTGCAGAAGCCTTAATCGATACCTATATAAAGCACGTCATAGCGAGAGGTTTGATATCATCAACTAATTAACTAATTGAATTGAATAAATTTATGATAGTTACTCTTATGATGTACATGTGTGTTTACACTTGTTGGTATTAACCTTGATTTTGTAACATCCCAAACTCCTAGCAATAAGTTAGGACAAGTGTCGGCTAAGAAACACGACACTAGAACGTAACCAGACATGAAAACAAAAAGACGGTTCGACCGGAAATAGCCCAAAACTTCGAATAAACATATCACGGGCTAGAAAATGAGTTACGGAAGCCATATTATATGAAACTTGGGTGCCTCGGCTAGAAGCCGAGAAGAATCTGAAAAAGGTTCTATGATGGACCGTCACCGGGTGTAACGGTACATCACGACCAACAGAAAGCCATAATAGACCATCACCGGCTGTGACGGTCCGTCACGTCGTATAATCAAGAAAATTCACCGTTTTTCGCCACGTGTCATTGACTCATCCCACCCTAAGGCCATGACGGACCGTCATGGGCTGTGACGGTCCGTTATGTGGTCAGGAAGTGGTTGGAGGCCAAGAAAACGGTGGCGGACCGTCACGGACCCAGTTGTTAGCCTATAAAAAGTTGGTTGAAGCTCTCATTTGACACAAACCAACACACATTCACACAAAAACTTTCGAGTTTGATTAAGCACATTTAGTGCGGCGCGTTGCGAGTTCGGTTCGGTTCAGGTGAAGCGTTTAAGCGAAGAAACGAGCATAAAAAACCACCGAGGTTATAGTAAGTACACTGGACCCGTACCTAGTTTAATGGTTTATGTGTTTATATGATTATGTGCTCTATGTGAAACTAAGGTACGGGGTAATGGTAAATTAGTCTCAACTCTAAACCCGAATAATAGAGTATCCACGAGATGTCAAAGGGGTGGTGGGCACGCTACGGTATACCCTATATATAAAACTCTTTGATTCCTCGATGTGAAACCATTACGAAGGTTTAGGGTAGGGACTAATGTTGAATAGCATGATATAAATGCATGCTAAATATATGTGAATACAAGATGGAAACTCTAAATCTAAGTAAAGAAGTATTCACGAGACATTAAAGAGGTGGGCGGCACGTTGCGGTATACCCTATATATATAAACTTCTTTAATGTATCGAGGAGAAATCTTTACGAGGAATTAGAGCAATGACTAGTTGAAAAGCATGATAATAAATCATGCTATACGTGATAAATATGAATGTGTGATATGAACGAGTCTAACCCCTAAAACGAAGTAACGGAATATTCACGAAGTATTAAAGGGGTGGTGCGCATGCTGCGGTATACCTTATATACAAACCTCTTTAATGCATCGGGGAGAAATGGTTATAAATTTTTAAGGTGAGGACTGGTTAAGGGTGGATCATGCATAAGCGTGCATGATAAAAGTGAACATGCATTTTGTAAATAAATTCTTGATAAATTGGGAGATTGTGAGTCTATAATATTCAAGATCCCAATATAAACAAGGTGCCCAGCCTGCGGGGTGGAAGAGCCTTGTAAAAGAATAAACCTTCATGGTTAAGGCAAGGGGCCTCACCGATGGATGTAAGAACCTTGTTAATACCCTGGCCTAGGTACGGCCAAAGATGATCATGGGGGCATGTATGCCTGGAAAACAGATTAAAAGACCGTGACCTAGGTACGTCCAAAGATGGTCATAGGGGGCATGTATGCCTGGTGAAACTTAATAAGGAACTTACAAGGTCCATAAATAAAAGAAAAAGGCAGTGTACTTACTTAGCGTAAGCTATTGTAAAAATGTTTTCAAAACACTGCAGACATAGGCACTCAGAATGATTGAAGCTTCTTGGGACGTGGCTGTCGGAAAGGAAAATACCTAGATCTATTGTAAATATTATAAATGTTGTAAAACAATATTTACAATAAAATATACCTGTGTTACCATTGTGGCAATGTTTTTGAAAAAGTAGGACCGATTTTCGCACAAAACTCTGATAAAATCAAAGAAATAAAAGTTGGGTGTTTCAGGTTGGTATCAAAGCACGGTTTGAGGGATTTGAGTATCTGAAAGGGTACTTAAACTCAAACCATAAGTGCTCGTGATATAAATAGGGATTCAATTCGAGGCCGTCCAAGGAAGTAGGTATGTTTTAATCCGAGTGCCCAAAAGAAAAGTGTGCGTTATACATGGGCTGAATTTTGTATGAGATAACTTCTATGTGATAGTTGGGAGTACCACGATGCGTAACATATATTGACTCATACCTGGCCGATGAAAATGAAATAGAACAAGCCCCGGAAGCTATTTAGAGACAAATTGCTCTAGAAGTAGGAAAAGCATTCGATGCGAACATCCCGATTATGCAAGCAGAACTACAAAGTTATTTAGAAAGCTGGTTCGAGAACCATAAGGAGGTCGAGAAACCTCATAATAGAGAAGATGAAAATCCAAAGGTTGATGCCAAGTCTAACCGATGCACATAAAAGGATTTCATGACGTTCAAGCCAAAAAAGTTTAAGGGAGCAGTTGATCCCTTAGAAAGCCAGAGATGGATTGCTTCAATAGAGACAGTCTTTGACACATGTCATTACAACAAGGAGGATGAAGTGACATTTGCCACCAATCACTAATCACCAATCACCAGTATTTGACACATTCTAAGGGAGAAGTTGATCCCTTAGAAAGCCATAGATGGATTGCTTCAATAAAGACAGTCTTTGACACATGTCATTGCAGCAAGGAGGATGAAGTGACGTTTGCCACTAATCAACTGAAAGAGAAAGCTGAAATTTGTGGTGCGTGGTGAAACAAGAGAATGGGAGAGATATGATAAAGGAAATGAAATGTAAATAATTCAAGGAGATCTTCCTAAAGCATTATTGCCCGCTAGCTACTATTGATAGGATTACAGAGGAGTTCCTTCAACTCCATTAAACCAAAGAATCAGTGGACGAGATTACTGGCATTTTCTTCGACAAAGCCGGATTCTGTTCTGCTCTATTGAAAACCCCCAAAATGTGGATGAAACGATACCATATCGTTTTAAAAACAAAAATCAGGGAGTTTATTCATCCATCTAAGTGTGCGAACTTAGAGGAAATGATTGGCTGAGCTCGAGAATGAGAATCAGAGCTCAAGAGAAAGGAGGAGAGAGACGGGAAGAGGAAAGGAGAGAATATCCCCTCTCCTTTGCCCCTCAAGAAGTTCAAATTCAGAAAATCCAAAAGTAATCCATCTTCAAGAAAAGATATGAGGGAATGTAGGTTCTATGGGAAGAGACGTCAAGGAGAGTGTCGGTTCAGACCTCTCAACTGTAGTAAGTGTGGAAAGTCTGGACACACAGCACCACAGTGCATGAGTCCAACCAGACTTATGAACTAGAACACTTCAGTAGATAATGTGCTGAGTTAAGACCACATATAGAAAAGGCGGAGTAAGGATCTAGGGTGTTGAATAATGAAATCAAACGTATTAAAGCTCCGAAGTCAAGGGGTAGGGCTTTTCAGGTCACAACGAAGGAAGCTAAAGAAATCCATGACGTTGTATCGGGTACCCTAATGTGGAAAATTCAATAGAAGTAAGTTGGTTAAAGCATTAGAGGTTGAAATTATGAGTGATAGAAACTGCGTAGTAACAGAAATATGTCATGATTCCCGACTACTTATCGAAGTAGAAGAATATATCGTCGACTTAATTCCGATGGCGATGCAAGAACTCGATGTGATCATTGGAATGGACTGGTCGTCCTCACATTTTGCGACGATTATCTGCAATCAAAAGATTGTACGATTCACGACTCCTTCGGGAAAGGAAGTCAGGATCATTGGTGAACAAAGAAAGCATATCACACTGTGTACGATGTCTAAGAAAAATAACTACGTGAGGCAAGGTCACCCAGCATTCCTAGCTTACGTGGCCGATGCAAAAATGAAGGGAAAATAACTGGATCAAGTTCCGGTTGTAAACAAATTTGCTGATGTATTTACTGCCGACCTTTTGGGTGCTCAACCCTAGAGAGAGAGATCTAATTCACAATTGATTTAATTCTAGAAGCTAAACCGGTGACTAAAGCTCCATACCAGTTATCACCAACTGAGATGAAGGAATTGATGTCACAACTGCTGTAGTTGAAAGACTAGGGATTTATACGTCCAAGTGTATTCGCGTGGGGTGCACCAGTTCTGTTTGTAAAGAAGAAGGACGGTAGTATGAGAATGTGCATAGACTATCAAAAATTGAACATTATGATCATCAAGAATAGGTATCCATTACCTAGAATTAATGATATGTTCGATCAATTACAGGGATCTAGTTGATTCTCCAAAATCGACTTAAGATCCGGCTATCACCAAGTCAAGGTACGAGAAGATGACGTGCCTAAGACGACATTCAAAACTCATTACGGATACTATGAATTTGTGGTGATGCCTTTTGGAGTAACGAATGCTCCAGCGATTTTCATGGACTTCATGAATCGAGTATGCTGGCCAATGTTAGACAAGTTTGTTATTGTCCTTATTGATGACATTTTAATCTATTCGAGAGGTGTAGAAGAACATGCACAACATCTTCGTGAAGTTCTTATTACTTTACGAAAGGAAAAGTTGTACGTAAAATTCTCAAAATGCGCGTTTTGGTTAAGAGAAGTTCAATTCGTGAGTCATGTTGTAAATGCTGAAGGCATCGCAGTAGACCCGGTAAAGGTCGAGACTGTAATGAAATGGTCTCCACCAAGACTCTGTCAAAAGTTAGGAGTTTCTTGGGGTTAGCTGACTATTACCGGAGATTCATCCAAGACTTCTCTAAGATTGCTACTCCATTAACTAAACTGACTCGAAAGAATTCAAAGTATGAATGGAATGCAGATCAAGAAAAGGTATTTCAAACATTAAAGGAAAGGTTAAAACAAGCTCCAGTCTTAGCACTACCAGAAGGAGTAAAAGATTTTGTAGTATACTCTGATGCCTCAAAGCTTGGGTTAGGATGTGTTTTAATGAAAAGAGAAAAGGTAATAGCCTATACGCCTCACGACAATTAAACACACATGAAGTGAACTATCCAACCCATGATCTAGAATTAGCTGCGGTAGTTTTCGCACTAAGGATCTGGAGGCATTATTTGTACAGAACGAAATGTACGGTTTACACAAATCCCAAAATTCTTAAGTACTTCTTTGACCAGAAAGATTTAAACATGTGACAACGAAGGTGGTTAGAATTGGTCAATGATTACAACTGTGAGAATTTGTATCATCCGGGAAATGCTAATGTAGCAGCCGGTGCTCTGAGTTGTAAGGAAGAGCATTATCCTATTCGGGTGAAAACATATAAATTAGTGATAATTCTTGATTTCATGAGTCAACTTCGAGAAGCGCAAACCGAAGCATTAAAAGGTGAGAATTTTAAGAAAGAAAGAATGGCTGGTTAGGAGAAATTTCTAGAAAAAAACAAGTAAAAAGTCAAGATTCGATTCGGTCGTACATGGATATGACAATCAGGTGAGTTTAGACTTAAAATACTCGACGAAGCTCATAAATCACGATCAATTCATCCAGGTACTACAAAAATGTACCAAGATCTGCGAAGAGAGTATTGGTGTCCTGGAATGAAATTTGATATTATGAAATATGTGGCTAAATGCTTAACTTATTTACAAGTTAAAGCAGAACATCAGAAGCCGTATGAGAGATTACAACCGCTAGAGATCCCAGAATGTAAATGGGAATATCTTAGTATGGACTTCATAACCAAACTGCCCAAAACGCGAAGTGGTTATGATACCATATGGGTGGTTATAGATCAGCTAACTAAAAGTGCTCACTTCTTACCCATACATGAGACTTATTCGTTAGAAAAGTTAGCCGACTTATTCATTAAAGAGATTGTTTCACGTCATGGAGTGCGAGTTTCAATTGTCTCTAATAGAGATATGCGTTTAACATCGCTTTTCTGGAAAAAGTTCCATGAAGAGATGGGGAATAGATTGTTAATTAGCATGGCCTATCATCCTCAAACTGACGGTCAAAGTGAGGACGACACACACACTCGAAGATATGATGCGTGCTTGCATAATTGATTTCAAAGGAAGTTGAGATACTCATCTGCCATTAGTAGAATTCTCGTACAATAATAGCTGCCATTAAAGCATTGGTATGCCACCATATGAGATGCTATATGGCAGGAAATGCAGAACACCCGTGTGTTGGGGAGAAATTGGGCAAAAAGAATTAGGAAGCAAAGAAATTGTTCAGGTAACAGCTGAAAAGCTTGACCTGATCAAAGCTCGCTTACAAGCTGCCGAGAATAGACACAAGTCGTACTCAGACAAAAGGCGTAGACAAATAGAATTCCAAGAAGGAGTTTGCGTTTTGTTAAAAGTATCTCCTTGGAAAGGTCTGATTCAATTCAAGAAGCGAGGCAAGTTAAGCTCGTGATTCATTGGTCCTTTTAGTATCATTAAACGAGTGGGAAAGGTAGCCTATCTATTAGAGCTACCAAAAGAATTGAAGAAAATACACAACATATTTCACGTATCTTATATACGGAAGTGTATAGCATACGAAACTGCTCATGTACCTCTGGAGGAGATAGAGGTTGATGAGAAACTAACATATGTTGAAGAACCGATAAGGATTCTAGACACAAAGGAAAATCGGTTACATAACAAAATGAGCAAACATGTGTTAGTGTAATGGAGACACAGAAAAGGGTCAGAGATGACCTGGGAAAGTGAGGAAGAGATGAAGAAAACTTATCCTCAATTGTTCAAGGATTACCAGGTTGCGAGAACGAAACCGAATTTAGGGGGGGGGGGGAGGATTGTAAAATCCCAAACTCCTAGCAATAAGCTAGGACAAGTGTCGGCTAAGAAGCTTGACGCTAGAACATAACCGGACACGAAAACAAAATGACGATTCGACCGGAAATAGCCAAAAACTTCGCATAAGCATATCTCGGGCTAGAAAATGAGTTACAGAAGCCATAACATATGAAACTTGGGTGCCTTGGAGAGGAAAATCTCAAAAAAGTTACTATCACGGACCGTTACCGTCACCGGGTGTAACGGTCCGTCACGGCACAAAATAAAAAAAAGTCACCGTTTTTCACCACGTATCACTGACTCATCCCACCCAATGGCCATGACGGACCGTCATGAGCTGTGACAGTTCGTTACGTGGACAGGAAGTGCTTGGAGGCCAAGAAAACGGTGACGGGCCATCAACAGCGGTAATGATTCATCACAGACTTAGTTTTCAGCCTACAAATAATTGGTTGAAGCTCTCATTTGACACACACCAACACACATTCACACAAAAACTTCCGAGTTCGATTAAACACGTTTAGTTAGGCACGTTGCGTGTTTGGGTGAAGCTTTTAAGCGTGGAAATGAGCGTAGCAAACTCCCGGGATTATAGTAAGTACACTGGACCAGTACCTAGTTTAGTGGTTTATATGATTATGTGATCTGTCTGAAACTAAGGTACGGGGTAATGGTAAATTAGTCTCAACCCTAAACCCCGAATAATGGAGTATACACAAGATGTCAAAGGGGTGGTGGGCACTCTGTGGTATACCCTATATATAAATCTCTTTAATACCTCGGGGTGAAACCATTACGAAGGTTTAGGGTAGGGACTAATGTTGAATAGCATGATATAAATGCATGCTAAATATATGTGAATACATGATGGAAAATCTAAATATAAGAAAAGAAGTATTCACGAGATATTAAAGGGTGGTGGGCATGCTGCGGTATACCTTACATATAAACGTCTTTAATGTATCGAGGAGAAACCTTTATGAGGAATTAGAGCAATGACTAGTTGAAAAGCATGATAACAAATCATGCTATGCGTGATAAGTGTGAATGTGTGATATGAACGAGCCTAAACCCTAAAACGGAATAACAGAGTATTCACGAAGTATTAAAGGGGTGGTGGGCATACCCTATATATAAACCTCTTTAATGCATCGGGGCGAAACCGTTATAAAGTTTTTAGGTGAGTACTGGTTAAGGGTGGATCAAGCATAAGCGTGGATGATAAAAGTGAACATGCATGTTATAAATAAATGTTTGATAAATTCAGAGACCATGAGTGTTTGATATTCAAGATCCCAATATAAACAAGGTGCCTAGCCTGCGGGGCAGAAGGGCCTTGTAAAAGAATAAATCCATTTGACCTGTTTGACCCACTAGAGGCAAACTCCAAATCCACCAATTTCATCATCCAATTCAAAATCTTATTTTACCAAGTTTTTTTATTAGTTCAAATTGTTTCTTGGTTCATGATCAACATAAAACCTCCATAACCCCCAATATTCCATTTTAACACCTAATTGGTCAAAACCCCCAATTTTCTTGAATATGAACCCTAGAATTTCAATTCTAAAATTGTGTGTTTAAATCATGTAATTCATAGTTCTTCTACATCAACAACAGTAGATTAAAGCTTTCAAATAAGATTTAAACCGAAACATTCGACCAATTGACTAATTTTGGTTTTTCTACCAAAACCCATAAAAACTCCATTAATGGAGATGTAGGAGATGAAGATGAAGAATATGAACTTACATGAGTGTTGCTTAAGCCTCAAACATCTTCAAATCCATGATCTTTCACCTCAAAATCTCCATAACTCAAGTTGGGTTTTTCTTCCCCCTTCAAATCCATGATCTTTCACCACCCAGAACACACGCGCGCTCGCGCACACACACACACTATGTGTGTGTTACGTGACCCCCACCCAAACCTAATTCCATGATTTTAAACTTTGCCAAATGCACACATAAACCCTCTACACTTCTCGTTTTGACCCTTTTAACCCCAAAAGTCAAAATTTCAGATTTTAAGGCTTTATAGCTTAACTCTATTTTTTTTTCAACTTTAACCCCTTAGAATTCATTTATATCCCTTTTAATTCAACTAAACATAATATTTTGGGGTAACATAAAATATCCAAATTTGGAATTTGGTTACTAATACTAATGTACGAGCATCTACAAGCCATTTCATGGGTGTTCGGTAAAGGGCCCGGGTATCAGTCCGGTGGTGCCATATGGGTCCGGTTCTGGTCCATGGGTTCAGTGGTGGAGGTACAAAGGCATTGGGTAGTTTCAAGCTCGATATTATCTTTTAATTGTTTTGTTTATTTGAATTTTGATTTAGTTTCCTAGTTTATCTCTTATTTAGTATAATTTAAGGTTTACTTTATTGTTTTGGTTGGTTGATTATGTTTGATGAAAATTTGTGAGCTTTAAGCTTGCAGACTAAATCTTTTAATTCAGGCATTTGATTTAAACCACATTCTTGATTAAGGCATTTGAATACGCCCTTGCATGTGGATCAAGTGGTATCAGAGCTTTGGTTCTTCAAATGGCTCGTGAGAGGATTGTTATTCTAAACTACAGATTCGTCGAAAGAAGCACCGGTCGAGAGACATGCGAATGACAAGGTTACATGATTCAAGGAACTGACTTAGTGGTATTTTTGGGAGGAACGGGATGTGAGAAGGAAGAAGATCCTGGAGGCTGTAACA
Source organism: Smallanthus sonchifolius (assembly GCA_023525975.1). NCBI lineage: Eukaryota > Viridiplantae > Streptophyta > Magnoliopsida > Asterales > Asteraceae > Smallanthus > Smallanthus sonchifolius. Next base: position 10,229,398 of record CM042025.1, read on the forward strand.
ACATATATCCGGCACTGCCACGTTTTGATGTTTATCCAGGTGATAAGGTAAATAAAAAAGAAGAGAAATGGGTGATGAAGGCCTTGGATGGTGTAACGAACCAAAATCCGGGTTTCGTTTTAAATAAATTAATATTTCTAATTAATATTATGGTGAAAATAATATTTTAGAAATAAGTGGGAAACAAGTGGGTTTCAAGTTTGTAATAGGGTTTTGTTAGTTTTAACTAACTATGGGATGTAATGGATGAAATGGAAGTTGAAGGACTAAATGTGTAAAATGGGCAAAAATCTGCCATTTGACTTGGTGAAGTCAAAATTGGCTTCATTTGCACAATTGAAGTCGTTCTTGAGCAAGAGAGGAAAAAGAGAAAAGTGTGTTGAAGCCATTTTCGTGCAATTGAAGCTTGATTAGTGAAGGTTTTGGCTCACACAACACCTTCATAACATCAAGTAAGTGATTCTCTTCCTCTTGATTTCACCATGAATGTGTTCTTGGTGGGTTTTGGGTGAAATCCGAAATTATGTATGCATGTGATGAAATGGTGTTAGATTATTGATAATCTAGCTAAACTAAAGTTAAAGAATGATGATTAACATCCTAGAACCCTTTGATTTTGGTTATGAGAAGTTAGGGTTCATATGGTGGAAATTGGGGGTGTTTGGATCATGATGCTAAAATGATGAATTAATGAAGATTAAGTGTTTTTAAGATGTTAGACACTTGAACAAACACCAAATTAAGTTAATAATAATTTTTGAAAGAAAAATTAGTGTTAAGATTAAGATAATGAAACTCAAGTGGGTGAGTTTGTGGTGAAAGAGGGTGTTTGGTTATGAGGATAACCTAAACGGGTCAATTTGGGTTGGAAATGTGGAATTGAGTTGTGAACTCAATTGTAGTGGAATTTTGATGTATGATAGATTACTAAACTAGGTGAATTTGTTTAGGTGATCAAATTGCAAAGCTAGAAGGTGTTGCGGGATCTTCTAACTCAAAAGGTAAGTGCTTTGCACTTACTTAGTAATGATAGGTGGTGGTGTTGATCATGTTTGAATTTCATGTTGGTTATACAAATATCTTATATGTGTTTATTGGTATGTGGATGAATTTAGTTAATAAACCTATATGGTGTAAAAATTGACTTGTGTGGTAAAAGCCAAGTTTGTATGCATAATGTAGTTGACTATGTGGTATATGGTCAAACTAAAATGTAGAATATGTTGAATTGGTGTAAATGACTATGTGGTATATAGTTAAGCTAAAATGTGGTATGTGATAAAGTATAGTAATTGACTTATGTGGTGTAAAGTCAAACTAAATGTGGTAATTTGAGGAAAGTGGCTTATATGGAATATAAGTCAACCATTGTGGAAAAATGGTGAAGTCGGTGTAAATTGACTTATGCGGAATATAAGTCTAACCATTGTGGAATAATGGTGAGATTGGCGTATATGGACTTATGTGGTATATAAGTCAAACCATTGTGGAATAATGGTGAATGTGGTGTAATTGACTTATGTGGTATATAAGTCAAGTGTAAGGGACCTTAGTTGACCAATTGGGTGTGAACGGGTCAAATGGGTTAAATAGGTGAAAAGGGTGAAAACAAGTTGTAAATACTTGTTTGATATGTTTATATCATTACTAATGGTGAAATATTATTGTGGTTATGCAGGGAAAGCTCCGAGGTAGGTCTATGTCAATGTTCAAGGGTGAAGGATTCTCGTATGCAATTTTTGTGTTTTTGAGGATTTATGTAAAATCCTTGTAAAGTGGTGTGTTTGACACTTGATTTATGTTTTGGTGAATATGTAATGTCATATGTTTGTTTTTGGTAAAAACCCATGTGTTGGGAAGGTTTGGTGTCAAACATTTTGGTAAAAGTTGGAAAAATGGCAAGGTTTTGAAACCTGCAGAAAAAGCTGGAAAAATTCTGTGAAAAGGCTCCCTCGCGGGGCGCGAGGGAGGTGGCCTATGTTTCTCGCGGGACGCGAGAGGTAAAAAAAAAAAATAATAATTTTTTTTTTTCTGGGTTTAAGTCTTCCGCGCGTTAAAGCCTCGTGATTTTAAAAGTGGTGTGTTTCAGATGGATAAGGTCATCTCGACGACGAACCATTGCAAAGAGGCAACATCAAGGTTGAGTTCAGTATGGGGTCAACGGGTAATGCCCCATGCATGGCTAATAGGGTGGTCCTAGGGGTTTGCATGACGTCGATGGAAAAACAGGGTTTGGAAGGCCACCAGGTCTGAAACGGTGGCGGGAATTCCTAAAAGGGGTCCAAATCCTGTTACGGATCCATGTCAAAGTAGGCTTATAATTCTTAATGAGGTTTAACTTCCGGCAAAACCTCAACAAAGTAAGTTGGGTGGCCTTAGAAGGCATGTAAAGGCGGTAAGACCAGTGGGGTGGAGGAAGCAACATATAATTGGAAGACTAGGCCACAACAAACTTATTTACGTCGTGGGTCCCAAATAGTCTCATGTTGGGCTAACATCTAAAGGGGGTACTTCCCTCCTGGACTAGCCCATGAGCGTGGGAAGCCTCAATAAGTGCGGGGGGTTAACGAAGTTGCGAGTCCGTAGGGGATGGGGCGTACTAGATGCCGGTCCTAAGGGAGATCGGTTCTCACCTCGAGACGTACGATGCATCTTTTCAAATACTACAAGGGAAGATCATTTAACCCCGGGGGTCACATCCTTTCATCATCACTACTTCCACCCCCACAAATGTTAGGGTTTATGGGTTTAAATCAACGAGGTGGGGAGTTATTATCGACCGGGGTAACAATGGCGGGGGTATCGCATGTGACAACAGTGGGTGCCCAGGGGTTCCTTAAAACCTGTTGCGTAATCTACGAGACGGGGATGACGTCGAAGGTTTCTCGTGCGTGTCGGGTTCTCTGATGGGAACCTCTGGCTCATGTTTGTGGAAAGAAAAAGGGATCGGGTCCTTCACTAGGTTTTGTGGATGATATTTCTTCTATTTTTATTTTGCACCCTCATGAGGTTAGTATGGGGGTTATAGAGACGTGGGGTTGCTCTTCCCTAGCCAATCCTAGCCTAAAGAACGAGATGTTGAGGGTAGTGTTGTCAGAACGTCACGGGTTCCGGTCTGTATCTTCGACACTATTGTTAGTTGGGCGACTGCGGTAGACTGTGGTTGTGTTAAGGGTCTCCTTGCTCAGGAAAGAGGGACTCCCAATGGCTAGGTTTGGATGTGGATATGTTAACAGTTCTCTACATTATGGGGTTTGTTTGGGTTGGTTTGACCTACATAGGTATCCTGGTTGAAATCGCCGGAAATTATCAGGTCCGAGGTGGTGGAATTTCATCAACAAGACATTTGTTGTTCCGTCCCGGGTGGACGAAGGGTTCATCACCATGGTGGCTTTGTTCTCTTATCGAAACGTGGGGTGTAGGTGTTCGTTTGTACTCGTATTGGCAGAAGTTGGGATATTTCCTTTGGATGCAATCCCTATGGATTTTCTTCATCTTTGTAAGAAGATGTGTCTGACAGAATGAGGGATTGTTACACGGTGCATGTCTTCCAAGCTTGGCATTGGTCTTAAGAAGAACATTGGTCAAATATTGATCAATGCCTCGCTTGGGTTGTATGTCATGGTAATGGAGATCGACGACAGTACGCTAGAAAGTGTTAGTGGTCCTCCAGGCGTTGATGTTTGGGTCGTGTGTCTTCACTGGCCTAGGGGTGTGAGTGTTTTGGGTCTTCCGGAGTACAGCTGGGCTTGATATGTTCCAGTGGGCTTGAGTGTGATTTTGGTTCTCAGTTACATTAGCCTTCTTGGCCTTGACATCCTCGGGGAGTCCAATGTGTCATTAGCCTTGTTGTTGGGACAAGACTCGAGGTCGAGTCTTTTTCTAACCTATCGGATATGATGCAGGAACATCCACGAGCCATTTCATGGGTATTTAGTAAAGGGCCCGGGTGTTGGGTGTTTAGGATATTTGACCCGGGGATCAGTCCTGTGGTGCCATGTGGGTCCATTTCGGGTCCATGGGTTCGATGGTGGAGACGAAAAGCATTGGATAACTTCAAGATCTCCAGTTCGGGTCCATGGGTTCGATGGTGGAGACGCAAAGCATTGGATAGCTTCAAGATCCACATTGTGTTTTAATTGTTTTATTAATTTAAACTTTGATTTAGTTTTTTAGTTTATCTCTTGTTTAGTATAAGTTAGGTTTTGTTCATATGAGAACCTCAAAGTATCAAAGCTCCATTAGATAAATCAAAATTTCAAAAACCAAAAGAGTATATTCCATCACTTCCCTGAGCAAATTCAAACCCAAGTACTTTAATGATCATATCAAAAGGCCATCGATGACAATGTCAACATTTATTTTACTTAAGTTGGAAAAATTGCCAATTACCAGAAAAGAACATCAAATCGCTTAAATATATGATGGTTACGTGCGACTAATTAACTAAATCACGTGAACATCAATCCTAATGAAAAGTACATAACGTTTCATGAAAACGTCTAGAAAAAAAAGTAGGAAAGTTAACTAACAGTTGAGACGGACATTTCCATATTTTTCAAGAACACGCCTAGAAAAAGGTAGGATTTAAGTTCAATTATTATAGTTATATTAAATTAAAAATATAAAAAAATAAGAGAGAAGATTAGTTCTCTTATTCTATGTATTTTTGTGGTTTCCTAATGAACTTCCTCCTATAATACTAATTGCGTGTCATGTCATTTACTTTGGTTCACGAACTTCCCCCTATAATAGTAATTGCTTGTCATGTCATTTACTTTGGTTCACAAAATGTTTGTGATGAAATTGAAATGTTTAAATGAAATTAGAATTTGAAGGAATTGGAATTAATTTCATTGAATAAATGTAACGTGTTTGGTTGGTAAAATTACGAAAGGAATTTGAATAAAATGAAAACTCAAATTACAAAATTACCCTTTCTACTTCCTTACCTACCGTCCTTTTCATCCTCCCTCTTACCCCTTTCCCCTTCATAACTGTTCGTCCCAATCGCTGCAATCGTCTTCATCGCCACAATCAATTTATGTTTACCTTTTTTCTTTGATTAGTTTACGTTTCTGATTTTCGATTTATTTACGTTTCTGATTTCTTATTTTTCGTTATATTTATTTAAGATTTTTATATTGAAAACAATATAAAGCTTTTCAGTTTTCTCAAAGCTTCGTTAACTTGACATCAACATCACAATATGTAAGATTAAATTTGGGTTTTAAGCTTGAAGCTGTAATTTTAATTTTGGATTTTCGTTCATGAAGTGGAATATGCATTTGAGTTATGATAGGATTTACATTATTTAATTAATAAGAAGAAATGGAAAAAATAAAATAAGAATTGAATCGTACGATAAAGAAATATGAATAAAAAGGAGATTGAGGTTACTGTAATTTTTTTAAAGTTGGAATAAAAAATGAGTTTTGAGGGTATATAAGTAAAATGTGATGAATTCCAAAGGATTTCATTCTTTACATCCAAGTATGGAAGGAAAGTGACATTCCTATGAGTGAAGGAATTTGATGGAAAAAATTCCATTTCAATTCCATCATATGGTGAACCAACATGAAATCTAATGGAATGTTTTTCGTTTCTAATTTCAATTTCATTAGATTTTGTGAATCAAACGGGACCTTAGTGGCTGTTTGGTAGCCTTTTAGTGATTCTATTTAAAGGCTGCCTCTGAATCGGTCAGAGGTAAGGGGTGTTTGCAGTGGCGAATCCAGGAATTTTTTTCATGGGGGTCGAAAATTTTTGGGGATCGGTTGTATATCAGTAAATATTATTTTTTTCAGTTCGGATCAGGTCGGGTCACATACTAAAAGAAAAGGTCAAATCAATAGATTATGGAGTCTTAGAAAAAGAAGGAGATGAAAATTTTCTTTTTAAAAAAACTTTCAATACTCATATTCCTAGTCAAATAATAAAAATATACACATTATCAAATTACAATTTATAATGCATCGATAATAGACTAACAAATAACAATCTCATTATCTGACATAAATACATAATCAAAATATTGCAATACCCACATAGCAATTAGCAAATAGCAATATACTACACAATAAAAAAAATTAAAAAAACACACTACACACACAGATGTTGTTATGCAAAAATCACAATTTAGAGAAAAAAGGTGTACATGAAAAGTTAAAAAATGAAATCGCAGGGCTGAGAAGATGGGATTGCTATTTGCTAATTACTAATTGTACTAAAATTTGAAATCGAAGGGGCCCAAGAGGTATCACCAATTTGCCGGATTGTCGTCTGAACAAATCGAAGGGGAATTGTCAGTCACTCACAAGTCGATTGCTGCTATTGAAATTAGATTTGAACACTGAATTGTTGATTGCTACTAATGATATTTTAATTAGGTTTATTTGTTTAAAAGTTTAAATGGGTAAGAAGTTAACTAAATGATATTGTGGTTGATTGTTTAAATATTTAAGTAGTCAATGAGTAACTAAATGATATTCAACTTAATTGTTTAAAGTGCTAAGTTTTTAATCCAATTAACTAATTAATTTATTCGATTAAGTTATTAATTTAAATGAGTATTGTAATAGTTAAGTTTTATATTTGCTAAATACTTGAGAATAGGTTTATATTTATAAATTTTAAAATCTCAAATAATTTTATTTTTGGGTCGATGTCAAAATTTTATGGGTGTCGGTGTTAAAGTTTTATGGGGGTCGCTCGGGATTCTACCGCATATTTAATAAAAGAAAATAAAAATTCATGAGGGGCGTCGACCCCCATACAACTAAGCTAGGTTCGCTATTGGGTGTTTGTTTCGCTAAAAGCTCACGTCTTAATGGTTCATCTAAAAAACCATGCTGAACAATTCAGACCTCTTAATGATTCAACACTTAATGGTTCAGAATTTGCCAAACAGCCCCTTAGAGAGCACAACGTCGAAGGGGAATTGCCAGTCACTCACAAGTCGATTGCTGCTATTGAAATTAGATTTGAACACTGAATTGTCGATTGCTGCTAATGATATTTTAATTAGGTTTATTTGTTTAAAAATTTAAATGGTTAAAGAGTTAACTAAATGATATTGTGGTTGATTGTTTAAATATTTAAGTAGTCAATGAGTAACTAAATGGTATTCTGCTTAATTGTTTAAAGTGCTAAGTTTTTAATCCAATTAACTAAATAAGTTATTCGATTAAGTTATTAGTTTAAATGAGTATTGTAATAGTTAAGTTTTATATTTTCTAAATAGTTGAGAATAGGTTTATATTTATAAATTTTAAAATCTCAAATAAAATTTTTTTTTGGTCGGTGTCAAAATTTTATGAGTGTCGGTGTTAAAGTTTTATGGGGGTCGCTCGGGATTCTACCGCATATATAATAAAAGAAAATAAAAATTCATCGGGGTCGGCCGACCCCCATACAACTAAGCTAGGTTCGCCACTGGGTGTTTGTTTCGCTAAAAGCCCACGTCTTAATGGTTCAGCTAAAAAATCATGCTGAACAATTCAGACCTCTTAATGATTCAACACTTAATAGTTCAGAATTTGTCAAACAGCCAATTAGAGAGCACAACGTCGAAGGGGAATTGCCAGTCACTCACAAGTCAATTGCTGCTATTGAAATTAGATTTGAACACTGAATTGTCGATTGCTGCTAATGATATTTTAATTAGGTTTATTTGTTTAAAAATTTAAATGAGTAAAGAGTTAACTAAATGATATTGTGGTTGATTGTTTAAATATTTAAGTAGTCAATGAGTAACTAAATGGTACTCGGCTTAATTGTTTAAAGTGCTAAGTTTTTAATCCAGTTAAATAATTAAGTTATTCGATTAAGTTATTAGTTTAAATGAGTATTGTAATAGTTAAGTTTATATTTGCTAAATAGTTGAGAATAGATTTATATTTATAAATTTTAAAATCTCAAACAAATTTTTTTTTGGGTCGGTGGCAAAATTTTATGGGTGTCGGTGTTAAAGTTTTATGGGGGTCGCTCGGGATTCTACCGCATATATAATAAAAGAAAATAAAAATTCATCGGGGTCGGCCGACCCCCATACAACAAAGCTAGGTTCGCCAATGAGTGTTTGTTTCGCTAAAAGCCTACGTCTTAATGGTTCAGCTAAAAAACCATGCTGAACAATTCAGACCTTTTAATGATTCAACATTTAATGGTTCAGAATTAGCCAAACAACCCCTTAGAGAGCACAACGTCGAACTACTCAAAGCTAAACCTAGAATTTATGTGTTCTTTTTGGAACTAATTGTTATATATGTTCATATTAGGGGAATAGGGAACATGTATCTGCATGCTAGAAAAACTGGTGTTTAACGTCAACTGATGCACACTTATTTTAATCTTAATATCAACAAACCAAATTACAATTACTCAAAGCAATAATCTGACTCAAACTCAACACCACGTATTCTTCAAACCATGTATAACCCTTACTCTTTATCCCCTTATATCAATTTACGAACAAAGCTGACAAATTCTTTGGGATTTTGAGGACCATTTAATTAACTTTTATTATAAAAACATAAGAAGTACTTAAACCGCTAAAGTTCTCATGAGATATTTGAGGCCGGGTACTTTTGTACTACTATCATTTCATCTTAACGTACCATTTGTCCCCATTTGTCCCCACCATAACTAACTCTCTGGATGTTTAAATGTGAATGGTCCATAAATGATAAAAAAAATTGTTATTGTCTTAAAATAGATAGTGGATTGTACGTATTATAGTATTTTGTGGATTGTACGTATTATAGTATTTAGTGATAAAAACCTTTAACATTATAGTAATTGTAATTTGGTTCCTATCTAGTTGTGATTGATGAGATAAATTAAACAAACTTTTATGATTTACATAAAATACTTAGTAGATTTAATACAGTTTCATATATGCCTCTACAAACTTAAATATCATATAACCATTACAAACATGTAATAATATCATATATTCCTATTTCATTAAAAACAATTTAAAAAATGACTATTTTACTATTATTTCTCTAAAACTTTAAAATTTCTTATTACCCATTTTTAACTTTGTAATTTCATATTTATTCATTTTTAACTTTAAAATTTTATATTTACCCATAAACAAAAGTTTTCTCAAAATATATTTTATAATTTTACCAGTTTTAGCATCTATGCATCATATATAGCAATTTTTGTTTATATAACATTTATAACTTTCTCACAGTTGTCCCTTTTGAAATGATGCCTTCTAAATAGTTTGGAGAATCGTGATAGTCGCTTTCAAGAAAAGAAGAATGGGTAATCTTTTACAGGATAAAACAAAAAACTAGGTTGTAAAAATCATATAGGATAAGGGTACAATGGTCATAAAATAAAAAAAATTATTTAAATTAGGTATACATGATATTTTTTATTTTGATTGAGTATATATGATATTTACCTATATTTGTAGGGGTATATATGAAATTCGACATTCATATTAAAACCTTGAACAATCAAATAATAATAATTTTAACAAAAAAAATATTAATCTTGATTAAAAATCTTTCATTCTAATATAATTTAATGTTTTCTAAAATGAGCAGAAACAACCACTTACAATGAGTTAAAAAAAATTATTTGGCCGTCATTAATTCGATGTTACCTGAGTTAAAAAGTTTACCTGATTTTTTTTAGGGTTTAGGGCCAATCTTTAAAAGTTGGATCTAAGATTTTATAAATTTGTTATATAAAAAGTGTTGCAATAGATTGCTTAGGAATATTAAAGTTATCCACCACGTCAAGTGCTTGAAGACCTAAGTTATTGGAACTTAGTATCGAAGAAGACCTAAGTTATTGGAACTTAGTATCGAAGAAATACTGACAACATCAAAGAACTCACTTAGTGCTGATAACAGAGTTAGTGTCGACCACCACCAAATGACCGATTTAGTGCCGAAGAACAGAGTTATTACTGAAGAACTCAGTTAGTGCTGAACATGAGTTGGTACTGAAGAACTTAGTCACTACCGAAGAACTTAAGTTACTACCAAGTCTTGGAACACAAGTTACTACTGAGCATATTGCTTTATCTAGTCCCTATAGATAAACAATATCAACGACTGTGATTTATGGGCTTGCCCTAGTGTCTCATAATATGGTTATAGACTCTCCTAATTATTAAGTTGCGGTAATTAAGGTTTGGAGTATACAAAATACCCTTATCATCATACTGAATTGGGTGTGTATTCTTCGTGTGATGTAAAACCCTAAATGTCACCGACATGTAAGCAACCTTACCCCTTGAACAAGTTTCAAGGGTAGATGTGTAAGGCCCAAACCCGGGAGGCCTCACTTGTTGGATTTACTCATTTACAAACAGTTCTTAAACTTAAAATGCATTCATAACAACAAAAATTAGCGTCAATACATCACATCAAATACCAATCAATTAAAACGTTCAAACTATTGTTTCAACTATTTCAACTTTCATTCATAACACACTGGATTCCAGAAGTCTTCGATGCCAGGTAACTCCTCTCTGCCAACCAAGCAATCTAGGAGCTAACATCGTACATATGCTTAACCTGACATGCATACTAAAAGTCAGCTAAACCTGAGTGAGTTCTAGTTTTACATAAATCATACTTTCATAAACACACGATTTAATAAAAGAAGAAGGTTTTACTCACACTATCACACTTTCCGGTAAGGGCATAACTTTAATATCCGGCCTCTCGTATCAACAATATTGTCCACTTTGCCCCCTAAGAGCTCACGTATTTATTTTTGGTTGCCCGGGTGAAAACTTCCCAAGGGGTCACCCATCCCTGGATTATTCCCATCTGAGCACGCTTAAATGTTGAGTTCTTCTCTCATCCACTACATTAAGCCCTAAAACGCATTGTGATATTTGAGGCGAGACATTCCTTATGAACCCAACATCTCTCCCGTGGACAGAACAGAACATAACGATATGAGATTTTCCTAAGGTGTTACATACACCCCCAGGACTCATCGTCCTCGATGTGGTTTGCCCCCACTATCGTAAACAGGACCAAATGTGAGTGGCTTTGATACCATTTGTAACATCCGGCCTTTCGTATCAACAATATTGTCCGATTTGCCCCCTAAGAGCTCACAGATTTGTTTTTAGTTGCCCATGTGAAAACTCCCCAGATGGTCACCCATCCCTAGATTACTCCCACCCAAGCACCCTTAACGGTGGAGTTCTCCTCTCATCCACTACATTAAGCCCCCAAACGCGTTGTGATATTTGAGGCGGGGCATTCCTTATTAACCCAGCAACTCTCCCATGGACAGAATAGAACAGAACGATATGGGATTTGCCTAAGGTGTTACAATAACATTCACACACTTTTCCTTTTAAGTCATGCATTTTTATGTCTAATCTGTCTTCACTCACACACATTATTTGTTCCAGTCAATACCATCCATGATTACTGTCCATGGAATGAATACCCAATCCATCAATTCACATTAGTTACTATCTTTCGTGACGACCGTCCACGTGTAACACCCAAAAGTCAAACTGATTTAAACTTTTTAAAACGAGCGGTAGCGGTCCCAATTACAACATTAACGACAACCATAACATTAAGTTTTACAAACACAAGTTTAAGACTCCAAATTCTCAAAAGAAAATAAGTTAAACTTATTTTTACAATCCACAAGTTAATTAACGACTAACAAGTTTTTATAACCTTACCACGAGAAGTGTGTAGCAAACAACACCCGACTTTGGTATGAGAATCCAAATCCACGTGAAGCGAGACCCGATACCACACCGGAGCTTTACCTATAATGAAACACCACAAAACAACCATTAGTAATGATATACAACCCCCATGTGAGCCCCCCAAGCCCTTACAGTAATAATCGACCAAAAACGACTTTCAACATTTTAGGCGTAAATGTGACCGTATATAGCACCATATGGGCGTAATTTACGGCCAGCCTAGTGCAAACCACATTTTTGAATTCCTCACTTCGAGGCACCCCAAATTAATATATTATGGGTTTCGCAATTCATTTTTAGCCCGAAATATACTTATTAGAAGTTTTGGACTTTTTCCAACAATATATAATGACGCCCTTACATGTCAAATCCCGACCCGTTTGCATATTTAAGCTATTAACAATTATAAACTTATATTTTAACCACATATAAGCTTACCACATATACTAACATAAATTTGTTAGTTATTCACCCCAAACACGAGTACCACTACCTACTTTTCAGCCATGGAGTGTTTAACTCCAAGTCCTATCACCCCCTTTTACATTTACATACAACGACCGATATTTAGACAAGTATTGACATCATACGAATCCTATTATTATACTAATTCACCATTATCCCAAAATGCTTTGACTTATATACCACATAAGTCAATTACACCAATTACCACATTGAGTTTGACTAGTAATCACATAAGTCAACTATATTAATCTACCACATTCAACATTTTAGTATGACTATTAACCACATAGTCAAATCACACCTATTTACCATATTCTATATTTTAGTTTTGACTATATACCACATAGTCAACTACACCAATTGCAACCACATTATGCATACAAGTTTGACTATTACCACACAAGTCAATACACCAAAATTCAAACCACAATATGCATACCACTTTGACTTTTACCACATAAGTCATTACACCAATTCCAAACCATATTAGGCATACAACTTTGAGCATTCCCACACAAGTCAATTTACCAAAATTTAAACCACAATATGCATGCTACTTTGACTTTTACCACATAAGTCATTTAATCCAATTTCACCACATTCCATGTTTTAGGTTGACTATATACCACATAGTCAATTACACCAAGTTCAAACCACAATACGCATATAAGTTTGAATTTTACCACATAAGTCATTACACTAATTTCAAACCACACATAAATAGAGTTTAACTACATAAACTATTTATATACCACTACCCACCATATCTATTACTAAGTAAGTGCAAAGCACTTACCTTTTGGCTAGTGAAGGCCCTGATTGTCTTCCAAGCTAGCAACCACCATCTCATGATCACCTAAACAATCCACATGTTTATTCATCTAGTAAATCCTCAATTATTCCTCAATTGAGGTTTGACACCCACCCTAGATCTTTTGATCTTCATCCGCAATAAATCTTGGTTTAATAAGCTCAACACAAGCTTTTAACCATTTCTAAACCAATTCCACCCATTTTGACCCGTTAAGGTTTTCACCCAAATTCCATAACTTCATCCAATTTATAATTCACCAAAACAATTGAGTTTTAAACAAGTAATTGTGTTTATCTAACATCGTAAACACTTACACAAACTCAATTAACCAATCTAACACCTCCCAAATGAAAAACCCCCAATTTGGGTCTCAAGAACCATAATTTCCAAATCAACAAATTGGGTGTTAATACCACGAATTTCTACCACCCTTAGCTTTAGTTAAGCTAGATTAACACTTTTATCCAAGAATCATCCACCCAAAATCTCCAATTTCATGAAGTTAGGGTTTTTCACCCATAACTCATCAAGAACATAAAGATGGAGATTTAAAGAAGAAAAGGATGCTTACTTGAAGCTTGGAGAAGGATGATTACAACTAAAACAACTGATTCTTCGTGCAAGAAATCAGATTTCGATTTGTCTCTTCTCCCCTATTTTTTTCTTGGAAAATCACGCAAGAACACACACACAAATGTGTGTATTCTGCGACACTCCCTCCCCCATATGAAATCAAATTCTTCCTTTTGACTCCTTTTTCCAAATCTTTATAATTCCACCATTTAATAAAACCCTCCAACTTTAATTTATTAAAAACACCCCCTAATAATTTTATAAACCTGAAATTGGTTCGTTACACCACGGAACTACGCATCGTCATGGCGACTGTCCATGAATTATACGTAAACTCTTTATCATGACGACTGTCCATGATGCAGACAACACACCTAGCGTATCACGAAGATTGGGGTTACGTTTACCTCATGAGTAACCGTCATTACTCCTTATCACAAAGAACCAATTGTACAACTGTTAGCGAACCACAAATGCTATTATAGATGGGGCATAGCCTGTAACTGTCCTGACACTTATTCTCAAAGGAACTCTTTCCTAGATTTAGACAATGTAATGACTTCTTCAAACGTTATCTTCTTAGTTTTTTAAAAACATTCTTTAACTTCCGTCAACTTTCACAAACACTTTTACTTCATAAAACATTTGTTTGCCTCACTTTATCTTTCTTTAAAACTTTTATTCGCTTTCATTTTCTAACACACAATTATAGTAAACACTTCCTTCGCTTCATGTTTATTAACACACAATTATAATAAACACACATACACACACAGAGTATGCACATCACCCAAAAAGCAGGAAAAAAGGAGATCTAGAACTCACATGGTCGTCGGATAATTAACTCGGAACGAGAAGGCCTAAGTTAGGTTACTTGCCAGACAATCTGCATAAGAGTTAACACGCAAAAACTATCAAAATTGACAAGCTTCACCCAGAGTGCCTCCTAGCACTCAATGTCATCCAACACTCGGTGTCGCCTAGGCAGTGTCGCCAGGCTTCACAACCAGTTGCCAAGGCAGTGTCGCCATGCTTCACAACCAGTTGCCACGCTTTCACCCTGATATGAGTCTGTCTTCGGCTCAAAGTGTCAGCCACCACATTCACCTTCACCTTCCCGGGTGGAACAATATCTCACATTCATAATCTTTTAACAACTCCTACCATCGTCTCTGCTTCATGTTCAATTCCTTCTGTTTGAAGAAATACTTCTGTAGATGGTGCACTTAACCCTGTATAGGTAGTGCCTCCAGATCTTAAGCGCTAAGACAACCGCCGCGAGCTCTAGATCGTGAGTCGGGTAATTAACTACATGAGTCTTCAATTGACGTGACGCATACGTAATCACTTTTCCTTACTACATCAATACACAACCCAAACCCTGATTCAAAGCATCAGAATAAACCACTATATCTTCATTGCCCTCGGGCAGGGCTATGACCAGTGCTTTGGTCAATCTTTCCTTCAACTCTTCAAATGCCTCACCTGAATCGGACCTGTAACATTTATGCTTTTCGCATACTTGTAACGCTTACCATATTCGTGAATCAATGAAGCTTGAAACCCTAATTATATCACATCATACTTGAAACATACCTATTTCATACACATTATACTTATTACATGGTCACATGTTGACTGCAACACTTGGAATTGCCTTATATTGCAACTTGGACCATTAAACCGTTTAAAAACTCGTTTACGAACACGAAAACACACCCACTACTAATTCAAAGGCAACGTATCAACCATATGTGCCTAACATAGTTATTTAACTCATTCAAGTTGTTACATAATTCAAATTGATGACCTAGTACGTTAGTTAGTGACTATACGTATCTGTTCGCCTTCTAAACCGCAGTTTGACTCTGTACCGTCCACAAACAACAAATACATCCTTTATGACACTAAATTATGTTTTAAAATGTCTGAAACATCCATTTCATTAAATAAAACAACTTTCATTTACAAAACTTTCCTTAATTAAACTCCGAATTGCGAAAACCGAACGTTTTGTGCACCGATGCACCACTTGTATACTTGAGGGACCTAGTTGTCCATTCCTAAACCATAATTTAGAAATTTTGGCTGGTAAGGGGTGGTTGAAGGCTGCATTAGGGTTATATACCCTTGGCTTCTACTCCAAGTTCTTTCCTAATATACAACCCTTCAATCTCTAGTATAAATAGGAGGTCTAGGGTGCCTTATTATTTGCTATTTACCCTCAAACCACCTCCAATACCCTCATTCCCTCCTTAGTTTCGAATTCTCTGCCCTAATCCTCTAAGAATTCATGAACCGCAAGAGCAAGAAGAGCATACAAGGTTTAAGGACCATTCCAAGTAAGTAACATCATCCTTTTCGATTCGGTTTCTTTCGTTCTTTGATTTTATCTTCGCTACATCTCTAATCTCTTTCTTTTTCTTTTTTGATTTTATGATCATAATCCCTCAGCCTCATAAATCTTAAATCTTCATGATTTAACTTTTAAACGAGCTTACATTAATGTTTCATAACTGAAAACGCACTTTAACTAAAAAGTTGCACAAGTGCAAGTCTGGATTATGGACAGGATACTTGTGGCGGCAATATCTTGGTCAAAATTAATCCAAAAGGGTTGTTTTTAAACCAAAACCTAAGTTCAAAGAGTCTTATTTCTATAAAATCTAACCTCGTAAGCTTAAAGCTTTCAAACGTATTTTGTTAGAGGTAAAGGTCAATTCTGACCTTTTGACAGAATATTTTTCATTACTTTCCGGGACCATATCTCTCATTCTACAAATCCAATCGTCTTCAATCTTTTTTGAAAATCAACGTTTATTGAATATTCTTTAAAACCATGTATAATTGACATTTTAACTCTTTGTAATACTCCCTAAAATGACAAATCAAGACATAAAGGTCTATTTTGTACATCTGATCTTGTGTCACAATTTTGGGATATTTAAGTTGCCCAAATTAAATAGATTTATTAATAAACGTTGTTCACTATAACCTGAATTAAAGATCTGGAGAATGTTAGAATTTTTGGAAATTGGCTTAATATTTTTAAAATATGCCTAAAGTTCTGCAACACAATCTGTCCAAATCTGAATTTTACAAAACTAACCCTAATCTTCTAACATTTGAGCATCCTTAATTTCTTGACTTTCTTTTCTTAAAAACATTTTATTCATAATCTAAGGTTTTGCATGAATTAGAACCCTATCCAAACCTACGTCGTACGTATATGACAAATGAACGGTTCTGGCTAGGAAAGACGCTGTAATCTAAACGAGTCCTTTGCGACCGACCCTCTTTCCTGAGAATCGGGCATCTAGACACCTCTTGCCGCATGCCTACTCCTGCTGCTGCCAACAACGCCATGGTCCTTTTTAATACCAATGGTAGGGCTTGCCTTGAGTGTGGTGCAACCGATCACTTCAAGCACAGTTGTCCCAAGCTTAACAACAATCAAGGTGCTTGTGCTCACACTTTTGTCATGGGAACAACCGAGGCTCGTGAAGACCCTGCCACCCAAGACAACGCAAACCCCACTGGTTAAGTTTTGGGAAGAAATCCCCTTAACTAAGGGAGACATGATAACTATGTTACTTATTTGATTTCTTAATTTGTTACCTTGGTTCATCAAAACTTGAATTCTATGTTTGTTTGGATGACTCTATCTTGAGACTTAGGTTGATTTCTTTATCAATGAATCATGTTTGCTCATAAATTTACACTATATTTGGATGTATTATTATTCAAGATCCATTTTGTGGATTGCTATGTGAATGTCACACTTTTTACACTACTGCTAGATATGCATAAGATACCTATTTAATCATGGTTCTTAAATCTCAAAACAACATGTTTTCACTGCCCTTCGATAATATTCGTAACCTCCGTCTACATTACTATCATCACTTTATAGGTACATAGTAGAAGGACATATCACACCCCTGTAAGGTAAATTGACGATTGCGGTCACGAACGTAATCGTGAATTTACAGGTACATTGGTGTGAAGTTAAATTCTATGATGTAGCTACCCATAACCAATTCCTGAACTCAAATCATACCACCCAAGATTATCCGTGTTAGTGGTAGTCTTGATAGGTGGCTAGTACGCTTCCAAGGCGCCAAAAGTGTGGTGGGTTAGCTGCGGTACACCCTATATATAAACACTGATGGTGCATTGGAAGTGGGACTATGCGTCGGATCAAGGACAAGCCCTAGTCAACGTATATCATAACCTATCCTTTGCTAGTTATCACCGTCTCTACTAGTTGAATTTCGGGGACGGAATTCCCTTAACTAGGGGGGGATATTGTAACATTTCTGCTTTTCGCATACTTGTAACGCTTACCATATTCGTGAATCAATGAAGCTTGAAACCCTCATCATTGTAACACCTGGATAGTTCCTAAGTAAAATGAAGGCTAAAAGTGTTAAAATATAAAGTTCAAGGGTTGAATTACATGTTCTCCAAAGTTGAGGGACTAAAAGTGAAAATTCTAAAAATAGAAGGGATAGCGGACCGCTATATCAGATAATAACGGTCTGCTATGTGTGGAGGAAGGCACGAACCCGGTGGTGACACGTGTCCAGTGACTCATCGGTTGAATTTTGACTCGTGGCTCTATAGCGGACCTCTATCCAGAACCATAACGGTCCGCTAGCTGCAAGAACCAGGTGGGCCCGATTGGGACTTGACGCGTGTAGGGATGATGCAAGCAGGGCGATAGTGGACCGCTATCCCCCTGCATAACGGTCCGATATGGGACCAATTTCACCCTATAAATAGCAAGGTTGATTCCAACCATTTGCACACACAAACACTTCCACAAAATCATACTAGAGCTCTGCTAGCTCGACTCCCAAGGTTCTGGTCCACTCCCGAGGGTCCGGTTTCTCGTAATTCGTCCACAAACTGTCGTATATAGTGCAAAGGTAAGGTTTCTGAACACCCTGAGGTTCCTTCGTGTAAACCTAAGATAGGGATGTTGATTATGATAATGTCGTATATAATTTAGGGTTCTGTCGAGGTATTGATTATTATAGTTGACCAGAAAGGAAGTTCTACACGAGTTGAGTTCCTCTGAACTGCGCTCTATAAAATGTTTTGTATCTGAGATCCCAATACTATCCGTGCATATATCCTATAATAAGTACTTGTTATAGCCATGGTTGGGAGGGACTGAGGGACAAGATTGATCCTCTTGTTTTAGACTGGTCCATGTGTGGTCAGCAAGCCGGAAGGTCCCGATATATATGTATGTTGTAGACTCAGAATCTATGTGATGTTACTACATGATAGATTGGAAAAAGAATGATTGTCAGACCCAGACGGGGCATTTCATTCGTGTATCTGGGATACCTGTTATAAAAATACGATTTTGTTTATGAACTCACCAGCCTTGTGCTGGTCCAAAATACTTTTAAATATTTTTTAGCACAGGTGAACCCTAGCTTATAGATGGCATTCCAGGGGATGTACAGATGTGGGATATAGGGATGACTGAGGGCAGATCCCTGTGTGACCATAAGTCCTGAGTGGATGGCATGATTCTTCATGATCTATAAGTCCAGAGTTTTTATGTCATATTGTACCGGTCAGTCCCTATTGTAAAACTTTATATTATGAAATAAAGTAATTATGATTTTAAGTCTTCCACTGTGTGTTTTTGGTATCAACGTCACAGTAACTAGAAGGCGACCTTCAACCGGTATGTATTTATCTGAAGAACGGAATGTTCTGTCTAGGAAAGAGCGGTGTATAAATCTCTCCTAGACCCGTCGCTCTTACCTGGGAACATATCTGTTGGAGGTACTACTCTAACTAGATAACTGTCTTGTGTTACGGGTGTGACAATCATAGCTCGTGTTCACATCATACATGAAACATACCTATTTCATACACATTATACTTATTACATGGTCACACGTTTACTGCAACGCTTGGAATTGCCTTATATTGTAACTTGGACCGTTAAACCATTTAAAAACTCGTTTACTGACACGAAAACTCACCCACTACTAAGTCAAAGGCAATGTATCAACCATATGTGCCTAACATAGTTATTTAACTCATTCAAGTTGTCACATAATTCAAATTGATGCCCTAGTACATTAGTTAGTGCCTATACGTATCTGTTCGCCTTCTAAACCGCAGTTTGACTCCGTACCGTCCACAAACAACAAATACATCCTTTATGACACTAAATTATGTTTTAAAATGACTGAAACATCCATTTCATTAAATAAAACAACTTTCATTTACAAAACTTTCCTTAATTAAACTCCGAATTGCGAAAACCGAACGTTTTGTGCACCGATGCACCACTTGTATACTTGAGGGACCTAGTTGTCCATTCCTAAACCATAATTTAGAAATTTTGGCTGGTAAGGGGTGGTTGAAGGCTGCATTAGGGTTATATACCCTTGGCTTCTACTCCAAGTTCTTTCCTAATATACAACCCTTCAATCTCTAGTATAAATAGGAGGTCTAGGGTGCCTTATTATTTGCTATTTACCCTCAAACCACCTCCAATACCCTCATTCCCTCCTTAGTTTCGAATTCTCTGCCCTAATCCTCTAAGAATTCGTGAACCGCAAGAGCAAGAAGAGCATACAAGGTTTGAGGACCATTCCAAGTAAGTAACATCATACTTTTCGATTCGGTTTCTTTCGTTTTTTGATTTTATCTTCTCTACACCTCCAATCACTTTCTTTTTCTTTTATGATTTTATGATCATAATTCCTTAGCCTCAAAAATCTTAAATCTTGATGATTTAACTTTTAAACGAGCTTACATTAATGTTTCATAACCGAAAACTCACTTTAAAACCCTAAAAAGTTGCACAAGTGCAAGTCTGGATTCTAGACAGAATACTTGTGTCAACTTGTGGCGGTAATATCTTGGTCATCCTTAATCCGAAAAGGGATGTTTTAAAACTAAAATATAAGTTCAAAGAGTCTTCTTTCCATAAAATCTAACATTGTAATTTTTCGACAAGTTTAAGTCTTTCAAACGTATTTTGTTAGAGGTAAAGGTCAATTCTGACCTTTTGACAGAATATTTGTCATTACTTTTCGGGACCATATCTCTCATTCTACAAATCCAATCGTGTTTAATCTTTTTGAAAATCAATGTTTATTAAATATTCTTTAAAACCATGTATAATTGACGTTTTAACTCTTTGTAATACTCCCTAAAATGACAAATCAAGACAAAAAGGTCTATTATGGACATCTGATCTTGTGTCACAATTTTGGGATATTTAAGTTGCCCAAATTAAATAGATTTATTAAGAAACGTTGTTTATTATAACCTGAATAAAGATCTGAAGAATCTTAGAGATTTTTGGAAATTGTTTAATATTTTTAAAACATGCCTAAAATTCAACATCACAATCTGTCCAAATCTAAATTTTACAAAACTAACCCTAATCTTCTAACATTTGAGCATCCTAAATTATTTGACTTTCTTTTCTTAAAAACATTTTATTCATAATCTAAGGTGTTGCATACATTAGAACCCTATTCAAACCAACGAGGTACGTATATGACAAATGAACGGTTCTGTCTAGAAAGACGTGGTAATCGAAACGAGTCCTTTGAGACCGACCCCTCTTTCCTGTGAATCTTTTCATTGGATGTACTACTATAGGTGGATTATCATGTTCTATTATGCAACCACTTATCCACCTTCGTCGTTCCTATTCAAACTTTCTCTTCGTGTAACGATAATTCATTAAACTTATTCAATTCTTAAATTCTTAAAACATTATTTAACTATGGACAACAAGACTGCATAAACACGTTAAGGCCCTCGTTTTCAAACACATATACAATCATCAACTTCTTACAAGACGACGGTAGTACAATTATAGCGCTATAGGTGTGACAAACCCACCCAACTTCCCAGGTAGGGGTTTGGGTGATTGAAATCCAACACATATGCTTAGGTTAACTCGTGGGGGGTTGAACCAGAGAGGGCGTGTCATTAGGTTTGGTTGTGGCTTCATGTTGTGACGTTTTACTAATGTGAGTATGTGAAGTATTGCCATGAATTGTATACATCTTTCTATGTTTATTTTATAAAAACCTATGCATCTCACCAACTTTGTTAGTTGACTCGTTTTATTATTTGTTTCAGAAAATATCGCATAAGGATACACTTTGGATTTTCTCACATAGGATGGCCTAGTTATCAATTGAAGAGTTATGATTTATTTTAAAGTTGTTTTATTTGATCAAGATTGTTATCTTTGGTTATTTTGAGACACATGTAATCAATTTAATGTTTACGAAATCTTAATAGTAATTTTCTTTATTACCTTGTGTTCTCTTATTCAATTTCGCCGTACTCCCGTGTTTCCGCCGCTGGCGGGGGTGTGACAGGACCCCATTCATATCTCACTTCCCTCCTGGTCAGTTTTGTCAGAGGCAAGGCTATTTTTGAAATCTTTTATAAATCACCGATATTAGCCCGCTAATCCGAGAAAACTCCGTATTTCGGTCGGTGTTTTCGAAACGTCCCATTCTTTCACCGTTGTAATCTTTATCGAATCAAACATAATGCCGTTTGTGTTAATAATGTGCAATAGTAATTGAACTTTCCTAAGCCAGAACGCGCATCGGGAGAACTTAGCGTACAAAACTCTCTTCTTCAGAGTTTCTAGTACTTCTCACAGATGACAGGCGTGGTCGCCTTCACTTTTTGAGTAGATGAGGATATCATCTATGAATACTATTACTGACCGATTAAACATCGGAAGGCACACTCTGTTCATCACAGATGACAGGCGTGGTCGCCTCAATCCGAAACACATTACGAGAAACTCGTAGTGCCTGTACCGTGTTCGAAACGCGGTTTTCGGTACGTCCTCCTCCCTTACATTAAACTGATCATACCCCAACCACATATCAATCTTAGAGAACCAATTTGATCCTTGCAACTGGTCGAACAGAACATCAATCCTGGGCAGCGGGTATTTGTTCTTCATTGTATGCTTATTCATCTCTCGGTAACCGATCGGGCGGCACCCCGGGCAAGTCCTGTGGAAACACCTCCGGAAAGTTGCACACCACAGATACATCATTTAGTTCTGTAACTTTCTTCTTGTCGTCCATCACATAAGCCAGGTAGACCTCGCATCCGCGCCTTATAAAAGTCTTTACCTTGATCATTGAAATGACGTTTGGCATCAGGATATCCCTATCTCCATAAATCCTGACTTCGCTACCGTCGGGAGCCTTGAGGTAAATTATCTTTTTTTTACACACAATCTGCGCTTCGTTGGTGGTTAGCCAATCCAATTCCATCACCACGTCAAACCCCCAGGGCTATTACGAACAAGCTAGCGGGGAATCTATGGCCATATAATTTTACAAGGCAATTGTCTACGACTTCTATTACTTTTGTGGTTTTACCCACAACAGTCTCTACACTAAAGGCCCGTTCTACTTTGTCAATTGTGCACCTCAAACGATTACAGAATGTAGAAGCTACAAAACTTTTACTTGCGCGGTTATAAAAAAAGAACAAATGGAAGGGTGTTGTTAACGAAAAATGTACCGGTCACCACGTCAGGGTTTCCCCTTGCTTCCTCCTGAGTTAGAACATACTCCCTTGTTCGAGCCCTCAGCTTCTCAATCTCTTTCCTGGATCCTCTAGCCTTCCCCTTCTTACAATTACTTCTTAAGTAGCCAGTCTCACCACATGTATAGCATGTACGCTGATTAGCGCATTCTTGAGAGTAGTGGCATGTCTTTCCACACTTGACGCACCCAGTCATCCCCTTCTTACACGCACCACAATGCTGCTTCTCACACTTATAACACGCATCCTCACACTGAACCTTCACCTTCTTGTCTCTGGAATTGTGGAAATTTCTACTAGATCGTTTGCCCGTTAGCGTCAGTTTCTTCTTAGGATCATCAAGCACTGCATCGTCCAGAGACAAGTCATCGTACACTACTCTGCTTAACTCCACCACCGACTCAAAGGTCGGGGGGATATTTGCCTTAACGAAGGTGCGAACCTTGGAAGGTAACCCTTAAAAGTAACAACTGATCCTTTGCTCCTCGGTGGTGATGAGGTGAGGCACCAAACGTGCCATTTTATTGAACTTCGACGTGTACTGTCGATGCGTCATCATCCCGGCCTTCAACCCTAAGAACTCTCTTTTAACCTTCACTATCTCATTCTTTGGAGAAAACTTCTTGACCACAAGCTCCTTCAGATTTTCCCAACTCATAATTTCGACCTCCCAATCACATTTAGCTTGTCTCCCTGTCTCCCACTAGTGTGATGCTTCCTCCCTCAGCGAGTTCGCGACGAACATGACAACATGGTCCGTCCGACACTCACTGAGGTGAATTATAGCCTCCATACGGATCACCCAGTCAAATGTGCCTACCTCATCTTACTTCCCATCCGGGATTGGCAGGTCACAGCATCGAAAGGACTTATAGTCACACCCGTGAGCAGGCCATTGTTCACCAAAATAAGCCTTAGCAGCCGGGTTCTAGCTCCCGACCTGCTCCACCCTTCATGGCCTCAGACAACATTACAAGCAGAGTGGCTTTAATCAGTTCTGCAAATTCTCGCACCAGAGCCACTTTCACTTCGGACTCAAAGGTAAACTACTTCTCAACCGCTCCTTTCTGTCCCATGTTGGCTCACCTCTTGGCCAGTATGGACACTCTCCTCATCGTTTTGTCTTTGGTGGACAGGTGCTCTACCGCGACTTCCGGTACGACGCCCACCACGCTTTCCTCCTCTTCTGTAAGCCATTCTACTTAAATGAAAGAGAAGGAATAAGGAATTTCAATATTACCATGCTAGTTAACAAATAGAACACAATAAGTAAGGCACGTTGTTAATATACATGGGCCATATGCAATTAACTACTACACCACTTCTTGGTTTCTATTTGATCCCCTTTTTTATTAACATTAAAAAAACCCTCATCCTAATCTATCTCGTCTAACAGAGAAAACTGTACTTACTACACTGGTCTGATTCTTGGCTGCGAGTTACCCGTATTTGGCATCCTTTACTTGATCCCATTCTCAGTTCAAGTCCAGACATTGGGAATGTCTTAATCTCTCAAACTATTGCTCTGATACCAACTTGAAAGGCCCCAAACACGGGAGGCCTCACTTGTTGGATTTACTCATTCAGAACCATTTCTTAAACTTAAAATGCATTCATAGCAGCGGAATTTAACGTTAATACATCACATCAAATTCCAATCAATTTAAAACGTTCAAAATATTATCTCAACTATTACAATTTTCATTCATAACACACGGGGTGCCAGAAGTCTTCGATGCCGAGTAACTCCTCTCCGTCAGCCAAGCAATCCAGGAGCTAACATCGTACCTACACATAACCTGATGTGCATACTAAAACTCAGCTAACGCTAAGTGAGTTCTAGCTTTAAATAAAACATACTTTCATAAACACACGATTTAATAAAAGAAGAAGGATTTACACACACTATCACACTTGTCGGTAAGGGCATAACATTCACACACTTTTCCTTTCAAGTCATACATTATTATGTCAAATCTGCCTTAACACAGACACTGTCTGTTCCAATCAGTACCATCCATGATCATTGTTCATAGAATGAATACCACGTCCGTCAATTCACACTAGTTACTATCTTTCGTGACGACCGTCCACAGAACTACTCAACATTCATGACAATCTTCCATGAAGTATACGTAAAGTTTTTATCATGACGGCTGTCCATGATGCAGACAACGCGCCTAGCTTATCACGAAGATTGGGATTACGTTTACCCCATGAGTAACCGTTGTTACTCCTTGTCACAAAGAACCAATTATACAACTGTTAGCGAACCACAAAGGCTATTATAGAGGGGGCATTGCCCATAACTGTCCTGGCACTTGTTCCCAAAGGAACCCTTTCCCCTCCCTTTCCTAGATTTAGACAATGTAATGACTTCTTGAAACGTTTACCTTCTTAGTTTATTAAAAACATTCTTTAACTTCCGTCAACTTTCACAAACACTATTACTTCATAAAACATCTGTTTGCCTCACTTTATCTTTCCTAAAAACTTTCATTCGCTTTTGTTTGCTAATACACAATTATAGTAAACACTTCCTTCGCTTCATGTTTGTTAACACACAATTATAAAAACACATACAGTATGCACACCAGCCCAAAAGCAGGCAAAAATGAGATCTAGAACTCACCTGGTCGTCGGATAATTAACTTAGAACAAGAAGTCTTGTTAGGTTACTTGCTAGACAATCTGTATAAGAGTTAACACGCAAAAACTATCAAATCTTACTAGTGTCGCCCACAGTGTCGCCTAACACTCAATGTCGTCCAACACTCAGTGTCGCTAGGCAGTGTCGCCAGGCACACTATCAGTGTCACCAAGGAAGTGTCGCCAGGCACACTATCAGTGTCGTCAGACACACTATCAATGTCGCCAGAACTTGCGTTCTGGACTTAGTGTCGTTGGACCTAGTGTCACCACCTGACTGTGGCGACACTCCACGTGTCGCCTACTACACGTGTCGCCTACTACACGTGTCACCAATCATTGGCACACCTCGGGCATCACGCCTTCTGCCCTTCTTCCCCAATTAGTGTTGCCACCGAAGGTAGTGTCGCCACAAGAATACCAAACCCTAACAACCTCGTTTTCGATCCAAGCCTGAAACTTTTTACGTCCAAAACGTTTATCTAGCGTCCATGAAGCTAGATATGGTCTTTATTTGGTCATTAACACGTAAAAATTTGATATTTGAGATGAAAACCTTAGTTTTATCTCAAAACCCATTTTAAACATAAAACAAAGATTTATGTTCGATTCTTACCTCAAAGATGACGTTTCTTCGTGTATTATTGATCACTAACAATGGAGAAGGTATTTGGAGCAGATCTTAAGCACAAATATGAAGCCTCTTGCCCTTTCTCTCTCTAAAATGCTCTCTCTCTAGACGAAAATGATGATTACGGGGGAATGGTGGCTGCTCATTCTTGTTGCTAGGGTTTAAACCCCTCATCCCCCTTCACCAACTCGGCCCAAGCCAGCTTCCCACAAGCCCATTATATCTTCCTTTCATTCGTTTAGCCCAATTGCATTAGTCGGGATTTTCGGATGTTACAAGTTGATTGTACATACTAGGAATCTTAGATCTTTTTATTATTCATTGTAAACCTGTGATCACACATGACTAAAAGAGTGATTTGTGTTACATTCTTTTGTGCTTTTTTGTTCTTATAAGTCGATTATCCTCACAAAAACATCCCCATTTACAAGTCCAACAAGTTTATGGTTCAAACAAATGATTCGATCCATATCATCCGCGGAAAATATTATACCTAAAATTGATACTGAAAGCTAGTGAAATACCATTTGATTTACTACGAGGTTTATTAATTGTAAAAGACAAAATTATCATTTATGCCAGGTTTTAAAGATTTTTTTTTATCTGAATTTGTAATTAAAAAACTGCATGATGAATTTATTTTTATTTTCGATAATATTACAATATAGATTAAAATAGAAGGTTGTTGAACAGTGGTTACCACCTGCGTGGCGGTCAATGTGTGGCTTCGAATTTTATTGGTGCCTAATTTTTACACTTTCTTTCCTTTCTTCCGGTTTTGAATAGTCAGGTTTTTTTTTTCTTTTTTACATTTTAATTTTCAAACCTTAAACTATATAATATACGCTTTTAGCCCGTTTTATTTTCTATTAATTTTATTTTCTTTTAATAACTAACTTTTTCAAAATACAGAGGGAGCGACTTTTTTTAGTTTTTTTCTCAACGTTTCGATATATATATATATTTTTTAAACGGAGTTGTATTCAAAATCAAGTTTTTTTGTATCGTTGCCTATAGGGAGTGCCATTACCATTGTGGTACCGTTACGAGCCGAACCTATTATGAGTGAACAACATCATTGTCGATATTGGTATTATCAGAACATGTATCGGTATTCGCTTTTATGGTTTTCGACGACCCTAACCGTTAAATATTTTTTTTTCATTTTTATTTTTACCGTTGCGCCTATGTTTTCATTTAATTTTTTTTAACGATGAGCCTAACACCCGCTGCGAAACGCGGGTATAACCATCTAGTTAATATTAATGTAGTAGTTGTAATTTAAGTCAACTTTGGTTGCTGATTTATAGCCCGATCTGCTCGTTTGTAATCAAATCAGCAACTTGAACTACGGATGTAAGCGAGCCGAGACGTGCTCCGCTCAGCTCAGCTTGTTTAATAATGATGCGACAGTTCTCCTTCTATAATTAAGAAAGATATTTGAAAAAAAAACTTTAAAATAAAGTTACAAGTTGCATATTTTTTGGCTCCACTAAAACCAACTAGAACCCAACAATCGTATCTGCTTTAGTAGGGGGAGCATGCATATTAATAGCTTTTAACTGAATACAATAATGGACTTAGGCTCTTTAAATCTTGTTGGAAGATATTGACCAAATACAATAATGTTCGTCTCAATAATTCTTAGAACACCTACTTTTATTCATTTTTTCCAACAATATTAACTAATCTTTACAGGGAGCTAGTGTTTTGAAAGAACCACAAAAATTTGAAAACAAAAATCAGATCTCGATTTTTAGATAAAAATATGTTCATAAGTGATTATTAGTCGCTTGTGAATAAACGTTCTATTTCGTATGTTAAGAATACATATACGTAACATTATCATGTCTGAATAAATCTTAACCCTGATGTTTTCTTTTATATCCAAGTCCTTTTTGTTTTCAAAGGAAAGTTTTATTTTACGTTCCTACCACCCCTTATATGAGAACTGTGTTTATCGTTTAAAAATGCCAAATATAGATTTTTTTTTCTCTCATTTGAAACCTGGTGAAGTCTCAAGAGTAAAACACTCTTATTTTAATTTTATCCTCATAATATTATAAAGAGTTAATTACACGGTTAGTCCCTGTGATTTATGAAAAGTAACAGATATGTACTAAGAATTTCAAGTTACAAGTATGTGTATTATGTTTTCAATTTTGTAATGGGTTTAGGTATTAATATTAACCGACATTAGTTTTTTTGTTAAGTTTTACAAAAATTACTAAAATACCCTTTAATAAAAATAATTATTAAATATATATATTAATTATTAAATATATTTATATAATAAATTATATATATATACACACATATATACATCATCTTCATCCCACCATCTGCCACCACCACCACCACCATCTACCACCAACGCCGTCCACCACTATCGCCAGCCACCACCGTCCCCGGCAACCATCTCCGACCACCCCACGGCGACGACAAGTCATGGGTGAACATCAGAGTTGCAGGTGAGTTTGGAAGACAGATCTTGTGTTAACGAGGTGTTTATTGGAGTTTAGACGAGAGCGGTGGTGAAGTGGCAGTGATTGGGTTAAGGAGATAGTGTGGTTGTCGGAGTCTTGGCGGGTGGTGTGGTGGTGGCGATAGTTAATTACACAGATGAGATGATTGAAGGAGATTGTTTTGGTGGAATAGGGGGGGTTAATTTTACATATCCCTTTGGTTAATTTTGTTCATAAAATGGTCCCTCACATTAAGTTACAAAATCAGTCCTTTTAACGTGAAAAGACTTAGATGCCTTTGAATCTAACAGAAAAACTAATGTCAGTTAGTTTTAGTATCCAAACTTGTTACAAAATTGAAAGCATATAATATCCATACTTACAATTTGAAACCCTTAATACCCATAACTGTTACTTTCTACAAACCACAAGGACTATCGATATAATTAACTCTATTATAAATACACTTCTTCTATGCCTTCATAAATAACTATTCAATTTCTAATGGTTTTAATGTTGTTAAGATAGCAGCAAAGAAAATATTAATTTGACTATATAAATTTTATATGAAATTTTAAAGTTTCTAACGTTATTTATAAATTTCGAAAATTAAAATTGTATTGTGGATAGTTATTATATAATCAAGACTTTCTTTACATTTTAATCAACTTCATTATATTAGACAACTAGATTAATAATTCATTTCAAATTTTATCTATAAACTATTTAATTCAAAATTTTATTCATCATCAATTAAATTGTTCAATTATTATTTTATAATTTCTAAATCATCATTATTAATTACTTTTTAATTATTTTTTTATTCAACCCGTGTAATAGACGGATTTTCTAACCTAGTTATATTATATAAAGCAAATGATTACATTCCGATCTACTTGATACTCCATAAATATTCATACTGGAGTTTTTCTTTCCCGTCAATCTTTTCATCAACCTTTTTTTAACAATTATTAAGTAATACAAAAGCCATGCGGTGAACAGTAACGTACAAGTCTTCATAGTACAACTGTTTTTTGCAGGCTTCTTCTTTCTGTTAGGGCTTACAAACGTGAAACCAGATATCTCACCTACCATCTTCTTGTTGTAAATATAGCTGAAAATGCTCAAAATTTTATTCAATATCAGCGTATACTACTAGAAAAAGGGCCATTTTCCTACCAAAATTTTATTCAATATCAACAAACATTTTTGTTGTAAATTCTAACACATTTCCGACAAAAAAGGACACTCTAATTTTACGACAAACTTTCGTCAATATTTAAGTATTTTAATTTAACCTTTTCGTTACAAATGTGTCGGTAATAATTATTTTATATCATTAATAAGCATTATAGCAAAAATAGTTATGATAATAATAAAAATAAAAACAAAACATAAAATCAAGTTTTGTCGAAAATGTGTCAAAAGATATTAATTTATATTAATAATAATCATAATTATAATAATAACAATGTTAATAATAATAGACATAAAAAATAAAAATATGTTTTGTCGCAAATGTGTCTGAACAAATTAATTTATATCAATAATAATCATAATTACAATAATAATGATAATAATAAAAATAAAATAATTATTATTATATTATTAGAGCTTAATTGTTTAAAACTTGTTGGGTTAAAGTTAATGGACCGTTTATGTAATTAGTTAAGTTATGTTTGAGTCAGTTGTGTAATATCTAGAAGTCAAGGGGTTCTTGTGTCAAACTATAAAGTTAGGAACCGTAAATAGATTAAAGGGACGTGACGATCTTTAGCTTTGCATCAGTTCAATTAGGGTTGTATAAAGTCACAAACAAGTCTGTAAGCTTACATACGATCATTGGTTATTAAATTAAAATTCTAGGTTAGTGTTTATCATTGTTCAATTGCTTGTTTATTGAGATTCTAGGAAACAATTTGTATCAGAGCCTGGGGCTCTTGGAATTCAATTTTCGTTTACGTATTTTAAGTATGAAACCACAACCGGAGGTTAATCGCTACAAACGATCACAAAGGGGTAACCGATTTTACGTTCCAAACATCAAACGATCTTGGTGTTGGGTGGATTGATGGTTTCGAAGTAGACAGAAACAACTAAATCATTTTTGTTGGTGGCTGCTCACGTCAAAGAGGAAGAAAGCAAAATTTGTTTTGTTGGTATCGATACTCAAAGGAGGACAATCGGTAAAGTTAAACACATGCGCAAATTAAGGGGATTGGTGACTGTTCCTATGTTATTATTAACATCAAAATCATGACAAAGGAAGAGGACGATTGTTGTAAACTCATTTGTTGGTCACAAAGGACCGAAAGGGTTGTTCTTGTTTGTTGTAATCAGATTGTTTAAGACATGAGGAGGCAACTACGAAGAAGTAAAAACTGAGTGGTGTTTGTGGGTTACATCACAAGAACAAAACGAGGGCGTATCACGTGGAGATCATGGTAAAAAGATTTGGTGATCAAGAAAATTGGAATCTTTGATGAAGAATTCAGATTCGGAGTCACATCAGAAAAGCCTCTAAAATTCCAGATTCTACGTTCTAATTTATCTGGAATTTATATCTATAGTTCTATATCTTGAGGAGATTAGGTTTAGATTTATGTTTTGATTCCTGCTAGAAGTTAGATTGAACTTTTGGAATCACGTATGGGTTATTAAAGAAAACCAAGTTAGACTATTTTTGTTTGAATTCTTAGGCTATTTTGGTTCTCGGAATGTTTTTAAAGGAAATGAAATTTGAATTTGAATTGGAAATTTAAGGAATTTGAATTAATTCAATTAAAAAAATAATAACGTGTTTGGTTAGTAAATTTACAAATGGAATTGGAATGTTAGAAAGGTTAAAAGAAAAAATAGTCCCTAAAAACAACTAAATTCTCTAGCTATCCACTATTTGATGGAAGCATTTTGTAGTTTTTCGTCTTGTGTTCGTAACTGTAACACCCGAAAATCCAGCATTTAAAATAATAATAAAGAGGGACCAGGATTGACAAAGGTTGAAAATGGAAAACCCCTCCCCCTATAACCTACCCACCACCCACTCCTTCCCCATTCTTGCATTTCACCCCAAGGTATTTTAGAGAGAGAAAGAGATAGTTCTAGAGAAAGAAACCAACTTTGGAAGGATTTTGTATCAACCAACAAGCTCAAACAAGGGTGAATACGATAACATCATCTTCTGGTCGTGATTAGAGGTAACAACAGCTCCTAGATCTCTGTTTTGAAGTTTTGATCATTGTATAAATCTGTTTTGAAGTTTTGATCATTGTCAAACAAGGGTGAATACGATAGCATCAACTTATAATGTCAGATCATTGTCTAAATCGGTCATGGTCCCTTCGGGGGTTGGCGCTATATTATGTTATGTTATGATTGGCAACCCCTTTAAAGGGGCCTTTGTGGCTAGCCAACGGTTGTACAACTGGTGAGAAAGTGATGACGATCACTTCAGGGTGAACGTGTCCCTTGTGATTGTTTGCCTATGAACCAATGACTTGTAATGCCCCAAACCCGGGAGAACTCACTTATTGGATTTATTCATCAACACATAGCACTTTAAACATAAGGGATTCATTAACACAGCAGAAACGATTTAATACTTCAACATACGCAGCGGAAATATGACATGTCTAATACAATTTGTCTTTAACATCGAACTAAAACATAACATAAACGGGATGCCAGATGCTGATCTTCGAGTAACTCTTCTCGCCAAGCCAAGAAGCCATAATATATGAAAATGGGTTGTTTCGACGAGGAGAATATGAAAATGAGGTAACTCGAACCGATATCCTAAGCATAACGGTCCGACATGTGTTCCTGAAGCAAATCCGGAGGCTTTGACAAGTGTTTTGATGACTCATCACTCAAGTCGGACCGATATGCTTTACACATCGGTCCGACGTCTGGAAGTCGGACCTATATGATTTACACGTCGGTCCAACGTGGGGATGTCGGACCGATATGCATTACACGTCGGTTCGACGTGTGCTGTAGAAGCAAAAAAAGGGGTTTTGACGCGTGTCACCGACTTCAGCCGAAGTCGGACCGACTTGGGATGACATGTCGGTCCGACATGGGTCCCAAATCAGCCTATA
Organism: Smallanthus sonchifolius; assembly: GCA_023525975.1. Classification (NCBI taxonomy): domain Eukaryota; kingdom Viridiplantae; phylum Streptophyta; class Magnoliopsida; order Asterales; family Asteraceae; genus Smallanthus; species Smallanthus sonchifolius. Next base: position 10,262,396 of record CM042025.1, read on the forward strand.
AATATATTCTTAAGGCCGTTCAAATGGAGAATCATCACACACAAACACCATACACACACAAACACTCTGAGAAGGATTAGAAGACCCGGTGCGACGCGTTTGAGTGCAAGTGTGGTACGCTGCGAGTGCGGTTCGGATCCGGAGAGACGTTTAAGCGAGGAACGAGCGTAGGAAAAGATCCGAGACTATCGTAAGTACACTGGAACCATACTTTAGATAAATGTTTATGTGAATTATGTAATTATGTGTTATGTGCTATATGTGGAACCTCGACGTATTCAAGGCGTGGTGGATACGCCGTTGGTACTTCATATATATAAATCTCTTGGTACTACGTGGTGAAACCATTATGAATGTTTAGGGGTATAGACTAAAATACAGTAATGAAAATATAGTAAACGTACGAAAGAACTTCCAACTGGTATGTAATTATCTGACAAACAGAGTATGTAATTATCTGACACACAGAATGTTCTGTCTAAGGAAAGAGTGGTGTATAAATCTCTCCTAGACCCCTCACTCTTTCATGGGAACATCTTTGTTCGAGGTACTATTCTGGAAGGATAATCACCCTAGTTTACAATATATGATAAGTATAAATAAGGGTAGGCTTAATTCTAAATAAAGGAATATTTGTGATGTATTATAGGGGTGGTGGGTACGCCACTGGTACACCCTATATATAATGTCACACCCAAAATTTCAACTAACGGAGTTTTACCGTTTGGAAGGTGACACACCAGGATCTCAGTCATTAGTTACATAAAACGACACTATATGGGACTTGAAATGTCATAACATAAAAGTTCAGAGTTAAATGCAGAAGCGTAAAACGTTAAAAATGAAGTCAAAAGTAATTACACGCAATAAGCGTTAATTAATATAATTAAGTAAACTGTTTACAATGTTTGAAATGAATGATATGACAATAGGACTCCATGCATGTCCTAAGTGCGCAACATGTGCCAAAGTGACATGAGAAACATGTAAGAAAAAGTGTCAACACGAGGTTGGTGAGTTCACCGGTTTCAAGTTTACAATAAGAGAGTGTTTGCCAGATTATGTACATTCACTATGCATATCTATAGGTAGCTAGCCTATGTTCATGTCTTACTAAAGCGCTCGCAACCGAAGCTGACTGTTTGTGTATTTGCCTCCTGCCAGGTCTATCAACTCTGGCAAATGTGAGTAGGCTAACATTTCACCCATTCGACATCCAATCGAGTTAGCGCGACTAACGCGGGTAGGGCTTGTCAAACCCAGTAGTACTACTAAACATTACCTCGCTAAGATCCATATTAACGGTTCGATGTATGATGAGGACTTTCTGTGATAGTGTGTCACGCTTAGCCTCAACAGTAATAACATATGAATTACAATAATCTAAAATAGTTGTGTCATGTTTTCTCTCCCAACGAGAAAAACATGTAACATGATGTTTGTCTGCATACCTGTTTCTCCCCCATGGGGAAAACAAGTAAAAGTATAATAGTTGGTGTTCATGTTTGTTTCTGCACAACAGGAAAACAAGTAAAATATGTTTGTGTGTGAGCATGTTTCTCCCCCAATGGTAAAACAAGTAAAAAGGGGCCGTGAGACTCACATGCGTTGCGAAGTAGGTAGTATCACACAAGTATGAGAATGAAATCTCAAGCGTTAGCCCGACACGGCTCACGAATGCCCTAGAATTACAACATAATTATGAGGGATAAAATGGGGTATGTGACGACGATACGGAAGATTTGGACATCTTAAAATATTCTAAGGTTCAATTAGTAGACGAACGTGTCCACGAGAATAAGGGTTTCTTAATATAGAAATTAAGATAAATATGTTTCGAATCGAGAGTTTCTAATTACGAATAATATTAATAATTGAACACATTCGCCTATTTTCACCTTTAAATAATGGTCTAGGGAAAATAATATTATTATATTATTTTTAAGTTAGAGAGATAACACGATAATTAAATATGTGACAAAAATAATAAAACTATTATTTTTATTCGGATCATAACAACGTGAATAATAATATAGATAAATATATTATTTATTAGTTTGAAACGTTACACAATGTTTATAAACGTGGCGAAAATAATATATAAATATATTATTTTTAATTAGAGTTACGGGTTGAAAATAATATAAATATATTATTTTATTCGGAGTCGTGGTTTGAAAGTAATATAAATGTATTATTTTAAATGTGGAGAAACATTAAAAACGGGTTATAAAATCATACCCGAATATTAGTATAAACCAATCGTTTGAGTGTTTTTTTTTATGAACAAAATAACAATTTAAAGAATAATATAATAACTTATATTATTTTTAATTTAGGTATAATACTCAAAAAGGTGTTATAAATTCTATCCCGACCCTTCGGGTGTTTTCCGGGTTCAAAACGCGCTAATATAACATTATAATAATATAGTAAATGTTTTTATATAAAAATATAGTGTAAAAAGTAGCCAAATAAAAAGATGTGGGTAGAGGGACTCGAACCCGGGTCTCTCCCACACAAGTCCAACACCTTAACCACTTCACCCGCTAGGGTAATCGCACACTAGATTGGTTCGGATAAGTTTTAATATACGAGTCCCTGGGTTCCTTCCCCCATCGCAATCCGGATCCAAACTCCACCCAAAGCCAACGAATTCGATTTTGATTGAACCAACAGACATAGGGGTTTTGATAATCGGGGTATTTCGAATCTGTGGGTGATTTCAATTGCAAAACCATCGATTTTAAGGTCGTAAATTTCATGTTTTTGAATTCGAAAACCCTAGGTTTGATCAAGAATTAAATTGACTAAATCTGATAATGTTTCGGGTTGGATTCACGGGGCTTTTACTGATTAAGACATTTCGAATTATTCCTGTGGTTTAATTTGATTGAAATCGAGTAAAGGTTAGGGTTCGATTAGATCGTTTAAACGATGAACCCTAGAATCGGTTCTCAACCAATTCGATGTTATAGGTCTCAATTAGGTTAGGGATTTTGATCTAGGGATGAAAAAGAAACTGTAGGTGTGATTAGGTACCTGAATCAAGTTCGAATTGATGGAGTTCGAGTAGTTCACCGTCGTGAATCCGAAGAGTTGGTCCCCGGCGTCTCCTGCTGCATCTCCGGCGAAGATGATATGTGCAAAAGACTCAGAGGAACTCATTTGAGTTGCGCAGGGTGTTAGACTGTGAAATGATAGCGATTTGCTTGAATTCGACGGTAAACGTCAATGGGGTCGACGGTTTCGGTTTGGGATATTAATTCACATCATTAACGTACTATAACGTATGGAAATGATTAGTAGAAATTCGAGATCATCAATGCCACTTATTCCAGACTTGAATTCGAACGGTTAGGAAGTTATGGTCACGAATTTGGATCAAGAACATGAATGGTTTGACTTGTAAAAGTCAACATGAACTAATCTCATTCAAATTTGACTTTTAAATTCAACTGAATTGGATTTAGGTTAATTACACAACTAGTCCCTGAAATTTTAGTTTAAATATTAATAGAATTAGTCTCTAAGGTTTGTAATGAGTTAATTAGGTTAAGAATTAACTGGATTTGTTAACGGAGACACTGAAAAAGTCCGGATTGTCACATATAAACCTCTTTAATGCATTATAGAGACACCTTTACGAGGAATTAGGGCAAGGATTGGATAAAAGCATGAGAAAGTCATGCTATCAAATAAATAATGAGAAACGCTTAATCTTAAGCAAATGAGTATTCATGAGATGTTAAAGAGGTGGTGGATACGCCGCTGGTACTTCCTATATATAAACCTGTTTAACATAACATGATGAAACCTTTGTAAGGGATTAGAGCAAGAGTTAAGATAAAAGCATAAAGAGATCATGCCACTAAATGAGAATTAGACAGGAAAGCTTAAATCTAAGTAAAGGAGTATTTATGGGACGTTAAAGGGGTGGTAGATACGCCGCTGGTACTTCCTATATATAAACCTTTTTAACGTAATATGGAGAAACCTTTATAAGGAATTAGAGCATGGATGAATATGAAAGCATGATAATAGGTCATGCTATATGTGCAAATATGCAATGTGTGTTAAATGAGAATATGCGAATTCATGATAAATGATCATGCTATATGTGTAAATTTGAATGTATGATGGGAACGAGTCTAAGTCTTAAAATGGAATAACGGAGTACTCACGAAGTGTTAAAGGGGGTGGTGGATACGCCACTGGTACTTCCTATATATAAGCCTATTTAGTGCATCGTGGGGAAACCGTTACGAAGTTTTAATGTAAGGACTGGTTGGAAATAAATTGGGAGGCTGTGAGTCTATGATACTCAAGATCCCAATGAAAAGAGATGTCCAGCCTATGGGGCGGATCTCTATAATGAATGGAAAAAGGTGCCGAGTCTACCAGACTGAAGTGCCTTAAATATGAGAATGGAAAGGTGCCTAGTCTATAGGCGGAAGGACCCGGTAGAGGTGCCTAGTCTATAAGGCAGAAGGACCTAAAATGAATGATAATAAAATATACGAATGACGTGACCGGAGGTACGTCCGGAGATGGTCACGGGGGCGCCGAGAGCCCAGGAAACTTGAATAATAAGAACCTAAAGGGGTTCCTAATAAAATGAACGATGCAGTGTACTTACTTAGCAAAAGCTAATTCAAAAACGTTTTCCAAACACTGTAGGTTAAGAGCACGTGGAATGAGGCTTCCTGAGGACGTGGCTGATCGGAGTTGAAGGATCCCTATGTTACATGATGTAATATTTTATGTAAAAACAATATTATAATAAAATATACCTTTGTCATTATAGTGACAAGGTTTTGAAAAATCTGGGACCGTTTTCCGCATTAAACTCTGATAAATTAGTATAGTAAAAGTAGGGTGTTCCATGTTGGTATCAGAGCACGGTTTGAGAGATTTAAGTATCGGAAGGATGCTTAAACTCAAACCATAAATGCTCATGATAAAAATAGGGATTCAATCCGAGGCCTTCCCAAGAAGCAGGTATGTTTAAATTCCAGTGCTTAAACAAAAATGTGTGAGTATACGTGGGCAGAAATTTGTATGAGATAAGCTCCGTGTGATAGTTGGGAGTATCATAATACGTAACATACATTGCCTTATACCTGGCCAGTATTGGACCTAATGTATGGGACTATCATGATATCGCAAACATCATATGATAACTTATTTCAGCAGATAGTAAGCCGAGAATGTGAATATACATAATTGAAATGTATAAGTGAATATGAGTATGTGTAAATGTATGAAGGGGGCCTCACGTAAAACCCTAGAATGATTAATTAGGGTTAGAATAGTATGAGGCCTGTAAATATGAAACCCTAGACTATAATTAGGGTGAACGAGCGAGTGATTAAATGAAATTCGTGTATCAGCAACAATGGCTAAACGTCAGAACAATGAAGTATGCAACGAAGGGAGTCATAGGAGAACTGCGTCTCCGCCTCCCGACGAGAACGAAGTAGAACAAGTCCCGGAGAATATCCGGAGACAGATTGCGTTAGAAATAGGGAAGGCTTTCAATGCGAACCTCCCAATTATGCAAGCAGAACTACAAAGTTCACTGGAAAGATGGTTTGAGAATCATAAGGAGATAGAGAAAACCTATAACAGAGAAGATGGAAATTCTAAATCGACTCGATGTGCGTATAAAAATTTTATGACGTGCAAACCAATGGAGTTCAAGGGAGCCATTAATCCCTTAGAAAGTCAAAGATTGATAGCTGCAATGGAAACAACATTCGATACTTGTCATTACAGTAAGGAGGACGAAGTAACCTTCGCCACCAACCATCTCAAAGAAAGAGCTGACGATTGGTGGGGCAAAGTGAAGTGAGAGAAGGGCAGAGATAAAATCAAAGAGATAAAGTGGGAAGAATTCAAGGATATTTTTCTGAAGCATTATTGCCCACGAGGGGCAATAGACAGAATCACTGAGGAGTTCCTTCAACTCCGTCAAACAAATGAATCTGTGGACACGATTACTGGCATTTTCTTCGATAAAGCCAGATTCTGTCCTGCTTTATTAACAACTACGGAGATGTGGATGACACGATACCATCTCATTTTGAAAACGGAAATTAGAGAGTTCATTCATCCGTCCAAGTGCGTAAACTTTGAAGAAATGATTGATTGGGCTCGAGAAAGAGAAACATAATTTAAGAGACAGAAAGAAGAGAACAGGAAGAGAAAGGGAGAAGATTATCCATCTCCTATGCCTCTTAGGAGAATTAAATTTAGAAGACCTGAAAGTAATTCCTTTCAAGAGAAAGAAATAAGAGACTATGAAATCTGTGGAAGAAGACATCCTAGAGAGTGCCAACTCAAGCCTCTCAATTGTATGAAGTGTGGAAAGATTGGACATCTGAGACATCAGTGTACAAGTCCAGTAAGATTATGCTACACTTGTTACAAGCCGGGACACTTCAGTAGGGAATGTCCTGAGCTACGATCACAGACTGAAAAGTCCGATGAAGGATCAAGAGTAGTAGATAATGAAATCAAAAGGATCGAGGCTCCGAAACCAAGAGGTAGGGCTTTCTAGATCACGACCGAGGAAGAAAAAGATGTCCCTGAAATCGTATCAGGTATCTTCCTCTTGAATCCCTTACCTGCTGGTGTTTAATTTGATACGGAGACTAGTCGATTATTTATTTCATTAAGATATCTGAATTCAAGAAACTTCAATAGAAGTAATTTGGTTAAGGCATTAGAGGTTGAAATCGCAAGTAATAGAAACTGCGTAGTAACCAAAATATGCCAAGACTACCAACTACTAATCAAGGAAGAAGAATATCTCGCCAATCAAATTCCAATGCAAGAATTTGACGTATAGACTAGTTAAATTTGCATACTACGATGATTAAATGCAATCAGAAGATTGTATGATCTACGACGTCTGCAGGAAAGGAAGTTAGTGCCATTAGCAAACGAAGAAACCAGATCATGTTATGTACGATGGCAAAGATAAATAGCTATGTGAGACAAGGTCATCAAGCCTTCATAGCTTATGTGGTTGAAGTGAAAATAAAAGGAAAGAACCGAAGCAAGTTCTAATAGTAGAATAAATTCCCAGAAGTTTTCCCAAACGATCTCATAGGTGCTCCACCTGATAGAGAGAGAGATCAAATTCAAAATCAATTTAATTCTGGAAACTAAACAAGTGGCTAAGACTACTTAACAATTAACACATACTGGAATGAAGAGATGTATGTCACAACTGAGAAAGTTGTTAGACAAAAGACATAGACCAATAGAATTCCAAGAAGGAGATTATGTTTTAGGTATCCTCGGAAAGGTCTAATTCAACGTAAGAAACGTGGCAAGATAAGTCCGTGATTTGTTGGTTCTTTTAAGGATTATTAAGCAAGTTGGAAGAATGACTTATCAACTAAAGCTACCTGAAGAACCGAAATACGTTCCATGGAAGTATATAGCAAACGAAATTGTTCATATACCTCTAGAAGAGATAGAGGTTAACGAGAAACTAACTTATGTAAAAAAACATGTAAAGATTCTAAACACTAAGCAGATAGTGCAATAGGAGGCACACGAATGGGTCAGAGATGACCTGGGAAAGCAAGGAAAGGATGAGAAAGACTTATCCTAATATCTAACAGGTTTCGAGGACGAAACCAAAAAAAAGGAGGGTAGAGTTGTAACATCCCAAAAATCTAGCCGTAAACGGTTAACGGTCAAAGGGACGTCAAACATAAAGCTACGAATGGTATCGGTAACGAAACGCGATACCAAAAGCTTAACGGGGAAGTTGGAATTGAATAATAGAAAGTTGGGATAAATTTCGGTTAAGAAACGTGACCTAAGAACTTAACCGGATGCGAAACGGAAAGACTATTCGCCCGGAAATAGCCCAAAACTTTGCATAAGCATATCTCGAGCTAGAAAAAGAGTTACGGAAGCCATAATATATGAAAATGGGGTGTTTCGACGAGGAGAATATGAAAATGTGGTAACTCGGACCGATATCCTAAGCATAACGGTCTGACATGTGTTCCTGAAGCAAATCCGGAGGCTTTGACAAGTGGTTTGATGGCTCAGTACTCAAGTCAGACCGATATAGTTTACACGTCGGTCCGACATCTGGAAGTCGGACCGATATGATTTACACGTCGGTCCGACGTGGGGAAGTCGGACCGATATGGATTACACGTCGGTCCGACATGTGCTGCAGAAGCAAAAAAAGAGGTTTTGACGCGTGTCACCGACTTCAGGCGAAGTCGAACCGACTTGGGATGACATGTAGGTCTGACATGGGTCCCAAATCAGCCTATAAATAGATTCTTAAGGCCGTTCAAATGGAGAATCATTACACACAAACACCATACATACACAAACACTCCGAGAAGGATTAGAAGACCCGGTGCGGCGCGTTTGAGTGCAAGTGAGGTACGCAGCGAGTGTGGTTCGGATCCAGAGAGACGTTTAAGCGAGGAACGAGCGTAGGAAACGACCTGAGACTATTGAAAGTACACTAGACCCGTACCTTAGATAAATGTTTAAGTGAATTATGTAATTATGTGTTATGTGCTATATGTGGAACTAAGGTACGGGGGAAATAAAGAAAGGTAATGGGGATTAGTCTAAACACTAAACGGATATAATGGAGTAGCCACGACGTATTCAAGGGGTGGTGGATACGCCGCTGGTACTTCCTATATATAAATCTCTTCGTACTTCGTGGTGAAACCATTATGAATGTTTAGGGGTATAGACTAAAAGACAATAATGAAAATATAGTAAACGTACGTGAGAATTTCCAACCGGTATGTAGTTATCTGATAAACAGAATGTTCTGTCAAAGGAAAGAGTGGTGTATAAATCTCTCCTAGACCCGTCACTCTTTCCTAGGAACATTTCTGTTGGAGGTACTCTTCTAGAAGGACAATCACCCCAGTTTACAATATATGAAAAGTATAAATAAGGGAAGGCTTAATTCTAAATAAAGGAATATCTGTGATGTATTATAGGGGTGGTGGGTACGCCACAGGTACACCCTATATATAAACCTCTTTAATGCATTATAGAGACACCTTTACGAGGAATTAGGGTAAGGATTGGATAAAAGCATGAGAAAGTCATGCTATCAAATAAATAATGAGAAACACTTAATCTTAAGCAAATGAGTATTCATGAGATGTTAAAGAGGTAGTGGATACGCCGCTGGTACTTCCTATATATAAACCTCTTTAACATAACATGATGAAACCTTTGTAAGGGATTAGAGCAAAAGTTAAGATAAAAGCATAAAGAGATCATGCCACTAAATGAGAATTAGACAGGAAAGCTTAATTCTAAGTAAAGGAGTTTTTATGGGACGTTAAAGGGGTGGTGGATACGCCGCTGGTACTTCCTATATATAAACCTTTTTAACGTAACATGGAGAAACCTTTATAAGGAATTAGAGCATGGATGAATATGAAAGCATGATAAGAGGTCATGCTATATGTGCAAATATGCAATGTGTGTTAAATGAGAATATGCAAATGCATGATAAATGATCATGCTATATGTGTAAATTTGAATGTATAATGGGAATGAGTCTAAGTCTTAAAATGTAATAACGGAGTACTCACGAAGTGTTAAAAGGGTGGTAGATACGCCGCTGGTACTTCCTATATATAAGCCTATTTAGTGCATCATGGGGAAACCGTTAGGAAGTTTTAAGGTAAGGACTGGTTAGAAATAAATTGGGAGGCTGTGAGTCTATGATACTCAAGATCCCAATGAAAAGAGATGTCCAGCCTACGGGGCGGATCTATATAATGAATTGAAAAAGGTGTCGAGTCTACCGGACTTAAGGGCCTTAAATATGAGAATGGAAAGGTTCCCGGTCTATAGGCAGAAGGACCAGGTAGAGGTGCCCAGCCTATAAGGCGGAAGGACCTAAAATGAATGATAATAAAATATACGAATGACGTGACCGGAGGTACGTCCGGAGATGGTCACGGGGGCGCCGAGAGCCCAGGAAACTTGAACAATAAGAACCTAAAGGGGTTCCTAATAAAATGAAAGATGCAGTGTACTTACTTAGCGAAAGCTAATTTAAAAATATTTTCCAAACACTACAGGTTAAGAGCACGTGGAATGAGGCTTCATGAGAACGTGCCTGATCGGAGTTGAAGGATCCCTATGTTACATGATGTAATATTTAATGTAAAAACAATATTATAATAAAATATACCTTTGTCATTATAGTGACATCGTTTTGAAAATTCTGGGACCGTTTTCCGCATTAAACTCTGATAAATTAGTATGGTAAAGGTAGGGTGTTTCACCCGTGGAACAGGAAAGTAAATGACAAAAAAGTAAATGATTGTAAAGTAAATAGTAGAAAATTAAAAACATGCGTGAAGTGTGTAACAGAAATGTAATGAACAGAATAGTAAATTACAGGAAAGTAAATAGGTCGGAAATGATCAAGTTACGAATAGTATTGCTTTGGGTTTCGAATCCGCTTGGTACGTGATAATATTATGTTGACTAATCCAGTGATATGACTACTACAAATGCGTGACCCAGGTCACCGCTAGAGCCTCATCCTCACGATATTTGATTTGCAAATTTAAAAGATTTAACAAGTGGTAGTGCCTCCTGTTAAGGACAACAATTACCCTCAACCCTTCGAATGGTTATCTCCGGGTTGGTTTGAGATATCGAACGTAAAATGCTTTGTATTAAAGTTAAATAAGTGATTATATTTTGCTCACCGGGAGGCGGTGTAACAATGGGACCAAATATAAAGACGTACCGTTCCCAACATGAGTTCACTAATTCTTGGTCGCATAATAAATTCGTATAAAGACGTACGATCTTAATATTGTTAACCAAGCCTTGTCTTATAAATCTCTACTTGTATAAAGACGTACAAGCTTCAAGAGAAGTTTGATTTAAAAGGTTTTACACTTTAAAAATTAAGAACACTCACAAATATAAAGACGGATTTAGACAATAATAAAATCCCACCAAAATGGTGGTTTTAAGGACGAATAGTTAAAGACATAAACACATCACTTGGATTAATACGTTAAACATTAACATGCACCAAACTTCATCTTCACCCTAGCAATACAAAGAGTTTAGCTACGAATGGCCATACTAACTAGCATTACGCTGAGTTTCGTAGGCTCCCCTATTGCGGAACAAGGAGGAAGAGCCCCTCCGCTCACTACTCTAACTACGAAATGCACTCTCAAACGAGGTCTGGATGGGTGTTCTTTAATCTGAATTGGTGTGTGGAATGAAGAACTCAAGCCATCTATTTACAGGCCTCAGAATGAGCAATGCACAGCCGTACATTGGATTGCACGGCCGTGCAAACACCTCGGGAATCAAACAGGGTACACAGAACAGTGTACTGGACCTTAGGGAGCAAGACAGGGCAATGCACGCCCGTGCATTGGGATGCACACTGCTGCCTAGTTTTGTCTTTTAGCTGCTGGTTTGACTTGTGTTGACCTGGTTTGACTTCTTGGGGGTCAATGCTCGGGTTTGGTCCTCCAAAAGCTTGATTTCTTCATGTTTTAAGCTGATTTTTGCTCTGTTCATCTTTGGGATACTGGATTACCTGCATTTGTGAAATATTAATGTTTTAAGTATCAATTGCAAGGTTATTAATCAATTAGTACCATAATATGAGGATTATTATGCATGCAAAACATGTATAATTTAGGACATATCAATATCTTGACACATATATCATGCCTTTGTTTATGTATATGAAAATATAGTAAACGCTTGCCATAATGATATATCTTGCTTCACTAAAAACATACTAGCACGTATATTATGCCTTTGTTTATTCATATGAAAATATAGTAAACGTTTGCCATATTATAGCTACATTTAGCTCAAAACGTGCATTTGCCTCTTTTAAACTTGTCACTAAAACATAGCTTTTCACTTCGTTTATTAATATAAAAGATATAATAAGCACTTTACACTAAGCATGCACAACATCCCTAAAGTAGGCAAAAAAAAGAGGGGGTTAGAACTCACCTGATATTCTGTCTACTGAAACTAAAAGCTCAGGCTACATGAGTGCTACGTGACCTGTGCGTATACAATACATAAAATCGGGTAAACTTTCAAGTGTCGGCTGTTACACTAGAGGGTCGGCAGAGACAGTCGGCCGACACTCCTAAGAGTCGGTCGATGCTTTCTCAAGAATCGGCCGACACTTTCTCAAGAGTCGGCTGAAACTCTCGAGTGTCGCCTGAACTTGCGTTCAGGACTTTTGTCATGCTATACGGGCCGATTCTCTCTGGGCCGATTCTCCTTGGCCGATTCTCCCTGGCCGACTCTTTCTACCCTTCTTCTTCACTACTCAAGAGTCCGCTCAAGAACCCTAATTCCAAATCAGACTTGTTTTTTTATCTAAAACCATAACTTTTTACGTTCAAAACATTTCTCCAACTCCCATGAAGCTAGATCTATACTTTTCATGTGTTTTTATACGTAAAAATCCGACCTTTAAGTTAAAAACTCCATGAAACCCTAAAAACTCATTTTGAATAAAAACGGTTAAATAGTACCTCCCTAAATTTAGAGGGCTCATAAAGTTTTTATTTAAATTTTAGGGATGAGGATCATGATGTGGATGGGGATCATGATGTGGAGTGAAAAATAATAATTTCTTATATTTTTCTTAAATTTTAGAGATAGAGATGAGAATAGAGGAACTAATGTGAATGCTCTAAGTTGTTTATATTTTTTTTCCCTTTTCCATTCGTCATATTTTCAGAAATATTAACATTGTTGCTTGTCTTTATAAATTACACAAATATATATTAAATGTTAATATTTTTCTTTCACAATTGTGACAACATTTTATAATAACTAAAATTATACAAAAAATACTGTTTTTTTAAATATTATATATATCCAGTAAACTATTTATGGTATTGAAGAGTAGGAAATGGCAGTTGTTAGATGTTGGTTTGGTAACATTTAATGGTTATTTCTAATTTTCTTATTTATTTTTCCTCAAGAGAATTTTTTTTATTATTCATCTAATAATTTATTATCTATTCCAGATAACTTAAACTTTTCAAGAAATAATTATAAAAAAACAATGTGACTTAAGAAAAACATTGTCCTAATTTTTTTTATTTTTAAATTTAACTAAGACTCATGATAAACCAATGAAACAATACAAGTTATACGTCAAATATTAAATGATTTTGATTATCTTTATACGCATCTATATTAATATATTATTACTCAATTATGTATTGTTTTTCGAATTAAATATACCATTTTATACTTGTGTGGAAAATAAGACAATAAGTAAAGATTATTGGTTTTGATATTATTTTTAATAAAAGAAAAAAAAAGTAGGTTAAAACTTTAAAGTGAAATAAGTTGACCAAGTGTCGAACATTGTCAATACGGGAAACCTAAATTTGTGGCTGAGCTTTTGTCAACGCGGTTGAAGTTAATTCTACGCGGCATTAGATCATGTCATTTCAATGCACGTAAACCAATTTAGATTTATTTCCTTCAAAACAATTGCTTACCGTGTGAAATAAGGGGAGCTATTATTTATACATCCTCTTAATCTTTCTTATACCACCTCCATATCAAATCAATCACATCAAAGTCAAATAACATCAAATCTATTCATATTATTTATTTATTTACTTTTTTTAACTTAAATTAAATATATATAATTAGTTAAATTAATAAACACTTAAAAAAATTAACTTGTAAAATGATGTAAATTGTAAAGTTACTTTTATATTGTAAAGTTATTTTCACTCTTCTTAAATATATTAACGTATTTTGAGATGTTATTTTTATAAAAATAATAAATTAAAACACTGTCATTTTTATAAAAAAGATGTAAACGTCATAAGATATATTCTAATAATTTATATAAAAATTTTACTGAGCATATGACCTTAGTATAGTAAATACGTGATTGGGTGACCTTCACATAATTTGTTCATATGAAAATTTTTTTTAATATATCATATATTTTTAACAGTTAGGTTACTAGAGTTGTGACATTAAAATATTATATTTGTGTAATACAAACATAATCATGAACGTCAACTTGATTAGTGTAAAACTCTGATATATTGTTAGAAGATTCACCAACATTCTATAGATAGTTTTCACAAAAAACCGTCATACTTAACTCGTTTTTATCAGATTCTGAGAGAATTTATAGAGAATTCAGATTAAATGAATAAGTGAATGGAATATTTAGTTGTTTATATAGGATGTTTTGGCGGAATCTTATGTCGTATCAAATAATTGACGGAATCTTGTGTCGTTTCAAATTATTGACGTAATCTTGTGTCATTTCAAATTATTTACACGCATAACGATGAAACTAGACCGGAACGTAAACTAGTAAAGCCATTACAATTATTATCATTGAATTCTACTATAAAACGAGTTGTCTTACATAATAATGTAGTTATCAATGATTTTCTTTAAGTTTTTTTTAATTTATTTAACTTTATTAAAATCTAATCTAAGTTAAAAAAATAAATAAATAAAAATATAAAACTAACTTTACAATTTACATCATTTTACATACAAATACAAATTAAAAAAGAAACGTTAAAAAACCATGAGAGAACATAAAGTTTTAATTATTTGAATAAAATATATTTTTATTGTGAAAATTATTTTTAGTATATAAAATTGTAAAAAAAAGTTTAAAAATAATGAAAGATTCTCTTAAAATGTGAAAAATGATGGAATTTAGGAAGAGTATGTCACATCAAGAAATCATCTGATTAAGAAATAAGCTTTTTAAATGGGTGTATATGATTTTTTTTACTTTTTTTGATGCGGGGTGTAGAAATAGAGCTTCCCGAAATAAGTTAACTTCAATGATATTCTATATTCCAAAAATCGAATTTCATGTCGGCTTAATATTTTTTTCTTATAATACTAATACATGGGAATATAATGATACATATTTTTTATATACAATTTCTTAAAATCACACGTATTAAAGTTTTTTTTAGTAAAAAGAAGATTTTTTCATGTATACTGATTTTTTGTTGTATTTGTCAAAATCTAAAAACTAAACGAAGTTAAATCCTAAAAGTTTGGGGGCCCTTAAATATGGGGCCTTAAGCGACAACTTATTTTGTTGTATATAAAGTCAAGCATGAAGCAACCCCATTCTCTTGATCATAGTTTTATAAAGTTTATTAAAAAAAATACTCTTATTCGTGACATCAACACGTTGAAGCTTATGATATGCATGTGTATTTGGACCCGATGATTAATGTTGTGTTTCTCTTTCGACGGCTTTTTATAAAAGAAACTAATGACTTATGTCTAAATTGAATATTTACGTCTTTCAACTACTTTTTGTACAAGAAAAAAAAACTAATATCTTATGTATAAATCAAATAATGAATGTTTATACAAACTAACTTATCGAAGCAACTTTTGCATAAGAAGCTTTTTCCTGTATTATTGAATGAGTGTTGGGTCATTGGATTATAAAAGCGGTTGGTTTTAGACAAGATTGCATTACCATTCTTGTTGTGCAAATTGCAATTGCTTTTAATTCTGGGTTATGTACATGAAATTGGTCTACATATTTGATAATGTGAGATATAATAATTTTAGTTCCCCTAAAAGAAATAAAAAAAAAATAATTTGGAACAATTATAAGTACATTATTCTTGGTATTTTGCATTTCGACGTAAATGCGGTCCGGGGTAGGATGACAAAGTTCTTGATTCAATAGACTTGATTGCCAATACGGGATCTTTGATACACACGGAAGCACAATCAAATGGAACACAATAACACACGATAAGAATCAAATGCTTCGAATCGAAAAGCTTCGATAATCAAACGCTTTGATTGGTAATCTCAATAGAGAAGAAAATTATAATTCAAAAGTCTAAGAAAAGCCAAACCCTAGCCCCTAACTTATAGATGTGAATAATGGTTTAAATAAGGAAAAGAAATCACTCCAATTAAGAAATTCAAATTTCAGTAGTAGTAGTAATAGTATTAATAATAATAATAATAATAATAATAATAATAAAAGATAACGCAAATCTTCAAATCTCCTCCACTCCTCTCCTTGCAGCCAGCATCAACCCGTGGACTCTCCTTTCAGATTGGCCCAACCAAACGACCCATCCTGCGAAATCCCTCCCTTCGCAAGCCTCACACCTGTGGGAATGCCCAACGAAGCTAAGCGCAACGATGCTCCTGCATCATCCTCTCCCCCTAAGAAGCCTTCTTCATAGGAAATGCCATAAATACAGTGACCAAGGCCCAATTACAGAACCTTGCGGCCTAACTTACCAGAAATCTGCAACAACAAAACCTAAGCCCAAATATCTAATGGTAAAGACCTGGAACGATATGACCCATTGCCGCTAACCATATATCAATAGTGCCCCACCAAACATTCATCAGTAACTCGCACTTACAAGCCAGGGTTCGAAACCAACCAACCCATACCTTCTCATCTCTATATCATAACCCGTAAACCCAAGAAACAACATCAAAAACACACCCTTAATTAGTTTCCACACACCCCTAAGACAAGCCAAACAACCTAATAACAAACCCATTTTCCATTAAAATCCATAAGATCATAACGGGTACGATACACCGTCGTAACAACTAGCCCAAACCTAGTAATGATTGGCCCGTCATAACCCCTCCTTTAGTGAAGTCAGTCACGCCAGAAGTCAACAGCCAGTTGTGGACCAACGTTTGACCCATACCTTGATTGAATCTACTCGCATCCCCAGTTAAAGCCACCAACCAACGATAAACAAAATTCGAAGGGAAAAGAGTATATATTGTTGGACAAGTATGACCAAGTAACGACATCCGATAGTACTCCTATTAAGGTAGGATCCAAAGGGTTGCATCACGAGCAACGAACAATAATCTAACATGATCGCACTTAAAGCGAGACGGGAGACGTTTAGTGATTTGTAGTTGGATTGCGAATAATTAAAACAAATTAAATTAGTCAATCATCAAAGAGTTGATAATTAAGATAACTGGTTTAATGATTATCAAATTGTTTGATAAATATTGATTAGGTTTATTAATAGATTAATTATTGATTGGATTAAAAATTAATTAGTCATTATTGTGTTTATTTAATAATTAATTTATTTAATTATTTTAATCCCCAAGATTAGATGATTATATAAATATGGGATTAAGTGTAGGCTAAAGATACAACACAAAGGAAAAACCCTAATCACTTTCTCTCTCTCTCTCTCAAAGCCGCCACCCCCTACGCCAAGCCGCCGACCCTCCGCCGTGCGTCACTACATAGGGCCACTGTTCGACCGGCCTTGCGCCGTGAGTCCGAATTCGCGAACCGGTTTAGAACCTTTTTGTGTGAAGGGTCGGTTTTTAGGTAACCAAAGGAGTTTGGTTGTCCTGGGTGTTCGTGTTAGCAGCTTTAACGACTGGTTTCGTTGATCCGTGGTATTTCCATTCGGTTAGCTGTTTACTTCTGGGAAGGTAGATCTATAAACTAACTATGGTTGTGTTATTGTTTTCGTTATGTTTGCATCTGGACTCCAGGTGGGCAGTCTAGGGTTTTGGCCTAGACTGATTCATACGTTTTTGTTCCACTGCGTTTATATAACAATTGTTTTGAAACCTTTGTACCAAACCCCAACAGATATGGCAAACGAAACAGTGTTTGCTTCTCCATGTCCACCCTTCAAAGCACTCCTCGAGTATTCACCCAATTTCCCTAACCCAACTCCCATAGGTAATGTAGGTTAAATGCTAGTATAAAACATACGAGAGGAAGTAACCGAGGAGGACTTGTGACAGTGTGAATCACCCAATATATTCTCGCATAAACTCTCGGTAAGTTCAATGCTGACGTGTCTTTCTTCTCTCCCTGACTTGTGACAGTGTGAATCACCCAATATATTCTCGCATCCATCGGAACAACTTTGCACCAAAACTTGTCACTGTACTTAGATCGGATGGAGAAGCTGACCAAGCACCTCTTACTAACCTGAACCGTGTTTCCCTTCCTCAACCAGGCAAGCTAATAGGGATCTGGATGATTCTCCTGTTTCAGCTCGAGTCGTTCGACCATAGCAAGGGAAACGACATTTTCATAGCTACCCTCGTCAATAATTACAGTACAAACCTTTCCCTTTGATGTGCACTTGGTTTGGAAGATGATGTGACGTCTCCACATATCGTTGTTAATATCGGCCACAGGAGAGGAAGTGAGAGTCTGTTAAATAACAAGCGCCTCTCCATGGTTAGGCCTAACGACCTCATCAGCCATGACCAATTATTACCCGCCTTCATACTCTTCCTACTCATCGTACACCAATGGAGCGTCGTCAACGAGTGTTACTAAATTATTGTTAGGACAGTCTCGTGACACATGTCGAGCCCACTACAATTGTAGCATTGGACGGAGCGGCCTATAGAAGGGCCCGCGGATGCCGTCGACGCCTTTGGGGCATCGCATACCTTCGAGGCAGCGGGTGTTATTTCCATCTCGGGAGTCCATGTTCCCGTCGCTACTCTAGCCCCTGTCACCTTAGCCTTACCCTTTTGTTGCTTCTCCACTTTCAAAGCCGACTTACACACATTGTTGTAGGTCCAATACTGTTACAACTGTACCACATCCGAGATTTCAAGTTTAAGACCCTCCAAGAACCTTGCGACTGCCTATTCTTCCTCCTCATCTACAACACAAAACATACGCAATCTGTCAAAAGAAGAAAATGAATTCTTCTACCAACATGGTACTTTGTGTCGCCTGGTGGTAATCCTGGAAAGCCTCTTGGCGGTGGTTGGACGGTAGAAACATCCTGCTCATTAGGGTGGTGAAATGGTGAAACAGTGAAATGGTATTGAATTTAAAAGATTCATGCATGTTTATATTGAAATCCCATGCAAGGGTGGTGAAATGGTATTGTTTGATTCATGCACATGGAATATGAACATAGGTTTAATATTTAAGGACTTAGTTATTATAATTGTATCAAATAGAAATTGTATCCATATATTTAGCATATAATGGATATAGTTGACTTATTATTTGAGGATTGTATGTTCTAAAACATAGTTTTGTGTTAAAACCTCATATAAGTCAAATAGTTTACATAGAATAGTCTGTGCATGTAGTTTTATGACTTAGTTTGATATTAACTAAGTCCTAGAGAATGCACATAGAATAACATTGTAAATAATTAATGAATGGGATATAGACCTGGAAATTTGGCGGATTTACATTTGACTGCATAGATTGAGGCCCTGTCAAGCAGAATGAACCAAATGAGCAAGGTTCTAGCAAAGCACGAAGCAGCAGGTGGGATGCCTCCTAGCTCAGAGTGTTAGCAAAAACCAACTATGGAATATGAGCAAGTTTGTTATGCCGGAGGACAAAATCGAACGCAAAATAACCCGTACAACAACACATATAACCCTGGTTGGAGGAACCATCCGAATTTCAGTTGGAAGAAAGGAGGAAACACGAATTAAACTCCTCCTGGATTCGGGTTGCAGCAGAATTAGTATCAACAACAGCAACCAAGGCAACCCCAGCAGAACTTTCAACCCTGTTGGCAAGGACAAATTTAGGGAACTAACACCAAACCTAATGGCAATCCTAGTTTAGAGAAGAAAACATTTAGTTACTAGCTGCTTCTGAAGGTCAAGTCCTCTTGTCTGAAGCACTCCAAGTAATTGAAACTCATGTGGGGTAGATTGCGAAGCTAACATCTGAAAGACAACCGGGTAGCCTTCCAAGCAACATGGAGACTAACCCAAAGGCAAAGATGTGTGTGATTACTCTTCGCAATAGCAAGGTTTATCCCAAGCCATAGTATCCACCAGTCACAAAGACTCATTCCAATCCACCTACCGAAGATTTAAGACGAGTCCCGATCAGCAGCACAAATGATGAAGTAACATCAAAACCTTATGATGTGTGTAAACTATATTTATATTTTTATAAGTATTTTTTTACACAATTTGAGTTTTAAAAAGGGTTTTCACCAAAGACTAATTACACACACACCGGGCAGTGTACCCGCCGGATAGCAATATAGTAAAGGTAAGAACCGGATATCAATCCGTGGACACGGTGGAATGCAATAATAGACCGGAACTAAGATTCAATCAAGTGATGGTATAAAGATATTTTGAAAAGTTTGTTTTACTTAACTAGCATGAAAATATATAAACTAAGCTAAAATCACAAGTCAAACAATCAAGGAGAAAATATCACTTCGGTGTCGAATCCATCTAGAATACATTCTATACACTCATAGAAACATGACAAATACACGAAACATAAATTGACTAAATTATCGTCAGAGATATCTAATCAAATGACCATTCTGAATGCTAGCATGAATTACACAAATCAACCACCTAAACTCATACAATGAAGCTCACGTGTTTAACAATCATGTCAATGTTTATAAAGATTGAACTAGCTTCCGATTAAGGTACACTAATCCAATAACTAGTTGGAAAGATAATATGAACAACACACTACCCACCTCAAGTTGATTAAATTAGACAACAATATGCATTTCTTTAACATACGATGTTCATACAAAGGTTATATAAATTAGGAGAATGTGTCAACAATTCCTAGATAAACATAAAACTAAGCATGAAAAATCATAACAAACACTTTGTCTTTCCAAACATAAGCATAAGGATACACATACAAATATAATGATTCATAAATAAGACTTTATTCACAATTCCTAGTTAAATGCCATAAGTTAGTATAAATACATACACCAATCCATAAATATAAGCATAAACCACAAGTTTTTCAACATAATATGGCATACACAAATACAAGTCTTGTAAACAACTCAAAATACTTGAATACATAATTTCATCGAAGAATAATCATACGGTTGTCATAACATTAACATAAACTATGCCAAAAATCTATGAATGTTGTCAAATGTATCTAAACTTCATCTAAACCAAAGTGAACAAGAGTTCTAGCTCAACATGAGCACAAAAATTACAAATAAGCAGGGAAAAATAGTGAGAAACATGATATGAAAACAAGAATCAAACCACTCCTCCAAGCCTAGATGTTGTTGTTGATGTATGGTGATCATCTTGATGTTGTATCCTCTCCAAAAAGCTTGAAATGTGGCTGGAACAAGGATAATACGAGCTGGAACAGTGGGTTTTTCTCTAAAACATAACCTGAATTGACCCATCATAAAGCAAACGGGTGGAAACTGGCACATGTAGACCTGCTATTTATCTTGAGTAATTTTCATGTTTTACTCTACTTTTCAGGCTACATAAACTGCATTTGTAAATTTGAAAGCAAGAATGGGTCAAAGGGGGCAATACCCACAAAAAAACGTAACTTCACTTAGACCCAAATTTTTGAAAAGAGACCTATATTAATGACACATTTTACTAAAAAAGACATCTTATGAAAAAAAGACCTTTTGTGGGATGGTTAAAAGTCTATTTAGATTTAAAGAATCCGTAATTTTCAAATTTTTTTTACCATATATGGTCAAACATTGTAAAATGCATTCATTATTTTATTAGCGATAAAACTATTTTATAAACTGAGTCAGAAGTCCTAAATTTCATAACCATAGAAAGATAAGCTTAGACCTTGTGGTTATTAAATCATTTTTAACCTTCTTTTACAAGTATGGTTTGCTGGATAAAAGATCGGTGAAGGAAGTGGAAGTACCCGAAGGGACGCTCAACATCAAGTTGCCGAGTCATCTCTTATGAATTTGGCAGGTATAATTTTTGTTACAAAAATTATGAAAGTTAATTAAGGCTCATTCCTTGACCAGGAAAAATCTGGTTTTGAACTAGACTTGACTGGAACCAAACCGAACGGGTACCAGATCAGACCAAGGACTGATTTGTTTTCCTGTATCAAGGGCCAAGAACTGACCACACATAACCAGCCATTGTCTTAAATCACCCTCTATTTTATTTTTTGATATATCTTTGTATATATTGTTTCTAGCCATAGTCAGGATATATTAATTAATAAGTGGCAACAACGATCCTAACCATTTGACCTGTTAGATATAAACATAGCCTGAAGCGACCCATCATAAAGCAAACGGGTGGAAATTGCCACATGTAGACCTGCTATTTATCTTGAGCAATTTTAATGTTTCTTTACTTTTCAGGCTGCAGAAACTGCTTTTGTAAATTTGAAAGTAATAATCGGGCAATACCCACAAAATAGAAAACCTTCATCCAGGTAACTTCACTTAGACCCAAATTCTTTGAAAAGGTTGACTTTGTTTATGCATTATGTGCCGCTTGAGTAAATTGTGTTAAATATAATAAGAATCGAGATGTATATTAATAATATAGGTTGACCCAAGTAGATATAAGTTCATTATGTAAGTTCATTATAGGTTAATGACAGAAAGGTATACGCCTGAGCTATCAATATTTTCAACTACATTGCTGTTTTATGTATATTAGAACGGGGTAATTGACAAAAATGGTATTAAAGAAGTATATACTACAAATCTGATATACAAAGAAATATGAATGATGAACTCAAATACACATGTGCTTATTTGCACTATTTAACATTATCCAAGGATATATCTAAGGGGTATTAAAGAAGTTTGTACTACAAATGTGCTTAATTCACTACACTTATGAGATTCTGTCAATTTTCAGATACAAGTGCCGATGACATCTTACTTCAGATTCTAATCTAATGTTAAACTTTTTAAATTTTTATTTTTATTTTACTTTTTAATAAAAAGTAACCTCACATATTTATATTTTTCTTTCTGTAACTACATTAACTTTTAATTACATATTAGATAATTGAACTTCTTAAGAAGAGGGTACCCTTTTATGCAATTTTGAAGCTTATCTTATTATTTCTTTTTTGGCTGCAGAAGTTGGGAAAGCTAAAGCCCCAGGTGTCCATGGATTAGGGCATGATTTGCACTTTTGATTGGTTTTGTTTCGTCATTAGCTGGTGGAGTGAGTTACTGCTTTTTAAAGGCTGCAGCAAAGGCTTCTGACCAATCAGTGTAAGAATGCCTTATCATTATATTGTTTTCTGTTTGTTTCTCAAATTAGATTCAAAACCACTATTTTCTTAAACTTCAAGGCAGTATATGTTTAAGGGTTGTACGCGTTATATTTGAATGAATTTAGTTTTGTTTATAAGTTTTTACAATAATAATGATTACCCTTTCTGAATGAATTTAGTTTTGTTTATAAGTTTTTACAATAATAGAATTCTTGATTACCCTTTCTGACTTGAGTCATATTTCAATTATTTGTATGGGTTATGAAAATTTGACTCATTTCCACCATTACAATTTAAACCCCTTTGGATTTTAGTTCATCAAAGAGAGCTAGAGATATGGAGTGTGAAAGACAAAATGTAGTACGTGCCATTATCCATAGTTAAATGTAGAGACCGACTGAAACTATTAATCTTAGATAAAGATGGTAAACTTGCCACTAGAACATCAAATGTTGTATACATAGAAATATTTAGAGATTTGTGAATTATAACTATAACTTTTCATTTTTCATTATTATATGTGATATGTAATTTCAGTTAAGTATTTACAGATTTATAAATTATATGGTTTTCATTTAGAGATTTGTGATATGTAATTTTTCAACATGTGTTCAAAACGACGTAATACTGTAACATCTCGTATTTCGAAAGCGTTAGATCGGGCACGAGATATACATTTAACCGAGGAAGGGGGGATGAAGTAGGCCATGGGCCTTGGGCCTGAACGCATGGGCAGAAGGAGAGGGAGTTGGGCTCCATAAAACCCCAACTTCATCCTCCACCCTCATTTTTACACCATTTTCATTTCACAAGTTAGAGAGAGAGAGAGAGAGAGAGAAGGTTTTGGTTTTGCTCCAAGATCGATCCAAACTTCTTCTCCAGTGTTTACTCGAAGTTTAGCTGGAGAAACAAGTCGATTAGAGGTAAGAAACATGCTCAGATATGAGTTTTTGTTGAAAATGTGGTTATAGGGTTTCTTGGGTATAATCACATAAAGGTCAGATTTTTATGTTTAAAAACACATGAAAAGTATAGATATGGCGTCATGGGAGTTGGAGAAATGATTTGAACGTAAAACGTTATGATTTTGGACTGAAAACGGGTCTGATTAGAATCTGTGTTCTTGAGCCGACACTCAAGAGTCGGCCACCTTCATGTGGCGACTCTTGACGAAGAAGAAGAAGATGAGAATCGGCCAAGTGAGAGTATCGGCCCTTCTATAGCGTGACACAAGTCCTGAACGCAAGTTCATGCGACTCTCTAGAGTATCGGCCGACTCTGTCAGCCGACTCTTGAGAATGTCGGTCAACTCTGTCAACCGACTCTTGAGAGTGTCGGCCAACTCGGTCAGCCGACTCTTGAGAGTGTCGGCCAACTCTCTCAGCCGACTCTCCGATGAATCAGCCGACACTAGCAAATTTAACCGATTTCATGTGTTGTATTCGTACTGATCGCGTAACCCGAGTTTTTAGTTTTAGTAGACAACTTATCAGGTGAGTTCTAATTCCCTTTCTTACCTACTTTTGTGGTGGTGTGCTTACTTAGTGAACAATGTGTTTATTATATATATTTTATAGTAATAAACGATGGCGAAAGTCATGAGTTAATAACAAAGTTTAAAGAGGCAAACAAAGTTTTACGAATGATAATATGAAACGTTTACGAGCAGTGAAGATGTTTTTTTAAAAGAAGAATGAATGTAAAGTCTTAAAGAAAGTCATTTCGTTAACAAGGGAAGTAAAGATAAAGTTTTCGGGAATAAGTACCAAGTCAAGCTACGGTTCCTACGGGGACAAATGTTACTGTGTACAGAGAGCCAGTTTTGGCTCAGTGCCTATAGTAGGGCTTAAGTGCCTATGGTAGGGCTTAAGTGCCTATAGAAGGGCTCAGTGCCTAACATAGGGCCTATAGAAGGGCTCAGTGCCTACAGTAGGGCTCGGTGCCTATAGCAGGGCTCAAATGCCTAAGCAGGGCTCAGTGCCTAAGCATGTTTTGTGCCTAAGTAGTTACAAATGGCATTAACGGCATGGTGACAACGTCTTGACACTAGTCAGGACTGTCACAAAATGTTACGGTGATGCATCGTGTTATCTTCCCTTAATTGTCGGCCACTGGACTAGAGTCATTTGGGGCAAATATGGGAAGAAATGGAAGTTAAAGATAAGTTTTAGTTAAGATAATGTATGCACGAGTTAAAAGATACTATAAGTAAAGTTTTGCCTCAAGGGCAGTGTGTATGTATTAATAAATCTTTTGTATGACTAGTGTTGTAAAAATCGCTAGGCGCTAGTCGGGCGGTGGGGTAGGGCCTAGGCCTATACGGGATTAATCGGGGCCTAGGCGGGATTAATCGGATTGGAATTTTTATATGTAATTTTCAGTTTTTTATATATATACACACATTTTTATATGTAATTTTTATAAAAATGTTCATTTTTAAACCACACCAAAGGTTTTCGCCGGAATTTGGCCGGAAATTTCAGGTTTTCGCCGGAGTTTGGCCGGAAATTTTAGGTTTTTGCCGGAATTTGGCCGCCTAGGCGCGATTTGGACCGTCTAGCGATTTTTGGACCGACTAGGTCAAAATTCCTCCTTAGCCGAGTGTCTAGCGACTAATTGGCGCCTAGGCGTGATTTTTACAACACTGTGTATGACTGATTTAAAGTAAACGTTAGAAGTGTTGCTGTTTTTTAGTATGCATATCAGTTAAGTGCAGGTGGCAGTTTGGATGCTTGACTGGCTTGAGGAGTTACCTAAAGAGAAGATTTGACATCCCGTTTTTACATTTAGTATTTTATGTTTAAAGTTATGATGTTTTAAGACAAGTTTAAACTCGTACCAAACCAGTATGTTTAAGACATGTTATGTATTCCGCTGCGTATGTTAAAGTTTAAATCGTTTCCGCTGTGACAGTGAATGTCTTATGTTTATGAGTTATGTATTGTTGAGTAAATCTAATAACTGAGGACTCCCGGGTTTGGGGTCTTACAAATACATGCATTTATATCATATGCCTATAGTTCTTTTAGAAATTATATTATATTTTAAACGATGTATTTTTTTTTTCTATGCAAGTGAGTGAGGCTCTTGCACGGGCAGGGCTAGAGCCATCTAACCTTATTCTTGGTATTGACTTTACCAAGAGCAATGAGTGGACAGATAAAATTATAATTCTCAGTAACTTTCTAATTACTTATCCATATTGGCTCATGCTAACCATGCTTTTGGTAAATAGGTTCAAGATCCTTCCACATAAAAAAGTTTACATCATATTGGAGATGGTTTAGATCCCTATAAAATGGCAATATCCATTATTGGGAACACCTTAGCAGCTTTTGATAAAGATAATTTAATCCCCTGTTATGGATTCGGAGATGGTATAGTTTTGTAAGCAAGTAATTTGTTCTTTATAAGGATAATATATAACATCCTGATTAAATTTATCTGATAATTTTATTGGTGTTTTACATTGATGATCAGAATTTGTAGGTTATGTTATTTATTTTTGTTATGAAGAGTCTGCTAAAGTTTGGATTTGGGGATGAGGTTTATTGATAATTTATGAGCAGTCTTACGTGTTTGTCAATTGAGAAATTCATTAAAGTTGAGGTGGATTAGGGTTTTGGTGACATAATATAGCCTTTTGTATTCTTAATCTTGGTCAAGTTGTCAAATTCAGTAGACATTAAACACCATATAACCTTTGATGTTCTTGACAGGTAGCTATTGAAGATGTAACGTGTAAGTCGGTAATCTAGATCCAAGGGTTAGTGAACGAGATATCAAGGATGAATTTCGCACCTTTACAAAATTTAATGGGTACCCATGCTTCTCCAGAACATAATCTTGGACCAATTTATTTTTGTAATCTTACGAGTCAAATGAAAAAAATTACCTAAAAAAGAAACAGGTTGACTGGGCGTATGAAATGTATTTTAATGCATAAAAACTTCTAATCGCTTTATTTAAACATTTGGGTTGTTAACGTTTCACCCTGTGTAGCACACGGGTTTAAAGCTAGTACCTTAAATATAACTTTTAAAAATATATTCTAAAAAATAAAACTTCAACGTCAAAGTAATTAATGTTTGTGACAAATCCTGACTAAGTTATTATTATCTAAAGCTGTCAATGCAGCAAGCCAGCAAGTTGTGGACCAATCGAACTGTTTGCAGACTTGTGAACGACTAGAAACAAACTGAAAAGGGCCTACAGCTTCAATACGTTAAACCTGAAACCAAGAATTAAACAAACAAAAAATTTAGTGAAACAAACTGTGAATGTTTCACGCAGCCCGATAAGCAATCCGACCGCTCAGCCCGACTTGTATTTCGGTTCTGTACTTCTGTTCGTTCACAGTGGCGAAGCTTGAAGAAAAACGTAAGGGAGGCTGTGATTTTTTTTCCCTATATGGGGGGCCGGAACTATAAAATTTCCGGCCGAATACGTATAAATTAACACTACTGAACGAAAAACTGGTCGAATACGTATAAATTAACACTACTGAACAAAAAATCAAAAGAGGACCCCAGGCCCTGGTTATACTTCGCCCATGCGTTCACAGTGGTGGTGAGTGGCAGCTTAACTGCTAAACTTGGAACAAGCTTATCCTGGCCAACAGGCCCAGGCCCAAGATTTTGAGAAGGGCTTTTCTCCTGACGTGTGGTGTATTTAATTAGCATTTGAACATATTTACACCAAGAAACAATCGAATGTTCATTGAACAGTTTTTTTTAAAGGCAAATTTCTTTATTCCTATAGGAGTGAGACTTGAACCGATGACCTACTTAAACCTTGATGTTCCTAAAAGATTTTCCTTTACCATTGGGTCACCAACCCTAATGGCATTTATTGAACAGTTAGTAAATGGTTTGATAAGAAATCCGTTTATGTTAATTCATTTAATAAATACACAAACCTAACACAAGTTTTTTGTTGTTTTAATTAAATGAACACATGTTCGTTCGTTCATTTACGTTTGCGAACATTCGTTTATTTCCATCCATTTACGTTTATCATGTTTGTTCGTTTACATTCGTTTATATATTCATTCAAATTTATTTATTACTAATATTAATTTAAAACCAATTAATTTGTTTTTTATATTTTAAAACCCTTAAGCCCAATTTAAATCGACAACATTTCCCCTTAACTCCCCAAATATGCGGATAAACAGCAAACTCGAATGAGTAAGGAGAAATAGCTAACATTTTTTTTTTAAATGTCAACCCGTTAAAATGTATACCTATCTTAAATGAGATAGAATATTTAGAATGCAATCCCAAAAGGGACAATACTAAATTTATCTCTATTAAATAAATTTCGAAAGAGTATATTCTAAAGGGTTATCCTAAATAATCATACACTTTTACACATACATAAATATGACATACATACACATACACGTATATAAATGACATAAACATACATATATACACACATAAACTTTCATAGACATACATTAAAATCATATGCATTAACATACGTAGGGTTGAAATCAAATGATAATCAATTTTTTAGGTGATAACCATGAACCACTTTAAGCCAATCAAATAATTTAGATTATATATTATTTTTATTTATTAAGAAGGGTGTTTTAGTAAATGACTTTTCATTTTATATTAGGTAATTATTTATTTTAAAAATCAATCCCTTCTTTATCTCCTTTAATATCGATTATAGGCAAACATTGTTTAACCTACGAATCATCTTCTTCCCTAAACTCCAAAGTCTTCATTTTCTCCATCAAGGTTTACTTGTTTTTGCAGATCAACAACCACAAGAAACGCAAAATCACATTCAACACAAGAAAACAAGGGATCGTCAAGAAAGCTCGAGAACCTGCTACGGCTGGCTCCCTCCTCGTCCAACCACCTTTCCATCATATTGAACCAGTGTTGCCGCCTCTGTTGGATATGCCGGCCGTGATGACTATCGCCAGAACCCTTCACCACCACCGATTTGGTCGGAAGGTTACGAATACAAAATATGAGGGTGATGACGGAACAATTGGATGGTTGCCCTACTATCACCGCCGTTGAAGGTTTAAGAGTAATAAGCATCGAAAGATAACTTGAGCACAAACAAGAAGAAAGAGAATATGGTTTTCGTATTATTTCATGTGTATAAGAACACAGGATTACAACCTTTTTATAGTAAAAGAAATGCAACAACTTTAACATAAAACTAGGAAATGCAAACGGTAGTCTCATAACTTTATTCTCTAAACAGAAAGCATAAAACCTGATCAAAACTCCATGTGTCCTGAATACCCGTTCTCAACAGTTAGCCACCTTGCATGTGAGAGTTTGAACATTTTCTTCACCCCCTCTTGCTGCAAACTCCATGACACCCATTATCTGCCTGAAATACACAAATTTTTCACGAGCTAATGCTTTAGTAAGAACATCTTCCAACTGGTTCTCGGTGCCACAAAACTCTAAACGAATTTGTTCCTGAGTGACCATATCACGTACAAAATGGTGTTTAAGTTCAATGTGTTTGGAATGACTATGCTGAATGGGATTTTTGGAACTCCAAGATGCAACATATTCAGCTTCAGTACTCGAGAGGGCCACTGTGCTTTGCTTCTTCGAACTCCAAGTTACTACTACGCTCCCCAGAGTAAACACACTTGCTGAGATACTTTTTCTATCATCTATACTACTAGCCCAGTCGCTATCAGTGTAGCCCACTAGTTTGATAGGAACATCTTTTAAATACGAAATACCGAATCCAGTAGTACCATCAACATACCTCATGATTCTTCTAGCAGCACCAAAATGTAGTCTTGATGGGTTTTGCATAAACCTGAAAATTAAACTGACTGCAAATGCGAGATCAGGCCGGGTATGGGTCAGATAAATGAGGCCCCCAACTATACTTCGAAACTTTTCTGCATTTGTTTTGTCTGTCATATCATCCTTGGAGAGCTTCTCATTCAAGTTCATGGGAGTATCTTCAACTTTGCATTCTTTCATGCAATACTTGCTCAATAAATTCTTTGCATATTTTTCTTGACAAAGGGAAACTCCATGAGCAGTTTGCTTGACTTCTAATCCCAGAAAGTACTTTAATAAACCCATGTCTGACATTTCAAATTCACTCTCCATTCCTCTCTTGAATTCCTCCATAAGTTGAGGTAATGAGCTTGTGTAAACAATATCATCCACATACAAACAAACACAGATCATGTCACCAGTTTCAATTCTCTTTACATACAAAGTTGGCTCACTGTAGCTTCGAGCATACCCATTTTGTAGAAAGTAACCATCAATTCTCGAATACCAAGCTCATGAAACTTGCTTCAGTCCATATAGAGCTTTCTTTAACCGATAGACTTTCTCCTCGCATCCTTTCTTTTCAAAACCCTCTAGTTGTTGTACATAGATTTCTTCGAATAGTTCACCATTTAAGAAGGCGGTCTTCACATCTAGTTGGAGAGGAGGCCACCCTCGTTGAGCTGCAACGGCTATCACCACCCAAATAGTTTCAAATCTCGCAACCGGAGTGAACGTTTCTTGGTAGTCAATTCCTTGCTTTTGAGAATAACCTTTCACCACCAACCGGGCTTTGTACCTTATCACCTTCCCCTTGGCATCGAGTTTTGTTTTGTAAAGCCACTTTAAGCCAACAATATTTCTTCCCGGTAGTTAGCTTACAAGCTCCCATGTATCATGTTTTTCTATGGCTTCAAGTTTATTGATCATGGCATCATACCATTCATTTTAGAGACTGCCTCCTAAAAGGAGGTGGGATCGGAAATACTGAGGGCAAAAAGTTGAGTTTCTTCATCCGAAAGTCCATCACCGGTGTGATAATCATTCATCCATGCAGGAGGCTTAGTGACTCTACGAGATGACTCCAAGGTAATAGGTCGGGTATTATGAGTTTGATTTTGTGGAGTAGATTCAAGGTTATGGGTCAAAGTGGTACTTGATGAGTGAGGTAAGTCATGAGTAGGGCAAGTACTATCAGTAATGTGAGTAGGTTATAATGAAATGTCATTTGCTTGCACATGGGTGTCATCTTGTGGAGGAAAAGGGTCATCGAAATAAGTTTCTTTGGAAGACTTTTTGAATAGTCACTGTCATCCCATTTCCAGCAAGCATCTTCCAAGAAAGTGACATTTCTTTTGACTTGAAATTTCTTGGTTGATGGGTTGTATAGCCTATACCCCCTACTTTCTTCAGAATACGATCCAACTTTCGTCACTGATGAACTGGAATATGCCCATATGCAATGCATCCAAATATTTTTAGATGATGTACAGAAGGCTTACTACAGCTCCATGCTTCTATAGGGGTTTTAAATTTAACTGCTTTTGTGGGAACTCTATTTATCAAATAAATTGCAGTTGCAACCCCCTCTGCCCAAAGATAATTAGGCAGTCCTTTTTCTTTCAACATATTGTGGGTCATCCTCATGACTGTTCTGTTTTTCCTTTCAAAAACCCCATTGTGTTGGGGTGTGAACGAAACTGGAGTTCTTGTTTAATCCCATTGTTGTCACATAAGAGATTAAAATCATTTG
Organism: Smallanthus sonchifolius; assembly: GCA_023525975.1. Classification (NCBI taxonomy): domain Eukaryota; kingdom Viridiplantae; phylum Streptophyta; class Magnoliopsida; order Asterales; family Asteraceae; genus Smallanthus; species Smallanthus sonchifolius. The sequence goes on from CM042025.1 coordinate 10,293,990, forward strand.
AGCAAAACTCTCCCCCCTGTCAGTTCTTAAAACTTTGATAGAGCATTTGGCTTCTTTTTCAACCATTACCTTGAAACTTTTAAATTTTTCGAAAGCTTGTGATTTCTTTTTTAGAAAATACACCCAACACATACGAGTGAAATCATCAATAAAAACAGATAATATAGGTTGCCACCCAAGCTTTCAACTTGCATTTCACCACATAGGTCAGCATGGACCGGTTCGAGTTTTTTGGTGGCATGCCACGAGGTTGAATCATATGGTAACTGGTGTTGTTTCCCGAGTATGCAAACCTCTCAAGTACGGGCTTTCATACTTGGGAGACCACGAACCATACCATTATATGATAATTTATGCAATCCTTCAAAATGATAATGCCCATACCTCAAATGCCACAGCATAGTATCTGTATCTCGACTGGTAGGTGGAGGCATAGGAAAGCTTACATCTTTGGTAGCATCAAACAGGAACATGTTGTTGCTCAAAACTTTAATTCTAATTGCCTCCCCATCTCGTTTGTTTCTGATTGAGCACATACCATCATCAAAGGTGATTGCATATCCCTTCTTCATTAGTTGTCCCAAACTGAGCAGATTGTACTCGAGTCTAGGTACATAATAAACAACATCAAGCAATTTCACCATTCCACTCTGTAAATTGATCTTTACGGTTCATTTTCCTTCAACCTGCAACTTTTTCTTGTCCCCTAGATTCACCTCCAGTTTAAATGACTCCTTAAAATGGGTGGAACTTTTCTTAATACCTGTCATATGATTGGAACAGCCAGAGTCAATAAACCAGAGAGAGTTAGGATTTACTTCTCGGGTTGAAAGTTCAGCACTTGTAAGCATCATGAACAGGTGTTGTTCCTCTGTCACCTGAGTGGCTTCCATATTTGTTGCAACAACGTTATCAGCAGCTAACTGGACTTGAGAGTCCTCATTATACAATCAATATTTTTTAAGGTGCCCGAATTTGTTGCAAACGTTACATTGGGGTACCTTGTTTCGATCAAAGACACGACCTCGTCCTCTCCCCCTAAAGGAACCTCGTCCACGGCTTCGTTGTGAAGTTCCGGGTGAACTGTTGTTGGAATTCTGGAATACTTGCAGTGCTTGTTCTTCAACCTTTTCACCTTTTTCTTTTATTCTGCTGTTCAGTCTGGCCTCCTGGGATTGTAGTGATCCCATTAGTTTCACCAGGGAGATTTTGGTAAGGTCAAAAGAGACTTCAATGGAGGGGACTATATAATCAAACCTCTGTGTAAGGCTGCAAAAAACCTTTTCCACAATGGTTTGGTCAGAAATAACCTCACCATAGGAACGTTTCTGGCTTACAATAGCCATTACTCGGGAGAAATAGTCCCCAATCTGTTCATCTTCGTGCATAGAGAGATTTTCAAAATCTCTCCTTAGTCCTTGAAGCTTAATTGCCTTCACTTGTTCATCACCTTGGAATTCCATCTTCAAGGTGTCCCACGTTTCTTTTGCAGTATTAGTAGCAGCGATTATGGAGAACAATTGATCGTGCACCGCTTGTTGAATGATAGCCATGGCGTGTGCATCTTTCTTGACAGTTTCCCTAAGGCGGGTTTGATCAGTATCACTCATATTGACGCCGGACTCAACAAGAACCCACAGATCACGAGATCTGATGATGGTCTTCATTCTTATACACTAGAACTCGTAGCCGTCCCCTTTGAAGATGGGGATAGGTGTTGGTTGGGTTGGTAGTGCACTGGTTGGTTCAGCCATGGGTGTTCTTATCGGAAGAGAGAGGGAGAGAAAGAAGTTGTCTCTGATACCACCGGAGGTTTCAGAGTAATAATGTAATATTCGAAAATTTTCGTAGAAAATAATAATAATAATAATAATAATAATAAAAAATAAATAATTAATAAATTAGTTATTATTAAATAAAGAGGATAAGTATAAGTTAAATCTTAAAAATGAAATTAAAGAAGACAAAAGAAGAAGAAAATAATAATATTTGTAGTCACTAAACCAGAAGTTGGAAGCGGGTACAAGACCCACGTAGTTACGACCCAAGATCCATTTGAAGCTGTTGACCAAGTTTGCATTATCACCCTTGACCTAATCGCCATCTTCCTTATGGATCGCCGTTTTTGATTTTCAAATCCTCTTATCGCCTGTAACAAATTCACGATGGAATCGGGAGGTAAATCCCTTGTCAAACATGCTCCGATTAGTCTTTTAATACCCCTCAAACCCCAATTTTCACCCCACGAAACCCACACAACAGCTATCTTTGTGCTCTGTTTTATTCGAATAGATTACCGGCGATATCCACCTGCTGCAACACCACACTACCAGTCTTATAAGCCTCTCCGTTCGGGTAGTCATTCGCCGCATCACCGTCTTACCTGCTATCGTTGGTCTGTCTGTTTCTGTGCGACCAGGTACCAACTTAGACTATTCTATTCGTTTAATCCTTGTTTCCGTGAGACTTTAATTTGACACATTGAAATTCAGGCGACTTTCACAGCCCGTGTCCCGTATCCGGTTACTCCCGCTGCTGTCTCGTATTCTGATCTCTGTCTCTCGGATCAACTATTGAGGTAATAATCTCAACCCTCTTTTGTTTCGGACATGATTTTACGCATCCGTTTGTTCCGATTTGGTTTCGGTGATTTGAGCTTGATGTTTCGTTTCTATCTATACAGCCTCACACTAGATTTATTCACCACCCTGTCATTTTCCGAAAGCTGTTACCGTCACGAAACCACGATCAATCGACGCCTAGGACAGAACCACTGTTAACTATTAAATCGCTCAAGCGCTCGTGTTTGATCTGTTCTTTTTACTCGTCAGTCCAGGCTCTCGTACTAATTAAGGGCGTCATTGTACCCGTGCTTGTTTTTGCATATAAGTTAAGCTACGGATTTTGACCCTTCTCTTTTGTAGCATGATTACTCTTCGTTTCCCAAATCTCTACTTTGTGTTTCATCCGTATTCGCTATTGATTTACTCATCATTAATTCTATGATATTATTGTTATAAGCACTGAATCGAACTATTGACATTGGTATGCATGCGATAGGCTTAACTTTCTTGAACTCATTATCGCATGTTCCTGATATGATGGATTGTTGTTTGACATATTGATTAAACACTTAGCATGTCTATACTGAACTGCCTTTGATTTGACTGTACGTTTCATTTGACCTCAATGCCTGAGCATATCCGCCTATGGGGACATAGGGCGTCATATTGGCACCAATGACGTGCACCATCCGTGGCGGTGCGATTAGCCCACGACGTCTCCATGGTTATTGTGATTTGTGATTTATGGTAGGAGGCGTATGGATCGATCCTAGGATAATTACTGTTATTAGTGGATGGCTAGGTGTATGTGCCCACACTCCCATCTCACATTATTGTACATTAGGGTTGCAGCCAATGTACTTACTGTTTATTGTTTATTGTTACTGTTACTGGCTCAATGGGTATTTCCATATGATATGACTTATTCCCGATTTGTATCGATATTGTTTCGCTAAACCGTTACACTACTTTGGTTCATTGTTACCGTTCACTGTTACTGCTATTGTTCTTTCCGTTACTGAGCAATTTTTGGCTCAGCCGTGTTCTTTTTGTGTGTTTTCTTTGTTTACTTGACAGGTACTCGAGGGGATCATGGGAATGTGTGAAGAGAGTGAATCAACAGACTAGAGTGTGAATGTTTGAGAAAACTTATGAGACTTAGTATTACTTATTTTGAACATCTAATATTTCTTTTTGAACTGTTGTAAGGATCTAGACTTTCGTTAAGTATTTTAATTATAGCGTTATTATTATCTCTGATTACTCTATGTGTGACTCGTCAGCCTTACCGGGTTGGGGTGTAACAAATAAGCAGCGAAAGATAACTTGAGCACAAACAAGAAGAAAGAGAATAGGGTTTTCGTATTATTTCATGTGTATAAGAACACAGGAGTACAACCTTTTTATAGTAAAAGAAATGCAACAACTTTAACATAAAACTAGGAAATGCAAACGATTGTCTCATGACTTTATTCTCGAAACAGAAAGCATAAAACTTGGTTAAAACTCCATGTCTCCTGAATACCCGTTCTCAACAGTTAGCCACCTTGCATGTGAGAGTTTGAAGCATTTTCATCAGTCGTCGCCTGAAAGCCAAAGAGGGTCGGTCGGAATGGCCGCCGGAAAAGCCGACGCTGCCATTGTTCGTCTTCACCAGGACCGTCGCTCGTCACCTACTCCTCGCTGCCGCTAGACCATCATAGATGTGAGGTCCCCAAAATGACCTTATAGGCTTTAAATTAGTCAACTGATTACCATTTATTTACATAACGACCTGATTGATTGATTTAAACCATTGATCAAACAAGATCAATGGCAGAGATGTGGTTATCATGGTTTACACATAAAATGTGGTTATCATTTGAACACCACACCCAACATACATATACACAAACCTATATGTAAATAAAAGTTTAAAAGTCGGGATACGTACCTTATCAATGAATCACGAATATGAAGCTAATATCACTTATTCAATCGCAACGAGTTCCTAGAAATTAATAATATAAAAAGTTAGATACATATATACAAACATACACTTACATACATAGGGAATGGTTCAAATACTAGCCAACTTTTTATGTGATAACCATGCTAACTACTATAAAACAATTACATAATTTATAAATTATTTTTTCTTTTAATTGTTAAAATAGTATTTAAGTATCTTGAATAAATATTTTGAACGTAAATACGGAAATGATGAGTATTACGTATACGTACCAAATAATGTTACATATACGTGACACATAGTGTTTACATATATGTAACATTAACATAATGATAACTGTTACATATACGTAACAATATGTTTGATAGTGATTATCATGGTTATCATATAAATATTGGTTAGCATTTGAAAAATATTGGTTAGCATTTGAAACTCACCCTACATACATATACCTAGAATTAAACAATTCAACATTACAAATATCGGCATAGGATATAGACGACTAATTAAAAAATAATGAATAATTGTATTTGAAATAATTTTTTTTGTAGACTTGGTTTATTGAACCATATGTCCATATGTACACATCTTAGCTTTGATTAGCACAACTGACTTAACTTTACACTAGGAATACCACTTCCTTGTCACAACTCTATGTATCACCTATGATTAAGCAATTGAGTTGAGTCGATTTAAATACTTTGCATGTTTTGTGTCAATTCATCTAACACTTACTAAATTGAATTGATCAATTACACTTGTGAAACTCCCCTAGTCCTACATACACATAAATTATCGAGTTTAACTTTCAAATTTTCAATTCTTTCAAAATCCATCCTATTTTAACCCATTTGTCACTTTTAACTAAAAAAAGTGTATAATATAAGTTTCTAAACAAATCTTCCGATTGAATACCACTCATATGCTAACTATAAAAGCTTTTAGAACAAAGGATGACCAACAACTTCACAATTTCACAAATATTGGGTCAACATTATCCTAAATCACTAATTTACCAATGAACACATTTATCACTTCTAAGCATAGTTTCGGTTATTAAAAAATCTAAAGACAGAAAAATATAAATAGGAGTACGTTATCTCAAACCTAGAGGATTTCTTCGGTAATGGTGGTTGGCGGCAATAGTATGAAAAACTCGACGATAGTAATGTGGTGGACGAGGACGGCGACGACAGAGACGGTGGTGAAGGTGGATGGATGGTGAAGGCTGAACCAAAACAGCTGGATGGATGGTGAAGGCTGAACCAAAACAGTCGGATGGATGGTGAAAGCTGAGGGGCGATCGAGGGTGATTTTGGAGGGTGGGAGACGACACAATGATGATGTTGGTGATTTAGGGCATGCAAAACCCTATGACGACGACATGCCATCGCCATAGGTGAACCAAAACGACGTCGTTTTCCATTTCATTTATTCCAAAACTAAAAAAAATATTAAAAAAGGCTACCCTATAGTGACGACTAGTCGTCGCTATAGGTTGATTTATATATTTTTTTAAATTATATTATATTTTAATTCAGATTAAAAGGAAAGTAAAAAAAATTAAATCATTTTGCGACGACAAGTCGTCGGGATAGATTTTTTAAATGGCGTGTTAAATTTCAGGCATCCCGCCTAATCTATGACGACGACACGTCGTCGGGAACGATGAAAAAACCTAAAAATCTAAACCGGCCTACTGTGACGACATGTCGTCGGTGTAACATATCCTATGACGACGAAGTTATGTCGTCGGTGTTAACTTCGTCGCTGTAGTGACATAAAATATTTATAGGTAATAAATTGCAAATCCCCATCCGGCATGATTTAAAATCACTCGGTACCTTTCATGTTAAAGACACGGTTATGTTTAAGTAGGGGTGTTAACTGATGGTTAACCGACATTCAGTTAAGCGGAAAATATCATATAACTAACAATCAGTTAACTAGATTGTCGGTTTTATTACCTGATCTTTATTTGTGTTTAAATGTATTTTCAAAAGTAAATACCGTATACTCGTGTGACACTAGATATCTGTTAGGGTGGACGGAGTGGTAGTGCGGGTTGGGTGCGGGTAGGCCGGGTTTCACGGGTAACACCGCCACAACAAGCCAGGGCTTGGAGAGGGCTTTTGCTCATGGGTTGTAAAGCCCGTTCTTACCTGTTATCTTCTCCATGATAAAACTGTAACCGAGGAGAACATGCTCTGCTGCAAATGATCCATCTTGAAAATTTTGCATGTAAGCGAGCCAAAGGGAATCAATAGTAGAGTAGACAGGTCTTCCCCTTTAAGCCATAGATGTACCCATCGATACAATAGACCAATAGAAGAGACAGCCAAGCCAGTAGAGCCAATGCTAGATATCGGCCCATTCCTCTCCCTATAGTACGGTCGAGTTCTTTCATTCCTCTTCCGAGAGTTACTCATGAAAACCGTCCAGTTGCAGCTATCTATCAATCGATACAATAGAAGGGCCAGTCAATACTAGACAGGAACGAGCGATCTACTCAATCGGCTGACTAACCTTCAAAAAGACCGGCTTTTATGCCTTATTTACAGTACAGGGCTTCATCTTGCACTAGTGGAGATACCTTCTTGATCAATTCATTACTAAATGATGATTCTCGAAATAGGATAGGAGCGAAGCCAGTCGACTATACCGGAGAGGGAGAGGAGAAGGGGGCCTAACGAGCGGGAAAAGGGATAGCCCTTCATATCGTAGTCTCGCTCAAAAGCCTAAGCTATCGGATGACAGAGGATATCGGCCAATTCATTCCTATAGTAGAACTCCACCCAGAGAGCCGAAAGAGCGAAGAAAGCATAGAAAGAGGTCCTTGCTCCGAGGAGAATCCAAATCTCATTATGATCGGCGCATCATTAGGTCCCGAAGAAAGGGCAAGGTTTGCCCAATTTCTTAGCCGATACCGGGACGTCTTTGCTTGGTCATATAACGATATGCCAGGCTTAGATCCAGTCCTAGTAGAGCATAACTTTAATATAGGTCTAAAAAGAAAGTCTCCAAGCTCCATCCCGACTTGGCGTTTTCAAAGAAAAAATGAAAAAGTGGCCCGCTGAATTAGGACCTTGGATTATTCTGATTGGATCTCTAACCGTCCCCGTACCGAAAAAGGATGGGAAGGACTTTTCTTTTAGAAAGCTAAACTAAATAAAGCCTGTCCCAAGGACGATTTCCCACTCCCAAATTTAGATGCCGGGGTACAAAACGCTGTCATTTATGGAAGGTTTCTCAGGATACAACCAAAGACGGTTGGCCGAGAAAGACCAAAAGAAGACTTCCTTCATCACGGGGCGGGAAACCTTCTGTGCAAAGGTCATGCCATTCGGCTCGGCCTAAAGAATGCCGGAGCAACCTACCAGAGGGCTATGACGGCCATCTTCCATGAGATGATGTATAGACTATGTGGATGACATAGTAGTCAAATCCAAGACAAGGGTCAATCACATAGAAGTCCCCCCGATTAGTCTTCGAGAGGCTTAAAAAATCAAAGAACACGGAGCGGTAAAATCAAACTCATGGGTTGGTTAAGCTGAGTGAACTGCCTAGGCGGTTGACTAGGCCTTTGCCTTGGCATATAGCCATGTTGGCCTTGATTTGGTGGAGACGGGCGAACCCGCTGAGACTGTGGTAAGGTTGCCTGAGGTGGTGGAGCAAAAGATACCTGCATACCTTGAGTTGATTGGGGAAGAGCCGCTTGTTGCAACATTGGTACGTAGGATTCCGAGAAGAAAGAGGCGAGCGCATCGAAGTTAGAGAAAGGGCTCTCACAGACCCCTAATCTCATCCAATAAAAAGATATGGGATATGCCAGTCTATTGTCCTTCCAAGCTAAAATAACGAGTTATTATTGCAGCAGGATTGTAGCGGTTGGCTTTCATGCAGGTAGCCGTAGCTTGAAGACGAGGGGCGGTGTGGTGTAAGGGTTATGCCGAGTCAAGCAATGATCGGAGAGGGAAGCTTATAGGCTAGCTAGGTTTTCTTTTTCACTGGCTTATGGTCTAAGGGTACCCTTTCCGCCTAACCATTGTTTAGAAAGTAAAAAAAGAATTCTTAAATTGTTTAGACTAAACTTTGTTCTTCGACTTCACTTTGTCTTCGTTTAGTCCAGTTCAAAGTTTAGTGCAGCCATAGGACAATGGCATTTTCTTAGCTAAAGGTAGATCAGAAAATGAAAACTTTTACAAAAGCCCGTATTTCGCGACTGTAACAAATGCTTATCCGGTGCAAATCCTTTATCCTACGCACGACGTCAACAAAACGAGGCATGAGAACCAAAGCGCAGGCAGGGAGAGCCGGGCCAACTACTAATTATTAACCGTCCTTTCAGTTGGGACTTTCAAGCAAGCCTTGCGAAGGCAGCCCCCTTTCTCGCGCGTCAAAGACTTCATTTCCCGCAAGTGACCAACCGAAGCCATGCAATTTCTTATTTTATAAAAGGAGTGCTAGAATGTCTTTTCAATTGTAGGGGCGCGTTAGCGCTAATATAAAGCAAAGGGCTTTTTCAGCTGGATCAGAACGAATAGGAGATATATCAGTACGGCATCCACGGGACACCTTTCGTAGTGAGGGAAGTCCTCTGTTTTTAGGTTGACGAGCTACTTTAGTTTAGTTTCCGAAAAAAGCATAAAGCCCGGTATTTTCGTAAACGTAAAAGAGGGACGAGTGACAAGGGACTTGAGTGACTCACCCTAATCAATAAGCGGGAGCAGGTATCGAGTGTTGTGAGGGCTTTGATTTGCGCGTTAATTAAGGGCAGTTTCTGTTATAGCACTAGGAATCGGTGCCGTTAGTCTAAGCTAAAACAGAGGGGCTTTGGAATCCATTCCGTATTCCGTACGCTAGGAAGTCGATCTGAACTGTAATTATAGTCTTCGCTTGAACCGAAGAGAGCGATGCGAACAGTTCAGGAGGCCGCAGATCAAACCCTTAGTTCAGTGCCGGGTTTCATAAGTACTCTCGGTCAATCATATCATTCTCCAGACGGGATGGGGTGTAGGCACGTTTATTGGAGCAGTTGGGAAGAACACCGGCCTCTTTCTTTTTTCAATCGTTAGAAAAAGGAGCTTGGTCAGCCATGTTCCCTACGTACCCTCTCGTTATTCCCATGATTCCCCGTTGCACCTATTCTCCGCAACCGTCGGTTCAGATCTATCTCGGGTACGGTCACTGCACTCCAATCGTTGTATCTCCAATCTCTGCCTCGGTTGGTGGCACCTATGGTTCTTAAGGTTTTTGATTCCAAGAAAGAGAAAGAAAAGAAGAGGATTTCTCCTCTAGTTGCGAAGGATACTGCTTACTACAGATTCGAGTGAAATGGCTGGTGGTAAGCGTGGTAAGGTCGCTGCTAACGAATGGTGGGTGCGTGGAGAATGCTATGGATTCGAGCTCCATTTCCCTCTCGGTACTTAGATCTTCCTCTAAAACGTCTCCCATTCCTCTTTCCTTTGTTCCGCCGACTACATTGATTGGATACCGCTGGGCCTGCCTACGCATAAAGTCTAAGGATTCTCCCATAAAGCCATTGAATTGCCCTTGGTTGTCCTACCTTAGATCTTATTCCCACCTTGTTCTATTGCTCTTTCTCGATGGGGCGCTAGACCTCATTCTCTTTGAGACGCTTATTCAATTGATAGTGGCCCCTCCTTACGTTACTTTAATTGGGGAGGATGCGAGTAAGGAGCGGGTACGGGAGCTTGACCAGGAACAAGATAACGAGAAGTGGATTTGCCTGGGGTGGGCTCACTTTTCTGCCTTTTCCTCCCACGATTTAAGGATTGGCTCAAGCAACCTATCTTACTAATAAGAAAGTGGCTGCTAGTTGTAGCGCCCCTTTATCAAAATGATATTCTTCTGCGAGACTCCATCCAACCAAATCCCATTTTTGAAGGATGTATTCTCGGAAAACATCATCGCGAAAGCTTTCCGGTTGGAGGTGAGCTAAAATGGAATGACGGGGATTGGATGGCCTGGAAAGCTGGTAGGGTTTGGGGCGAGCTGTGGGCTACATTAGATATGGGTTGAAATGGCGAGAGCTGAGATGACGGGAAGAAGCAGACCCATCGAGAATCGAGGAATGACCATGTACTCCTTCCCTTACGGGGCTCATGGAGTAGCGTATTTCGAAAGAGGAAGACGGGGGGTGAGAAGCCATAGCAATATTATATGCATTTCGGTCGCCGGAGATTTAGAGGGGTGATGAGGCCGGGACGGCGGAGGGTGGTGGTGGGTTTGGTAAATTAAGAAGAAAGATTCAAGCTTTGAGGATGATGGGGTTTGTTATGGTGGTGTAGATGACGGTGGTTATGGTGGTGTAGATGGCGGTGGATCCGATGGTTGGTGGAGGAGAATTTTGTTTTATAATTTTTTTTAAGTCACGGGTTGAAATGTTTCCACACCCTCTCTTTAGGGATAGAGAGGATTGGAGAGGGTAAAAATGACATGACTCACTATCATTGATGAAATGAGAGGGTTTCATGGGTTCCATGAGTACCAGTCCTTACACCCTTACTTACTATTTGAATAATGAATCGTGATTACTTTCATTATGCATAAAAAAATGGATAAATACCAAAATGGATATTTGACCAAAAAAGTTATCAAAAATGGACATGTATAAATAGCCGGCTATTTCATGGATATTGTAAGACAATAGCCGGCTAAACTGGCTAAACTTAGCCGGCATAAATTTTCGTGCATTCCTTTTTATAGAGTACGAACTAATGGCAAGCCGACACGTGACAGGCTTAGCCGACGCCTTTTCTGAAAAAAGGGAATGTGGTCACGGAAATTTATACCGGCTAAGCCATTTAAACGGCTATAGCCGGCTATTTAAGCGGGTCATGTGTCGATTTGCCATTGGTCCGTACTCTGTAAAAAGGAACGTGGGCATGGAAATTTATGCATGCTAAGCTTAACCGGTTTAGCCGTCTATTGTGAGAGAGTGTCCATTATTCCAGCGGCTAAATAAGCATGTCCATTTTGAGATAACGTACTAATTCCAGCATTACGTGAAACCTTTATAGCCACGGTTATTTAAAAGAGACTCTGTTCCCTCATTAAATCGATCAATTAGATAAATAAATTTCCGGGATGTTACATTTAGCCATCTGTTTAGAGATAATGTCTATAAATTCGTAGGTTAAAAGTCAGTATATTTCTCCGTTAATGGTGGTTGGCGGCAATAGTATGAAAAACTCGACGATAGTAATGTGGTGGACGGGGACGTAGACGACAGAGACGGTGGTGGAGGTGGATGGATGGTGAAGGCTGAACCAAAACAGCTCGATGGATGGTGAAGGATGAACCAAAACAGTCGGATGGATGGTGAAGGCTGGGAGGCGATCGAGGGTGATTTTGGAGGGTGGGAGACGACATAATGATGATGTTGGTGATTTAGGGCATGCAAAACCCTATGGCGACGACATGCCATCGCCATAGGTGAACCAAAACGACGTCGTTTTCCATTTCATTTATTCCAAAACTAAAAAAATATTAAAAAAGGCTACCGTATAGTGACGAGTAGTCGTCGCTATAGGTTGATTTATATATTTTTTAATTATATTATATATTAATTCAGATTAAAAGAAAAGTAAACAAATTAAATCCTTTTGCGACTACAAGTCGGGATAAATTTTTTAAATGGCGTGTTAAATTTCAAGCATCCCCCCTAATCTATGACGACGACACGTCGTCGGGAACGATGAAAAAACCTAAAAATCTAAACCGGCCTACTGTGACGACATGTCGTCGGTGTAACATATCCTATGACGACGACGTCATGTCGTCGGTGTTAACTTCGTCGCTGTAGTGACAATATTTGTAGGTAATAAATTGCAAATCCCCATCCGGCATGATTTAAAATCACTCGAGACTTCCACATGGGTACCTTTCATGTTAAAGACACGGTGATGTTTAAGTAGGGGTGTTAACTGATGGTTAACCGACATTCAGTTAAGCGGAAAATATCATATAACTAACAATCAGTTAACTAGATTGTCGGTTTTATTACCTGATCATTATTTGTCGTTAAATGTATTTTCAAAAGTAAATACCGTATACTCGTGTGACACTAGATATCTGTTAGGGTGGACGGAGTGGTAGTGCGGGTTGGGTGCGGGTAGGCCGGGTTTCACGGGTAACACCGCCGCAACAAGCCAGGGCTTGGAGAGGGCTTTTGCTCACGGGTTGTAAAGCCCGTTCTTACCCGTTATCTTCTCCATGATAACACTGTAACCGAGGAGAACATGCTCTGCTGCAAATGATCCATCTTGAAAAATTTGCATGTATCTCGCCGGAGATTTAGAGGGGTGATGAGGCCGGGACGGCGGAGGGTGGTGGTGGGTTTGGTGTCTTTAAGAAGAAGGATTCAAGCTTTGAGGATGATGGGGTTTGTTATGGTGGTGTAGATGACGGTGGTTATGGTGGATGGTGGTGTATGTTGGAAATTTAGTGAAAATAGATTTTTCACTAACTTTGATAAATGAGATTTTGATTCTCAAGTTGAGTGGTTAGATTGAAAATTTTGAAACTTGGTGTCTCTAATGAGAATTTGTTACATCTTTTGTGTAAATATGTAACAATTGTTTTAACTCATGTCATAACTAAAAAAACTTTTGATCTCTCTTCTTAATTACTTATGTTTTGTACTATTAAGTTTGGAGTAAAGTCTTTTTAATATGAACTCTTAGTTTCATTTTCAATGGATATACAATGAACATTTTGGTTCATTTTATGAAGAAGAAAAAAATGTAGTAAAGACTACACTTTTTAGAAAAGAAAGAAACATTAGAGAAATCTTAGTGTTAACAAGTTCATCGAATTGAGAGATAAGTTCTCTCTAATTTTTCTACCATCTCATACTTCATATTTTTCCTACTTTTTCTAAATACATAATTTACCCGGTGATACCTCGGGTGCGTGGACATCTCCGGCGGTACACGTACTGTTTTGGTTGTTGTACCCTGGGAGACAGACGTGTTCGTCTAATAGGAGGCGCGAAATCTGTTTTAAGGGACCCGTGTTGAACACGAATCCTCAACCAAAACCGTCAACATTTTAGTGTGTTAACTGTTGTAGTCAAGGAGCATAGTTGAAGACTCAACGTGGTGAAGACTCGAGTCAGGAATATTTCAAGAAGGCGTTCGTTGGAGTACCCGCTAATGACATCAGTCGAATTAATTTGGCGCATATAAATTGTATTTTATATCTTTTTCATTCGGTTTTGTGTATGACAATGTACTATTTATTTCCCATGATTAACGAGAGTATCGTTAATATTATTTTATAATAAAATGTTATCCAAGTTCCTACAATCTTAAAACAGATTTTGTGAGATTGTTGAGACAATCTTAAAAACCTTTTATAAGGATTTTGAGTTCACGAAATGATTTAAAAATAAAAATATTTTAGAGATTTTTGTATAATCTTATAAATATTTTTTTTTTTTGGAAATATCGTGTGTAGTACTTTTTGCTGTATTTGGATTTATAAAGATTGGAGTACAATCTTAAAGCATATACCGTGTTACAAAACGAATGGTTTGATTCAACCGTTTGATTTTAAAACAATTTTGTAATCGTTTAAATTTTTTCTAACATGTGTGTTAGATCGGGTTTATTGGTATAAACCATACGTTTCGTGTAAACGTTAAAATTCTCTAACATTTGTGTTAGACGGGGTTTATTTTACAAACAATACGTTTTTTGTAAACGTTTCTTTTTTTTAACATGCGTATTAGATAACAGTTTATTGTAGAATCCAACGGTTTTAATTACGTTTTGTCCAAACGTATTATTTTCTAACGAGCGTATTAGAAAAGATTTAATGTATAGACATTTTTTTTTGTAAATTTTTAACAATATCATGGTAAATGATGTTATCTAGTTTAATGAGAAGAACTCATACTGACTTAGAATCTTTCTAAGTATGTGACTTATGACAAGGTTAGTTCTAGTAGTCAGTGTTGGTAGCTTAAACTATGGCATGTTTTGCTTTAGTTAGCTCAGAGGCTCTTGTGAGCTAATGTAATTTGAGTTGAAACAATGATGAACTCATTAATACAAAGATTTATATCTTTTCATGAGTGTCTAAATGTCGTCATAAGTGAAGTTTGATCAAATTGCAAGAAATGTGAGTGGGAGAAGGCATTTAAGAAACAACCCTTTAAGGTATGCTTGTGTGAGAAGTTTTCTCAAGCACATGTAGAAAGGGAGAACCTTTCATTACCCTATGTGGATGTTATCCAATAACACTTAAATGTGGGGGTGACTTGCATTTGAATCTAGAATGTTTGGCAATAAGTATTTGGTAATCCAAATTGATATTGCAAACGCGTGACCAAGTGGAGTACAAAAAGGTCATAAGGAATCTATCTAGTGTAACTAGTTACATGACTCGATGTCAATTGGTTAGAATCTTGCTAGATGTCTGTACCCAAGGCATAGTGGAGATGTGTTCGCCTTGAAATGAGAATTTTACTCTTCAAAGACAATCATTATAACAAGATGTTATAGTCTTAAAGAGCTTGGAAATAAGAAATATTAACTTGTTAGATAAGAACACATCATAACAAATTATCTCAAAAACCATTATCTATCACTTCTTCAAGTCAATACAGATAATTGTAATTGAGATAAGTTGTTATGACGTGTTCTTAACTAGCAAGTTAATATTTCCTATTGTCAAGCTCTTTAAGACTATAACATCTTGTTATAGTGATTGTCTTTTAAGAGTAAAATTCTCATTTCAAGGCGAATACATCTCCACTATGCCTTTGGTACAGACATCTAGCAAGATTCTAACCAATTGACATCGAGTCATGTAATTAGTTACACTAGATAGACTCCTTATGACCTTTTTGTACTCCACTTGGTCACGCGTTTGCAATATCAATTTGGATTACCAAATACTTATTGCCAAACATTCTAGATTCAAATGCAAGTCACCCCCACATTTAAGTGTTATTGGATAACATCCACATGGGGTAATGAAAGGTTCTCCCTTTCTACATGTGCTTGAGAAAACTTCTCACACAAGCATATCCTAAAGGGTTGTTTCTTAAATGGCTTCTCCCCTCACATTTCTTGTTATTTGATCAAACTTCACTTATGACGACATTTAGACTCTCATGAAAAGATATAAATCTTTGTATTAATGAGTTCATCATTGTTTCAACTCAATTTACATTAGCTCACAAGAGCTTCTGAGCTAACCAAAGCAAAACATGCCATAGTTTAAGCTCCCAACACTTACTATTGTAACTAACCTTATCATAAGTCACATACTTAGAAATATTCTAAGTCAGTATGAGTTCTCCTCATTAAACTAGATAACATCATTTACCACGATATAGTTAATCCAGTTTTTCATAAGTTATATTAATCTCCTTATATTGAATGAAGATAATCTTTTTGTCCATTCACAAATTCTTTCTTGTCTAAGTACATAGTGAATGTTTGTAGTTAATTTGTCTCCTCGGAGCATCATAATTTAAGTAGTACTAGTCTAGCATGCTTTAGACTACAATACTCAAGCATGTGAACAAAAGATGCATCATTCTGATTCTTCACAGCCTTAAGGGATATCACAAAATTCCTTGTCAACAATCATGCCTCAGTTTAGACAAGTCATGAGACTTATTCTACATTCAAGTTAGGAACATAACCTGTTTACTTTTAATTTCCAAGGTTTCACCATTAATTCATAAGCACTTAACCATAAGTCTTAACTCGATTAACTTTGGTGAACACATTCATCACCCACAAAAGGTTGAATTTTACAAGTGTACAATCACTTTTATGTTGAGATGAAATCAATTAGGTTGATACTTAACAACATGACATTCAACTCATTTGTCTTTAATTGATTTGCACACTTGTCTTGTTGTTTCCTTGAAGTTATGTATATTTAGGATATTCTTCCAAGTTGAATGTTAAAACCTCCACTACTTCCAACAACAAATGGTAAATATTTCGTAACGAATGTCACTCAATTCATTAAAGATTTATACTAACATATATTTCTTTCATATGTCAAAATTCACACTTGTGAATATGCTGGACCGCGCCACTTGTACGTCAGAGCCACGCTATGGCACCAAGCACCCGCGGGTCTGTGCTCCCTAATAGGTACACGCCACATGGCAGTCACGCCTCGTCGTTGGTCCGTGCCACCAGGCGGAACAGACAGCCATGCCACGCGGATACGCGGTCTGGACAGGCAGGCCATGCAGACAGCCGGACTCCTCAAGGCGCCCACTCCACACGAGACTCGGACAGCCGCCACCCTAGTTTGGAGAAGAAAACATTTAGTTACTAGCTGCTTCTGAAGGTCAAGTCCTCTTGTCTGAAGCTCTCCACAAACAGTATGACGAACGATTTCAGCTTCTTGAAGTAGATTTTAGAAATCACAAAGCATCACTCCAAGTAATTGAAACTCATGTGGGGTAGATTGCGAAGCTAACATCTGAAAGACAACCGGGTAGCCTTCCAAGCAACATGGAGACTAACCCAAAGGCAAATATGTGTGTGATTACTCTTTGCAATAGCAAGGTTTATCCCAAGCCATAGTATCCACCAGTCACAAAGACTCATTCCAATCCACCTATCGAAGATTTGAGACGAGTCCCGATCAGCAGCACAAATGATGAAGTAACATCAAAACTTTATGATGTGTGTAAACTATATATATATTTTTATAAGTTTTTTTTTACACAATTTGAGTTTTAAAAAGGGTTTTCACCAAAGACTAATCACACACACACCGGACAGTGTACCCGCCGGATAGCAATATAGTAAAGGTAATAACCGGATATCAATCCGTGGACACGGTGGAATGCATTAATAGACCGGAACTAAGATTCAATAAAGTGATGGTATAAAGATATTTTGAAGAGTTTGTTTTACTTAACTAGCATGCAAATATATAAACTAAGCTAAAATCACAAGTCAAACAATCAAGGAGAAAATATCACTTCGGTGTCGAATCCATCTAGAATACATTCTGTACACTCATAGAAAAATGGCAAATACACGAAACATAAATTGACTAAATTCTTGTCAGAGATATCTAATCAAATGACCATTCGGAATGCTAGCATGAATTACACAAACCAACCACCTAAAGTCATACAATGAAGCTCACGTGTTTAACAATCATGTCAATGTTTATAAAGATTGAACTAGCTTCCGGTTAAGGTACACTAATCCAACAACTAGTTGTAAAGATAATATGAACAACACACTACCCACCTCAAGTTGATTAAATTAGACAACAATATGCATTTCTTCAACATACAATGTTCATACAAATGTTATATAAATTAGGAGAATGTGTCAACAATTCCTAGATAAACATAAAACTAAGCATGAAAAATCATAACAAACACTTTGTCTTTCCAAACATAAGCATAAGGATACACATACAAATATAATGATTCATAAATAAGACTTCATTCACAATTCCTAGTCAAATGCCATAAGTTAGTATAAATACATACACCAATCCATAAATATAAGCATAAACCACAAGTTTTTCAACATAATATGGCATACACAAATACAAGTCTTGTAAACAACTCAAAATACTTGAATACATAATTTCATCGAAGAATAATCATACGGTTGTCATAACATTAACATAAACTATGCCAAAAATCCATGAATGTTGTCAAATGTATTTAAACTTAATCTAAACCAAAGTGAACAAGAGTTCTAGCTCATCATGAGCACAAAAATTACAAATAAGCAGGGAAAAATAGTGAGAAACATGATATGAAAACAATAATCAAACCACTCCTCCAAGTCTAGATGTTGTTTTTGATGTATGGTGATCCTCTTGATGTTGTATCCTCTCCAAAAAGCTTGAAATGTGGCTGGAACAAGGATAATACGAGCTGGAACAGTGGGTTTTTCTCTAAAACATAACCTGAATTGACCCATCATAAAGCAAACGGGTGGAAACTGCCACATGTAGACCTGCTATTTATCTTGAGTAATTTTCATGTTTTACTCTACTTTTCAGGCTACATAAACTACTTTTGTAAATTTGAAAGCAAGAATGGGTCAAAGTGGGCAATACCCACAAAAAAACGTAACTTCACTTAGACCCAAATTTTTGAAAAGAGACCTATCTTAATGACACATTTTACTAAAAAAGACATCTTATGAAAAAAAGACCTTTTGTGGGATGGTTAAAAGTCTATTTAGATTTAAAGAATCCGTAATTTTCAAATTTTTTTTACCATATATGGTCAAACATTGTAAAATGCATTCATTATTTTATTAGCGATAAAACTATTTTATAAACTGAGTCAGAAGTCCTAAATTTCATAACCATAGAAAGATAAGCTTAGACCTTGTGGTTATTAAATCATTTTTAACCTTCTTTTACAAGTATGGTTTGCTGGATAAAAGATCGGTGAAGGAAGTGGAAGTACCCGAAGGGACGCTCAACATCAAGTTGCCGAGTCATCTCTTATGAATTTGGCAGGTATAATTTTTGTTACAAAAATTATGAAAGTTAATTAAGGCTCATTCCTTGACCCGGAAAAATCTGGTTTTGAACTAGACTTGACTGGAACCAAACCGAACGGGTACCAGATCAGACCAAGGACTGATTTGTTTTCCTGTATCAAGGGCCAAGAACTGACCACACATAACCAGCCATTGTCTTAAATCACCCTCTATTTTATTTTTTGATATATCTTTGTATATATTGTTTCTAGCCATAGTCAGGATATATTAATTAATAAGTGGCAACAACGATCCTAACCATTTGACCTGTTAGATATAAACATAGCCTGAAGCGACCCATCATAAAGCAAACGGGTGGAAATTGCCACATGTAGACCTGCTATTTATCTTGAGCAATTTTAATGTTTCTTTACTTTTCAGGCTGCAGAAACTGCTTTTGTAAATTTGAAAGTAATAATCGGGCAATACCCACAAAATAGAAAACCTTCATCCAGGTAACTTCACTTAGACCCAAATTCTTTGAAAAGGTTGACTTTGTTTATGCATTATGTGCCGCTTGAGTAAATTGTGTTAAATATAATAAGAATCGAGATGTATATTAATAATATAGGTTGACCCAAGTAGATATAAGTTCATTATGTAAGTTCATTATAGGTTAATGACAGAAAGGTATAAGCCTGAGCTATCAATATTTTCAACTACATTGCTGTTTTATGTATATTAGAACGGGGTAATTGACAAAAATGGTATTAAAGAAGTATATACTACAAATCTGATATACAAAGAAATATGAATGATGAACTCAAATACACATGTGCTTATTTGCACTATTTAACATTATCCAAGGAAATATCTAAGGGGTATTAAAGAAGTTTGTACTACAAATCTAATATACAAATGTGCTTAATTCACTACACTTATGTGATTCTGTCAATTTTCAGATACAAGTGCCGATGACATCTTACTTCAGATTCTAATCTAATGTTAAACTTTTTAAAATTTTATTTTACCTTTTAATAAAAAGTAACCTCACATATTTATATTTTTCTTTCTGTAACTACATTAACTTTTAATTACATATTAGATATTTGAACTTCTTAAGAAGAGGGTACCCTTTTATGCAATTTTGAAGCTTATCTTATTATTTCTTTTTTGGCTGCAGAAGTTGGGAAAGCTAAAGCCCCAGGTGTCCATGGATTAGGGCATGATTTGCACTTTTGATTGGTTTTGTTTCGTCATTAGCTGGTGGAGTGAGTTACTGCTTTTTAAAGGCTGCAGCAAAGGCTTCTGACCAATCAGTGTAAGAATGCCTTATCATTATATTGTTTTCTGTTTGTTTCTCAAATTAGATTCAAAACCACTATTTTCTTAAACTTCAAGGCAGTATATGTTTAAGGGTTGTACGCGTTATATTTGAATGAATTTAGTTTTGTTTATAAGTTTTTACAATAATAATGATTACCCTTTCTGAATGAATTTAGTTTTGTTTATAAGTTTTTACAATAATAGAATTCTTGATTACCCTTTCTGACTTGAGTCATATTTCAATTATTTGTATGGGTTATGAAAATTTGACTCATTTCCACCATTACAATTTAAACCCCTTTGGATTTTAGTTCATCAAAGAGAGCTAGAGATATGGAGTGTGAAAGACAAAATGTAGTACGTGCCATTATCCATAGTTAAACGTAGAGACCGACTGAAACTATTAATCTTAGATAAAGATGGTAAACTTACCACTAGAACATCAAATGTTGTATACAGAGAAATATTTAGAGATTTGTGAATTATAACTATAACTTTTCATTTTTAATTATTATATGTGATATGTAATTTCAGTTAAGTATTTACAGATTTATAAATTATATGGTTTTCATTTAGAGATTTGTGATATGTAATTTTTCAACATGTGTTCAAAACGACGTAATACTGTAACATCTCGTATTTCGAAAGCGTTAGATCGGGCACAAGATATACATTTAACCGAGGAAGGGGGGATGAAGTAGGCCATGTGCCTTGGGCCTGAACGCATGGGCAGAAGGAGAGGGAGTTGGGCTCCATAAAACCCCAACTTCATCCTCCACCCTCATTTTTACACCATTTTCATTTCACAAGTTAGAGAGAGAGAGAGAGAGAAGGTTTTGGTTTTGCTCCAAGATCGATCCAAACTTCTTCTCCCGTGTTTACTCGAAGTTTAGCTGAAGAAACAAGTCGATTAGAGGTAAGAAACATGCTCAGATATGAGTTTTTGTTGAAAATGTGGTTATAGGGTTTCTTGGGTATAATCACATAAAGGTCAGATTTTTATGTTTAAAAACACATGAAAAGTATAGATATGGCGTCATGGGAGTTGGAGAAATGATTTGAACGTAAAACGTTATGATTTTGGACTGAAAACGGGTCTGATTAGAATCTGTGTTCTTGAGCCGACACTCAAGAGTCGGCCACCTTCATGTGGCGACTCTTGACGAAGAAGAAGAAGATGAGAATCGGCCAAGTGAGAGTATCGGCCCTTCTATAGCGTGACACAAGTCCTGGCGACTCTCTAGAGTATCAGCCGACTTTTGAGAATGTCGGTCAACTCTGTCAACCGACTCTTGAGAGTGTCGGCCAACTCGGTCAGCCGACTCTTGAGAGTGTCGGCCGACTCTCTCAGCCGACTCTCCGGTGTATCAGCCGACACTAGCAAATTTAACCGATTTCATGTGTTGTATTCGTACTGATCGCGTAACCCGAGTTTTTAGTTTTAGTAGACAACTTATCAGGTGAGTTCTAATCCCCTTTCTTGCCTACTTTTGTGGTGGTGTGCATACTTAGTGAACAATGTGTTTATTATATATATTTTATAGTAATAAACGATGGCGAAAGTCACGAGTTAATAACAAAGTTTAAAGAGGCAAACAAAGTTTTACGAATGATAATATGAAACGTTTACGAGCAGTGAAGATGTTTTTTTAAAAGAAGAATGAATGTAAAGTCTTAAAGAAAGTCATTTCGTTAACAAGGGAAGTAAAGATAAAGTTTTCGGGAATAAATACCAAGTCAAGCTACGGTTCCTACGGGGACAAATGTTACTGTGTACAGAGAGTCAGTTATGGCTCAGTGCCTATAGTAGGGCTTAAGTGCCTATGGTAGGGCTTAAGTGCCTATAGAAGGGCTCAGTGCCTAACGTAGGGCCTATAGAAGGGCTCAGTGCCTACAGTAGGGCTCGGTGCCTACAGTAGGGCTCGATGCCTATAGCAGGGCTCAAATGCCTAAGCAGGGCTCAGTGCCTAAGCATGTTTTGTGCCTAAGTAGTTACAAATGGCATTAACGGCATGGTGACAACGTCTTGACACTAGTCAGGACTGTCACAAAATGTTACGGTGATGCATCGTGTTATCTTCCCTTAATTGTCGGCCACTGGACTGGAGTCATTTGGGGCAAATATGGGAAGAAATGGAAGTTAAAGATAAGTTTCGGTTAAGATAATGTATGCACGAGTTAAAAGATACTATAAGTAAAGTTTTGCCTCAAGGGCAGTGTGTATGTATTAATAAATCTTTTGTATGACCAGTGTTGTAAAAATCGCTTGGCGCTAGTCGGGCGGTGGGGTAGGGCCTAGGCCTATGCAGGATTAATCGGGGCCTAGGCGGGATTAATCGGATTGGAATTTTTATATGTAATTTTCAGTTTTTTATATATATACACACATTTTTATATGTAATTTTTATAAAAATGTTCATTTTTAAACCACACCAAAGGTTTTCGCCGGAATTTGGCCGGAAATTTCAGGTTTTCACCGGAGTTTGGCCGGAAATTTCAGGTTTTTGCCGGAATTTGGCCTCCTAGGCGCGATTTGGACCGTCTAGCGATTTTTGGACTGACTAGGTCAAAATTCCTCCTTAGCCGAGTGTCTAGCGACTAATTGGCGCCTAGGCGCGATTTTTACAACACTGTGTATGACTGATTTAAAGTAAACGTTAGAAGCGTTGCTGTTTTTTAGTATGCATATCAGTTAAGTGCAGGTGGCAGTTTGGATGCTTGACTGGCTTGAGGAGTTACCTAAAGAGAAGATTTGACATCCCGTTTTTACATTCAGTATTTTATGTTTAAAGTTATGATGTTTTAAGACAAGTTTAAACTCGTACCAAACCAGTATGTTTAAGACATGTTATGTATTCCGCTGCGTATGTTAAAGTTTAAATCGTTTCCGCTGTGACAGTGAATGTCTTATGTTTATGAGTTATGTATTGTTGAGTAAATCTAATAACTGAGGACTCTCGGGTTTGGGGTCTTACAAATACATGCATTTATATCATATGCCTATAGTTCTTTTAGAAATTATATTATATTTTAAACGATGTATTTTTTTTTTCTATGCAAGTGAGTGAGGCTCTTGCACGGGCAGGGCTAGAGCTATCTAACCTTATTCTTGGTATTGACTTTACCAAGAGCAATGAGTGGACAGATAAAATTATAATTCTCAGTAACTTTCTAATTACTTATCCATATTGGCTCATGCTAACCATGCTTTTGGTAAATAGGTTCAAGATCCTTCCACATAAAAAAGTTTACATCATATTGGAGATGGTTTAGATCCCTATAAAATGGCAATATCCATTATTGGGAACACCTTAGCAGCTTTTGATAAAGATAATTTAATCCCCTGTTATGGATTCGGAGATGGTATAGTTTTGTAAGCAAGTAATTTGTTCTTTATAAGGATACTATGTAACATCCTGATTAAATTTATCTGATAATTTTATTGGTGTTTTACATTGATGATCAGAATTTGTAGGTTATGTTATTTATTTTTGTTATGAAGAGTCTGCTAAAGTTTGGATTTGGGGATGAGGTTTATTGATAATTTATTAGCAGTCTTACCTATTTGTCAATTGAGAAATTCATTAAAGTTGAGGTGGATTAGGGTTTTGGTGACATAATATAGCCTTTTGTATTCTTAATCTTGGTCAAGTTGTCAAATTCAGTAGACAGTAAACACCATATAACCTTTGATGTTCTTGACAGGTAGCTATTGAAGATGTAACGTGTAAGTCGGTAATCTAGATCCAAGGGTTAGTGAACGAGATATCAAGGATGAATTTCGCACCTTTACAAAATTTAATGGGTACCCATGCTTCTCCAGAACATAATCTTGGACCCATTTATTTTTGTAATCTTAAACGAGTCAAATGAAAAAAGTTACCTAAAAAAGAAACAGGTTGACTGGGCGTATGAAATGTATTTTAATGCATAAAAACTTCTAATCGCTTTATTTAAACATTTGGGTTGTTAACGTTTTACCCCGTGTAACACACGAGTTTAAAGCTAGTACCTTAAATATAACTTTTAAAAATATATTCTAAAAAATAAAACTTCAACGTGAAAGTAATTAATGTTTGTGACCAATCCTGACTAAGTTATTATTATCTAAAGCTGTCACTGCAGCAAGCCAGCAAGTTGTGGACCAATCGAACTGTTTGCAGACTTGTGAACGACTAGAAACAAACTGAAAAGGGCCTACAGCTTCAATACGTTAAACCTGAAACCAAGAATTAAACAAACAAAAAATTTAGTGAAACAAACTGTGAATGTTTCACGCAGCCCGATAAGCAATCCGACCGCTCAGCCCGACTCGTATTTCTGTTCTGTACTTTTGGCCGTTCACAGTGGCGAAGTTTGAAGAAAAACGCAAGGGAGGCCGAGATTTTTTTCCCTATATGGGGGGCCGGAACTAGAGGTGCACAAAAAAACCGGTTTTTTTTACCCGGTCCAAACCGGCAAACCGGTTTGGGATAAACCGGTTTGGAGCAAACCGATTCGGGTTAGCCTAAAACCGCCGGTTTGAAGCTTTCTGGGTGTAATCGGGTAGGGGACCGGTTTGTGTGAACCGGTTTGATAAACCGGTTTAAACCTGTTTTGGTGCTGAAAAAACTAGCCGTTTTCTAACGGCTATATAGCCGTTGGGGTCATTTTAGCCGTTTTTTTTTTGCCTTTTTCACCTCTAATTCACTATAAATAGGTGGTGGGTGTTTAGGTTTGATCACACCTCTTTCCACACTCTCTAATCTCTAAAACCGCTCTTTAAACGCTCAAAAACGCTCTCTAAACTCTCTCTAAACTCTAAAAAAAAGCATGGCAAGTTTTGGTGTTGGTGGTTCCTCAAACGAAGTTACCGTTGTGGAAATTTGAGCAACAAAGAGAAATCCGGCAATTTGGTGCAATTACGATCTATGTTTGTTGTCAAACGGGAAGGAACATGCTCGGTGCAAGATGTGTGGTGCGTTTTTGGGGAAAGATTCAAACACTAGTTTGAAAACGCATATGGAAAAATATAAATAAACGTCGAACTTTATGTTTTATATTTGTTATATATTTTTTTTGATTTTATATTAAAAATATAAAATTTATTTGAATTTTTTTTAATAAAAACCGGTTTAAACCGGTTTTTAGGGCAAACCGGTTTGTAACCAACCCTAACCGGTTTGACCAGTTAGACATTTTTCACCTCCGCAACCGGTTTAACCCGAACCGGTTTATGGCCAAACCGGTTTTGACTTTTCGTTGACCAAACCGGTTCGGTTCAGGTTGAACCGGTTTGGGTTAAAAAACCGATTTGTTCACCTCTAGCCGGAACTATAAAATTTCCGGCCGAATACGTATAAATTAACACTACTGAACAAAAAACTGACCGAATACGTATAAATTAACACTACTGAGCAAAAAATCGAGAGGAGACCCCAAGGGCCCTACTTATACTTCGCCCATGCGTTCACAGTGGTGTGAGTAGAGGTGCACAAATCGGTTTTTTAACCCAAACCGGTTCAAACCGACCCGAACCGGTTTGGTCAACGAAAAGTCAAAACCGGTTTGGACCCAAACCGGTTCGGGTTAAACCGGTTTCAGAGAGGGAAATATGTAAAACGGTCAAACCGGTTCGGGTAGGTTTTAAACCGGTTTGCCCCTTAAATCGGTTTAAACCGGTTTTTATTAAAAAAAAAATCAAATAAATTTTATGTTTTTAATATAAAATCCAAAATAAAATATAACAAAATTAAAACATAAAGTTCAACGTTTATTAATATTTGGATAGTTCGGAAATTAAAAAACATAACAAGATAAAATTGTAAAACATTACAAAAAGTATAACAAATATAAAACATTAAGTTCAACGTTTTATTTTTTGGAATATTGATTGATTATTCTTGTGCGTTGTCTTCAGAACTAGAGCTTCGTAGCCTTGCATCTTCGGCTAGTTCTTCATCCGTGACTGGTTCGGATATTCCAAGATCAACCTCGTTGTTGTGTATGACTTCTTCGGCTTGAATTTCATCTTCGAGAGAAGTTTGGTCTTGTATCCTATCCATCGCATCCAAATGGTCCTTCAAACAAATGCACATTTCCATCGCTAGGGGTGTGAGTCTAGTCCTTCGTATCGATAATACCTTGCCACTAAAAGAAAACGCAGATTCCGAAGCTACCGTGGAAGCTTGGACGGTTAGTACATCACGGGCCATGGCGGAAAGAATCGGAAACGAAGCTTCGTTTTGTTTCCACCATGCCAAAATATCAAACTCCTCAAAAACGGTAGGAGGCATAAACGCTAAAAAGTTTGTGCCAACATACCTTCCGAGTTCGCTACCCGGGGTGGTACCTCGAGCACGTTTACTAAATTCATTTAACATTTCGTTATATAAATTCAAGTTAACATCTCTCGAGCTACCACTTGATGATGTACCCATTGTATCATGTGGAGTCGGAGTTGTACCATATTTATGTAAATAAACATCAAATAAATCTTATAAACATTTGTTAAAATATGTTTTTGTGCCTTGTGCAAAATGGATGTCTTCGCTATCCAAATTCAAAGCGTAAGTAATTCTATCAATCAAGATTTCAACCCCGTAAACATTTATGGTAGGGTTTAACGCGGCGGCGCAAGTTATAACGGGAGGGATTTCTTTAAAATATTTCACTAATTTTTCTTTCATCGGTTCTATCATTTTTGTAAAAAGATCGCTTTTATTTTCAAGCTCAGACAACTTGTTAGCCATTAAATATATTTGTTTTAGTGTTAATGGACTTGTGGAATAATAAACACCGGATAAAAAAGTTGTGGCGGTTTTGAAAACTTCAAGCAATTCGGTTACGTCTTTTAAAATGTTCCAATTTGTAGACGGAAAGTTTTGAATTTTACGACGAGGTTTTGAGGAAAGCATATCATGAAATATTTCTAAAGTTTCTCTTTGTCGTAAAGCGCTATAAAACATAATATAAGTCGAGTTCCATCTTGTCTCGACGTCCCAATTCGGGCCTAAGCAAATATTATTCGTATCACGACAAAATTTAATATAATCATGGTATCTTTTTTCTGTTACTAAAAATATCTTTAAGCATTTGTCGAAAACTATATGTTAAGTTTGAAACCTCTTCAATTGCAAGCCCGGCTTGCACCGCCAAGTTAATGATGTGTGCGACACATCGACTATGGAAAAAAACGCCGTTGCAAACGGGTTTATATTTAATTTTTAGTTTTTGAACCGCATTTGTATTATTAGATGCATTATCAAAAGACATTGAAAAAAGTTTATTTTGTAATTTAAATTCGTTAATAACACCATCCAATATATAAAATAAATTTTCGCCGGTGTGTGGATATTCAAACAAGTCAAAAGCGATTGTACGCTTCATCATTTGCCACGTATTGGGATCAACCCAATGCGCGGTAACGCAAAGGTACGAATCGGGTATACCATGTGGAGCCGACCAAACATCGGTGGTTAAGTTTACACCGGTTTGCAAATTTTCAAAACCTAAAATTAATTCTTTTTTTGCTTTTTTCCACATTTTTATACAATCTCGTCTAAGGGTTGTGCGACTTACTTGGTGATAACGAGGTTGGAGTGTCTCTTGAATCATCTTTGTCAAGCGCGGATTGTCAAAGTGGTTGAACGGCAATCCTTCTTGAATCACTAACCTCGCCATTCGATCTCGAACAATATTTGGATCAAAGTTCCAAATTCCTCATTCGCTTGTCATCGAGGCTTGACCTTCACTTGGAATTCCCTTCAATGACGGGCAAGATCTTTCCATATGCGTTTTCAAAGTAGTGTTTGAATCTTTCTCCAAAAACGCACCACACAACTTGCAACGAGCACGTTCCTTTCCGTTTGACAACAAACATAAATCGTAATTGCACCAGATTGCCGGATTTCTCGTTGTTGCTAGAATTTGCACAACGGTAACTTCGTTTGAGGAACCACTAACACCAAAACTTGCCATGTTTTTTTTTGAGTTTAGAGAGCGTTTTTGAGCGGTTAAAGAGCGGTTTTAGAGATTAGAGAGTGTAAAGAGAAGTGTGATCAACCCTAAACACCCCCCACCTATTTATAGTGTTTTATGGGTCCAAAAAACTCCAAAAAAAGGGCCAAAATCGACCCCAACGGCTAGAACTCGCCCAACGGTTCAAACCGGTTTGAAAACCGGTTTCCTAACCCGGTTTAGCCAAAACCGGTCCCAACCCGATTTTTTTTCAGAAATCCTCAAACCGGTTTGAAACCGGCGGTTTTTGGGCAACCCGAACCGGTTTGGTCCAAACCGGTTTAACCCAAACCGGTTTGCCGGTTTGGACCGGGTTAAAAAAAAAACCGGTTTTTTTTTTGCACCACTAGGTGTGAGTGGCAGCTTAACTGCTAAACTTGGAACAAGCTTATCCTGGCCAACAGGCCCAGGCCCAAGATTTTGAGAAGGGCTTTTCTCCTGACGTGTGGTGGGCGTCCTATTTAATTAGCATATGAACATATTTACACCAACAAACCTAGAATCAAATGTTCATTGAACAGTTTTTTTTAAAGGCAAATTTCTTTATTTCTGTAGGAGTGAGACTTGAATCGATGACATACTTAAACCTTGATATTCCTAAAAGATTTTCCTTTACCATTGGGCCACCAACCCTAATGGTATTTATTGAACAGTTAGTAAATGGTTTGATAAGAAATCCGTTTATGTTAATTCATTTAATAAATACACAAACCTAACACAAGTTTTTTGTTGTTTTAATTAAATGAACACATGTTCGTTCGTTCATTTACGTTCGCGAACATTCGTTTATTTCCATCCATTTACGTTTATCATGTTTGTTCATTTACGTTCGTTTATATCTGTTCACTTATGTTTGTTCGTTTACATTCGTTTATACATTCATTCAAATTTATTTATTACTAATATTAATTTAAAACCAATTAATTTGTTTTTTATATTTTAAAACCCTTAAGCCCAATTTAAATCGGCAACATTTCCCTTTAACTCCCCAAATATGCGGATAAACCGCAAACTCGAATGAGTAAGGAGAAATAGCTAACAATTTTTTCTTAAATGTCAACCCCTTAAAATGTATACCTATCTTAAATGAGATAGAATATTTAGAATGCAGTCCCAAAGGGGACAATCATAAATTTATCTTTATTAGATAAATTTCGAAATAGTATATTTTAAAGGGTTATCTTAAATAATCATACACATTTACACATACATAAATATGACATACATACACATACACGTATATAAATGACATAAACATACATATATACACACATAAACTTTCATAGACATACATATAAATCATATGCATTTAACATACGTAGGGTTAAAATCAAATGATAATCAATTTTTTAAGGTAATAACCATGAACCACTTTAAGCCAATCAAATAATTTAGATTATATATTATTTTTATTTATTAAGAAAGGTGTTTTAGTAAATGACTTTTCATTTTATATTAGGTAATTATTTATTTTAAAAATCAATTTATTTATTTTAAAAATCAATCCCTTCTTTATCTCCTTTAATATCGATTATAGGCAAACATTGTTTAACCTACGAATCATCTTCTTCCCTAAACTCCAAAGTCTTCGTTTTCTCCATCAAGGTTTACTTGTTTTTGCAGATCAACAACCACAAGAAACGCAAAATCACATTCAACACAAGAAAACAAGGGATCGTCAAGAAAGCTCGAGAACCTGCTACGGTTGGCTCCCTCCTCGTCCAACCACCTTTCCTTCATATTGAACCAGTGTTGCCGCCGCTGTTGGACATGCCGGTCGTGATGACTATCGCCGGAACCCTTCACCACCACCGATTTGGTCGGAAGGTTGCGAATACAAAATATGAGGGTGATGACGGAACGATTGGATGGTTGCCCTACTATCACCGCCGTTGAAGGTTTGAGAGTAATAAGCATCGAAAGATAACTTGAGCACAAACAAGAAGAAAGAGAATAGGGTTTTCGTATTATTTCATGTGTATAAGAACACAGGATTACAACCTTTTTATAGTAAAAGAAATGCAACAACTTTAACATAAAACTAGAAAATGCAAACGATAGTCTCATAACTTTATTCTCGAAACATAAAGCATAAAACCTGATCAAAACTCCATGTGTCCTGAATACCCGTTCTCAACAGTTAGCCACCTTGCATGTGAGAGTTTGAACATTTTCATCACCCCCTCTTGCTGCTAACTCCATGACACCCATTATCTGCCTGAAATACACAAACTTTTCACGAGCTAATGCTTTAGTAAGAACATCTTCCAACTGGTTCTCGGTGCCACAAAACTCTAAACGAATTTGTTCCAGAGTGACCATATCACGTACAAAATGGTGTTTAAGTTCAATGTGTTTGGAATGACTATGCTGAATGGGATTTTTGGATAAGTCAATAGCATATCGACGGTCACACTAAATAGCAGTTGCAGTGTCTTGAGGAATGCCCAAATCAAAGAGTATTCTTTTAAGCCAAAAAGCTTGACAGGTAGCAGCAGTAGATGCAACATATTCAGCTTAAGTACTCGAGAGGGCCACTGTGCTTTGCTTCTTTGAACTCCAAGTTACTACTCCGCTCCCCAGTGTAAACGCACTTGCTGAGATACTTTTTCTATCATCTATACTACTATCCCAGTCGCTATCAATGTAGCCCACTAGTTTGATAAGAACATCTTTTAAATATCAAATACCGAATCCAGTAGTACCATCAACATACCTCATGATTCTTCTAGCAGCACCAAAATGTAGTGTTGATGGGTCTTGCATAAACCTGAAAATTTAACTGATTGCAAATGCCAGATCAGGCCGGGTATGGGTCAGATAAATGAGGCCCCCAACTATACTTCGAAACTTTTCTGCATTTGTTTTGTCTGTCATATCATCCTTGAAGAGCTTCTCATTCAAGTTCATGGGAGTATCTTCAACTTTGCATTCTTTCATGCAATACTTGCTCAATAAATTCTTTGCATATTTTTCTTAACAAAGGAAAACTCCATGAGCAGTTTGCTTGACTTCTAATCCCAGAAAGTACTTTAATAAACCCATGTCTGACATTTCAAATTCACTCTCCATTCCTCTCTTGAATTCCTCCATAAGTTGAGGTAATGAGCTTGTGTAAACAATATCATCCACATACAAACAAACACAGATCATGTCACAAATTTCAATTCTCTTTTGTAACATCCATGATTTTTTCGGCCAAATTTTTAATTTTTTTATTTATTTATTTCACAACCCATTTCGATTCTGTACCTGTTCAACACAACATTTCACATTATACACTATTTTAAACATGTATCAATTTAACGTTTCAACTTAGCTTATACATAGTACTTTCTATTAAATATATAACATATGTATGTTATTTATATAAACATATATATACATATATATATATATATATATATATATATACCTTACTACAAAAATTAAATCAAAATAAAACTTACAAAGTTTAGTTACATCTTATATATATATATATATATATATATATATATATATATATATATATATATATATATATATATATATATCACTTTGTAAATCCTATTAAAATGAAAATTATTTCCTTTTATAAATAAATATAATAACAACTACATTTTTATAAATTTTATAAAAAGGAATGTAAGGTAATTAATGTTGAGCCTTGAACCCCATGGAGTCTTGAACCTCATGGAATCAAGTGTGAACCCTTACACATTAAATTGAACCCCATCATCCCCAAATGTTGAGCCCATTCATCCTATTCGACATGTTTGACTTTTAGAAAGTCAAACAACCCATATATCCCTACAATTCAACATTTTGATCAATCCAACTAGATGTATTGGACAATCCATGTTTACATAATCGGGTACCAATTGCATCAGGTCTGAAATAACATTCCAATTCAACTCAATTCGTAGCACAATTTGAATTTGGACAGTTTGACTACTCAGAGTCAAACAAAACCGGAATTATCGCTCAATTACAGAGAATCAAACATGTTCAATCCCGCAAATCACGCCCAGTCAATGCTATTACGAATTCAAACCTAAAACACGACCAAATTCATCATCGATTAAGCAAATTTATGCATAATTCATGCTAACAACTGTCGTCTTCAAGTCCGGATCAAATCGAACGATTTCGATTAAATTAAACAATCCAAATCACTCCCTCACCGTCGCATAGCCTTGTACAAACACTCTCAACCCTCCATCGATCCACATTTCACTTCCTGATGACCATCGAGTACTTGGAACAGCCAGCCCTTTGACTATGCCGTGTACTCTCACCCCTTCGATTAATCAGGTAAAAATTATGTCGTTTCATTCGTAATACATTTCTAAACATAAGCCCTCTGCCAATTCGTAATGACGGAGGGTATCGAACTCAATTCAAATTAGGGTTCTTGGTCCGATGATACGTGATCTGATTGAATTTGGCTTCCGATCTAATAATCGTTTAAATGGTTTTTGCTTTCATACTTAACCAGCGAAACCACTTGGTCCGACTGCTTAAGTCATTGCTCCATCGGACCAAGTGGCGAGGGTTCGAAACCCCCAACCCAGCCCCCTTTTTACGCACGCCTTAAGCCAGACCCGGCTTCCCTTATCGTTGCATGTTTAATACGCACCCGAACCAGATTAATTCCAAGTGTGGCCACTAGTCCAGTGGTTAATACTTGATGCTCTTACCAGGCAGACCCGGGTTCGACCCGGGCAAGCCATGTACATTTTCTAAACCGTTTTTAAAGTCCCAAAAATTTATAAAAAAATGTTTTTTTAAACCTTACAGTATTTTTAACAGAATAGAACCAAATTTGTTAATTCTCAATATAAATTCAATTTTATTATGAATTTCTTTGTTAAAATTTTATATTAAATGTTTAAAACAAAGATTTAGATATTTAAATAATTTAAGGAAATTAATTTCCAAATTGATATTAGTTTTATACAATACCCCTCGAATTTATAAAGTTTATAAAATTTTAACCCCATTTTTTTATATTTATTTTTAAATGATAATTAACTAAATAAATTCATTTATTTTAATCTGCAGAAAAAAAATATATTTACTATTAAATTTTATACATCAACATTATTTACACATCCTTATAAATAAATAAAGTAAAATTATTTATTTAATTTATATCTAATATAATTTACACATTATTTTTGTAACTAAATAAATAAATAGATAACAAATATTTAATTTACTTAGTTATTCAAACACAAACTATAATTATTTTAAAACTATTCGTTTCAATTCCCCCCTTTTTGGTAAAACACTCATTTCAAGTACAAACCACAATCACCTACTACAACTCAAACCCTTTGTACACACATCCAATTAAATCCCAGACTTAGACTTAGACTATTGTACACATTATTAGTTTAATATATATATATATATATATATATATATATATATATATATATATATATATATATATATTACACACTAGGTTAACGTGGTGAGTTACAAGGATCACTTCGCTACCAAGACTCTCGTGCTAACTACACCTTTGATTCAGGTGAGTTTTACATAGCCCCTTTTTACATTATTTACATTTTTGGGGTGAAACATGATTACACTTTAAAACTCTTTGCAATTACTCATACACAATTCAATAATATGATGCTATGTGTTATTTGTGTTTTATGCTTGAATGCTATGAGTTAAGTCTACATATACATGACATTAGTGCAATCATTAACTCTGTACAAGCCAACGGTTAACATTGATAGATCTATTATGTCTGACAAACCCACCCGGTTAGGGTGTTTGTTACCGACTTTACATTAGGGTAACCTGCGTGTTATGTCTCAGTCACAAGGTTTGATTGTACACTCTTAGTTTAACTATAGATTCTCCATAAATGCCTTATACACGTATATCGTATGAATTGTATAAAACACTTTAAGCTTGGTTGTGTGTTAAAACCTATGTATGCTCGCCAACTTTTTAGTTGACCTTGTTTTCATCATGTTTCAGGTACCAATGCTTGAGAATAAGTACAAGCTGCTTCACTTAGGATCGAGGACCTAGAATCTAAATTAATGAAACTATTTATGTATTTCTATTTTCCTTGTATTGTTGAATTCATGATTAATTATGATATGAAGTTGTCTATTTAAATATTTAAACTTTAGAAAACCTTGAGCTTTTGAACAGTCTACATATCCGCCCCGACGTCTTCCGCCGTAAGTTGGGGTGTGACAGATTGGTATCAGAGCCTTGGTTATAGGGAATTAGGTTATTAGACACTCTTGACCTAGACTATAACATTAGGACACACATACTATGCCATGCTACTACATGCTACATGATTATTTCTTATGTGAATAGTTTTACATGTTATACTATATAATTACATCATATGATACAATACATAATAGTCTACGTGTCACATTACCAACCAACTTTTGTCTCCTATTCATTGCTACCTATTTGATTTATTTAAAGTGCTATCCTAAGTTTCCACACACACTCATACACACTTAGTTCTTCATGCACCCTTAAACTCACACATATAATGTCACCAACTCTTGTGATCTAAATCTAAACTATTGGGCCTAAAGCCCATTAATAATAAACTAGAAGTCCACTTACCCTCCAAAAAGAAGGAGCCTACTACAACATATAAGCCTCACTTTCGGGCCTCAACGCCTAGTCCACAACAATTCTCATCATGACCATGAGCCCAACAATAGTGTTATTAATACATGATGGCTGGAAGAGTGTGTAGGCCCATGAGGGATTCTGGCTAAGGAAAGATAGTGTACTTAAGTGTGTCCTAGTGACCCACCCCTCTTTCCTGGGAATCCTCCTCAGGGATACATTGCTTATAGGTCAATTGTATTTCTAAAATACTGTTGTGAAGGCTCGGTGTTATGACTAGTCAAACTCTAAACCTATGAGAACTCCTATATTTAACACTCAATATTTTATCACTTACAACCTTTTCATTGTTTCCTCCTAGACATGGACTTCTACTCTCCTTCCTCCCCGGTATACTATTCCGGAGAAGAGTCTGATTGGGAAGAAGACATCGGGACACCCGTGCATCGGTCACCAACACCCCCAACTGCTAGACCAAGGTTTGGTGTAAGGGCAGATTGGATTAGGAACACCGGCCCAAGACTTCGAACATCTGGATCACCCGCACCCAGGAACCCGTATCAGATACCCCATCTCCACAATCAGTTACCACATCTACCAAGAGACCCGTATCTGGTACCCGACCTATACCATCCTAACCCTTGGGTAAGGCATACCATGGCACCCACTAGTGCTATGGGAATTCCAACCAATGACATTCACCAATATGTAAGGACCTCAGAGTTTGAGAGGCAAATGATAGAGTACGAGGTAATGCACGACTTGCAAGGACAAAGAGTGGATAGCCTAGCCAACCAATTAGGGCGCCAAAAGGAGTTAATCTCCATCCTCGAAAAAGAAATACTGGAACATCGCACGGAGTCGGCTAAAGCTGAAGCCAGATCGGCTACCCGAGTGACCATAGCGGTGCTCGTCTTGGGAATTATTCTCCTCATAGTGGAAAGCTATAAGAGACGTTAACCAAATTAGTTTCCATTATTTATTGTCTTTAAATTTCCAGTTTGAGAACCATTTCCCTATGTTTTGAGTAATGTTTAACATTTCAACATTTAATCAATTTTATATATTTCAACTCTAAAATTATTATTCATTGATTTGACCCGTTGAGTGTGAATCACACACATCATATTTTAAATCAAAATTTCTCAAGTATCACCTTCTTCATTCAATACGATTTAGTACACCACCGACAATCTTCATTGTAAACAAATCATCCTATTATTTGATTTAAACAACCTCGTTATTTTGTTCAAACAAAACTTTTATCAAACTTTTAGATAGTATCAGAAATATGAATTTTCTATAAACCTTTTCATCTTGTAAGAAAACTTAATACAACTTGTTTTATAAAACATTGTATTAATTAATTATGACTTTTACTTCGTTAAATTAGTTATTATTAAATCTTGGCTTGATTTGTTAAATTAGCCATTATTTTTCTCTTGAAATATTCTTTTTATGATAAAAAAGGGGTTTTCATTTATTTTCCAATTTATTTGGTTATTCAACTTATTATTTTCACTATTTAATTAATTTACAAACAATAATAAATTATAATTTTCTTGTCTATTTACAAAAAAACACACACACACAAAAATCAGTTATTCGTAAGCACATCACTCCAAATACCTACAAAACCTTCTCGTTATCTTGCACATTCAGAAATGTATGAGCACACTAGGCCCTTCAAAGAGACAAATCATTTTGCGTAGGCGTTAACCATCCATATAAACCTCAACAAAATTGAAAATTTGAAAACCCAACTACCCGCGTTACACATAAACGTCAAGCAACACGCTTGTTCGCAACACTCACAAAATTCGATTGTTTACGTTACTCATGAGATTCAATAACTTACATATGAACATTCACATATTACATGAAACTTGTTTGTTTGATACATGACATTAGATTGATCACATTATATACAACGATCACCCGGTACATGAAACTTAGTTGTTTGCAATATACATAATGCTACATTGATCACATAATACATGAAACTTATTTGTCTACGATATACATTATACTAGGTTGATCACATGACACATGAAACTTGTTTGGTTGATACATAGATTGATCACATTATACACGATCACACGATATATGAAACTTAATTGTTTGCAATATACATAATGATACATTGATCACATAATACATGAAACTTGTTTGTTTGCAATATACATTATACTAGATTGAGCACATGATACATGAAAAATTGTTTGTTTGGTACATGATACTAGATTGATCACATTAAACATGAAGCTTAATTGTTTACAAAATACATGATACTAAGGTGTTTACAATATACATGAAAACTTATTTGCTTACAAAATACATCATACTAAATTGTTTACATTATACATGAAAACTTATTTATCTACAAAGTACATGATACTAAATTGTTCACATTATACATGAAACCTATTTGCCTACAATGTACATGACACTAGATCATACATGAAACTTGAGTGTTTACATTATACACGAAACTTGAGTGTTTACAATTGTTGCAATAAATTGATCACATTATACACAAGGCATGATCATACACTTTATTCATGAAAGCTATAAACTTCAAAGCTACTCGGGGTTTGACGTATTCTTGTTCAAACACGAGGAAGCTGCAAAACTTTGAAACTACTCGGGGTTTGACATATTCTTGTTCAAACACGAGTATGCTATGAAACCTTAAGTTATACTACATTATTACTCTTTAGTTTCATGATTGACCTTACTATCTAGGGACATAATTATTTATTACCAACTCATATGTGAAAACAATAGACATGAACTAAGTGAATTTGTACCCCTCACACAACGGAATGATCTATACGGATCATGCGATGATTTGAGTAATTACGGGTGCACACGGAATTATAAAAATCAGCGCATGGAAAACATAGTAAATTTTGTCGTGTGTTATGACCTAAAACTTATCATGACATGTAACAACGAAACTGATGTGATATGGCAAGGGCATGGTGGATACGCCGATGGTACTTCCTATATATAAGTGCTCTATCATATTATCAGCAGTAGCGTTGTTCGTGTCACGTGAAAGTTTTGACCTAGACCAATACTTATGGAACCTCTTGACCTGTAACGTATCTTGAGCATATTAGACTACATCTTAAACGAATCCTGAATGTCACAGTTCCCATCAAAACCATCCCAAGTGACGCATTTCACCTTTAGATTCTTCGAAAGATCTCTTCTTAAGTCTCTTATTCACTGATATCATTCATACTGGAGCTTTAGACCTAAATCTTGTTGTTTACCACACTCCCAAAATCTAAAAATCAAAACTCATTAAAAATCCTAACTCACCTCTCTTCAAATTCAATAACCTTCACTAATTAAATTTCGGGACAAAATTCACTTAACATGGGGAGACTGTAACATCCATGATTTTTCCGGCCAAATTTTTACTTTTTTTATTTATTTATTTCACAACCCATTTCGATTCTGTACCGGTTCAACACAATATTTCACATTATACACTATTTTAAACATGTATCAATTTAACGTTTCAACTTAGCTTATACATAGTACTTTCTATTAAATATATAACATATGTATGTTATTTATATAAACATATATATATATATATATATGCCTTACTACAAAAATTAAATCAAAATAAAACTTACAAAGTTTAGTTACATCTTTGCATATATATATATATATATATATCACTTTGTAAATCCTATTAAAATGAAAATTATTTCCTTTTATAAATAAATATAATAACAACTACATTTTTATAAATTTTATAAAAAGGAATGTAAGGTAATTAATGTTGAGCCTTGAAACCCATGGAGTCTTGAACCTCATGGAATCAAGTGTGAACGCCTACCCGTTAAATTGAACCCCATCATCCCCAAATGTTGAGCCCATTCATCCTATTCGACATGTTTGACTTTTAGAAAGTCAAACAACCCATATATCCCTACAATTCAACACTTTGATCAATCCAACTAGATGTATTGGACAATCCATGTTTACATAATCGGGTACCAAACGCTTCAGGTCTAAAATAACATTCCAGTTCAACTCAATTCGTAGCACAATTTGAATTTGGACAGTTTGACTACTCAGAGTCAAACAAAACCGGAATTATCGCTCAATTACAGAAAATCAAACATGTTCAATCCCGCAAATCACGCCCAGTCAATGCTATTACGAATTCAAACCTAAAACACGACCAAATTCATCATCGATTAAGCGAATTTACGCATAATTCGTGCTAACAACTGTCGTCTTCAAGTCTGGATCAAATCGAACGATTTCGATTAAATTAAACAATCCAAATCACTCCCTCACCATCGCATAGCCTTGTACAAACACTCTCAACCCTCCATCGATCCACATTTCACTTCCTAATGACCATCGAGTACTTGGAACAGCCAACCCTTTGACTCTGCCGTGTACTCTCAACCCTTCGATTAATCAGGTAAAAATTATGTCGTTTCATTCGTAATAAATTTCTAAACATAAGCCCTCTGCCAATTCGTAATGACAGAGGGTATCGAACTCAATTCAAATTAGGGTTCTTGGTCCGATGATACGTGATCTGATTGAATTTGGCTTCCGATCTAATAATCGTTTAAATGGTTTTTGCTTTCATACTTAACCAGCGAAACCACTTGGTCCGACTGGTTAAGTCATTGCTCCATCGGACCAAGTGGCGAGGGTTCGAAACCCCCAACCCAGCCCCCTTTTTGCGCATGCCTTAAGCCAGACCCGGCTTCCCTTATCGTTGCATGTTTTATACGCACCCGAACCAGATTAATTCCAAGTGTGGCCACTGGTCCAGTGGTTAATACTTGATGCTCCTACCAGGCAGATTAATTCCAAGCCGCGTACATTTTTTAAACCGTTTTTAAAGTCCAAAATATTTATAAAAAAATGTTTTTATAAACCTTACAGTATTTTTAACATAATAGAACCAAATTTGTTAATTCTCAATATAAATTCAATTTTATTATGAATTTCTTTGTTAAAATTTTATATTAAATGTTTAAAACAAAGATTTAGATATTTAAATAATTTAAGGAAATTAATTTCCAAATTGATATTAGTTTTATACAATACCCCTTGAATTTATAAAGTTTATAAAACTTTAACCCTATTTTTTATATTTATTTTTAAATGATAATTAACTAAATAAATTCATTTATTT
Source organism: Smallanthus sonchifolius (assembly GCA_023525975.1). Taxonomy (NCBI): domain Eukaryota; kingdom Viridiplantae; phylum Streptophyta; class Magnoliopsida; order Asterales; family Asteraceae; genus Smallanthus; species Smallanthus sonchifolius. Next base: position 10,334,091 of record CM042025.1, read on the forward strand.
TAATCTACACAAAAAAATATATTTACTATTAAATTTTATACATCAACATTATTTACACATCCTTATAAATAAATAAAGTAAAATTATTTATTTAATTTATTTATAACATAATTCACACATTATTTTTGTAACTAAATAAATAAATAGATAACAAATATTTAATTTACTTAGTTATTCAAACCCAAACTATAATTATTTTAAAACTATTCGTTTCAATTCCCCTTTTTTTGTAAAACACCCATTTCAAGTACAAACCACAATCACCTACTACAACTCAAACCCTTTGTACACACATCCAATTAAATCCCAGACTTAGACTTAAACTATTGTACACATTATTAATTTAATATATATATATATTACACACTAGGTTAACGTGGTGAGTTACAAGGATTACTTCGCTACCTAGACTCTCGTGCTAACTACACCTTTGATTCAGGTGAGTTTTACATAGCCCCTTTTTACATTATTACATTTTTGGGGTGAAATATGATTACACTTTAAAACTCTTTGCAATTACTCATACACAATTCAATAATATGATGCTATGTGTTATTTATGCTTTATGCTTGAATGCTATGAGTTAAGTCTACATATACATGACATTAGTGCAATCATTAACTCAGTACAAGCCAACAGTTAACATTGATAGATCTATTATGTCTGACAAACCCACCCGGTTAGCGTGTTTGTTACCGACTTTACATTAGGGTAACCTGCGTGTTATGTCTCAGTCACAAGGTTTGATTGTACACACTTAGTTTAACTATCGATTCTCCATAAATGCCTTATACACATATATCGTATGAATTGTATAAAACACTTTAAGCTTGGTTGTGTGTTAAAACCTATGTATGCTCACCAAATTTTTAGTTGAACTTGTTTTCATCATGTTTCAGGTAATAATGCTTGAGAATAAGTACCAGCTGCTTCACTTAGGATCGAGGACCTAGAATCTAAATTAATGAAACTATTTATGTATTTCTATTTTCCTTGTATTGTTGAATTCATGATTAATTATGATATGAAGTTGTCTATTTAAATATTTAAACTTTAGCAAACCTTGAGCTTTTGAACAGTCTACATATCCGCCCCGACGTATTCCGCCGTCGGTTGGGGTGTGACATCTTGACATACAAAGTTGGCTCACTGTAGCTTCGAGCATACCCATTTTGTAGAAAGTAACAATCAATTCTCGAATACCAAGCTCGTGAAGCTTGCTTCAGTCCATATAGAGCTTTCTTTAATCGATATACTTTCTCCTCGCATCCTTTCTTTTCAAAACCCTCTAGTTGTTGTACATAGATTTCTTCGGATAGTTCACCATTTAAGAAGGCGGTCTTCACATCTAGTTGGAGACGAGGCCACCCTCGTTGAGCTGCAACGGCTATCAACACCCGAATAGTTTCAAATCTCGCAACCGGAGTGAACGTTTCTTGGTAGTTAATTCCTTGCTTTTGAGAATAACCTTTCACCACCAACCGAGCTTTATACCTCATCACCTTCCCCTTGGCAACGAGTTTTGTTTTGTAAAGCCACTTTAAGCCAACAATATTTCTTCCCGTTGGTCGGCTTACAAGCTCCCATGTATCATGTTTTTCTATGGCTTCAAGTTTATTGATCATGTCATCATACCATTCCTTTTTAGAGACTGCTCCTGAAAGGAGGTGGGATCGGAAATACTGAGGGCAAACAGTTGAGTTTCTTCATCCGAAAGTCCATCACCGGTGTGATAATCATTCATCCATGCAGGAGGCTTAGTGACTCTACGAGATGACTCCAAGGTAATAGGTCGGGTATTATGAGTTTGATTTTGTGGAGTAGATTCAAGTTTATGGGTCAAAGTGGTACTTGATGAGTGAGGTAAGTCATGAGTAGGGCAAGTACTATCAGTAATGTGAGTAGGTTATAATGAAATGTCATTTTTTTGCACATGGATGTCATCTTATGGAGGAAAAGGGTCATCGAAATAAGTTTCTTTGGAAGGCTTTTTTGAATAGTCACTGTCATCCCATTTCCAGCAAGCATCTTCCAAGAAAGTGACATTTCTTTTGACTTGAAATTTCTTGGTTGATGGGTTGTATAGCCTATACCCCTACTTTCTTCAGAATACCCAATAAAGATGCATTTTCCTGACCTATCATCCAACTTTCGTCTCTGATGAACTGGAATATGCCCATATGCAATGCATCCAAATATTTTTAGATGATGTAAAGAAGGCTTACTGCAACTCCATGCTTCTATAGGGGTTTTAAATTTAACTGCTTTTGTGAGAACTCTATTTATAAAATAAATTGCAGTTGCAACCCCCTCTGCCCAAAGATAATTAGGCAGTCCTTTTTCTTTCAACATATTGTGGGTCATCCCCATGACTGTTCTGTTTTTCCTTTCAAAAACCCCATTGTGTTGGGGTGTGAACGAAACTGGAGTTCTTGTTTAATCCCATTGTTGTCACATAAGAGATTAAAATCATTTGAGCAAAACTCTCCCCCCTGTCAGTTCTTAAAACTTTGATAGAGCATTTGGCTTCTTTTTCAACCATTACCTTGAAACTTTTAAATTTTTTGAAAGCTTGTGATTTCTTTTTTAGAAAATACACCCAACACATACGAGTGAAATCATCAATAAAACAGATAATATAGGCTGCCACCCAAGCTTTCAACTTGCATTTCACCACATAGGTCAGCATGGACCAGTTCGAGTTTTTTGGTGGCATGCCATGAGGTTGAATCATATGGTAACCGGTGTTGTTCCCCGAGTATGCAACCCTCACAAGTACGGGCTTTCATACTTGGGAGACCACGAACCATACCATTATATGATAATTTATGCAATCCTTCAAAATGAGAATGCCCATACCTCAAATGCCACAGCATAGTATCTGTATATCGACCGGTAGGTGGAGGCATAGGAAAGCTTACATCTTTGGTAGCATCAAACAGGAACATGTTGTTGCTCAAAACTTTAATTCTAATTGCCTCCCCATCTCGTTTGTTTCTGATTGAGCACATACCATCATCAAAGGTGATTGCATATCCCTTCTTCATTAGTTGTCCCACACTGAGCAGATTGTACTCGAGTCTAGGTACATAATAAACATCATCAAGCAATTTCACCATTCCACTCTGTAAATTGATCTTTACGGTTCCCTTTCATTCAACCTGCAACTTTTTCTTGTCTCCTAGATTCACCTCCAGTTTAAATGACTCATTAAAATGGGTGAAACTTTTCTTAATACCTGTCATATGATTGGAACAGCCAAAGTTAATAAACCAGAGAGAGTTAGGATTTACTTCCCGAGTTGAAACTTTAGCACTTGTAAGCATCATGAACAAGTGTTGTTCCTCTGTCACCTGAGTGGCTTCCACATTTGTTGTAACAACGTCATCAACAGCTAACTGGACTTGAGAGTCCTCATTATACCAACAATATTTTTTAAGGTGCCCGAATTTGTTGCAAACGTTACATTGGGGTACCTTGTTTCGATCAAAGACACGACCTCGTCCTCTCCCCCTGAAGGAATCTCGTCCACGGCTTCGTTGTGAAGTTCCAGGTGAACTTTTGTTGGAATTTTGGAATACTTGCAGTGCTTGTTCTTCAACCTTTTCACCTTTTTCTTTTATTCTGTTGTTCAGTCTGGTCTCTGGGATTGTAGTGATCCCATTAGTTTCACCGAGGAGAGTTTGGTAAGGTCAAAAGAGACCTCACCATAGGAACGTTTCTGGCTTACAATAGCCATTACTCGGGAGAAATAGTCCCCAATCTGTTCATCTTCGTGCATAGAGAGATTTTCAAAATCTCTCCTTAGTCCTTGAAGCTTAATTGCCTTCACTTGTTCATCACCTTGGAATTCCATCTTCAAGGTGTCCCACGTTTCTTTTGCAGTAGTAGCAGAAGCGATTCTGGAGAACAATTGATCGTGGACCGCTTGTTGAATGATAGCCATGGCGTGTGCATCTTTCTTGACAGTTTCCCTAAGGCGGGTTTGATCAGTATCATTCATATTGACGTCGGACTCAACAAGATCCCACAGATCACGAGATCTAAGGATGGTCTTCATTCTTATACACTAGAACTCGTAGCCGTCCCCTTTGAAGATGGGGATAGGTGTTGGTTGGGTTGGTAGTGCACTGGTTGGTTCAGCCATGGGTGTTCTTATAAGAGAGAAAGAATATGTTTCTGATACCACCTAAGGTTTCAGAGTAATAATGTAATATTTGAAATTTTTTGTAGAAAATAATAATAATAATAACAATAATAAATAAATGATTAATAAATTAGTTATTATTAAATAAAGAGGATAAGTATAAGTTAAATCTTAAAAATGAAATTAAAGAAGACAAAAGAAGAAGAAAATAATAATATTTGTAGTCACTAAACCAGAAGTTGGAAGCGGGTACAAGACCCGCGTAGTTACGACCCAAGATCCATTTGAAGCTGTTGACCAAGTTTGAATTATCACCCTTGACCTAATCGCCATCTTCCTTATGGATTGCCGTTTTTGATTTTCAAATCCTCTTATCGCCTGTAACAAATTCACGATGGAATCGGGATGTAAATCCCTTGTCAAACATGCTCCGATTAGTCTTTTAATACCCCTCAAATCCCAATTTTCATCCCACGAAACCCACACAACAGCTATCTTTGTGCTCTGTTTTATTCGAATAGATTACCGGCGATATCCACCTGCTGCAACACCACACTACCAGTCTTATAAGCCTCTCCGTTCGGGTAGTCATTCGCCGCACCACCGTCTTACCTGCTATCGTTGGTCTGTCTGTTTCTGTGCGACCAGGTACCAACTTAGAATATTCTATTCGTTTAATCATTGCTTCCGTGAGACTTTAATTTGGCACATTGAAATTCAGGCGACTTTCACAGCCCGTGTCACGTATCCGGTTACTCCCGCTGCTGTCTCGTATTCTGATCTCTGTCTCTCGGATAAACTATTGAGGTAATAATCTCAACCCTCTTTTGTTTCGGACATGATTTTACGCATCCGTTTGTTCCGATTTGGTTTCGATGATTTGAGCTTGATGTTTCGTTTCTATCTATACAGCCTCACACTAGATTTATTCACCACCCTGTCATTTTCCGAAAGCTGTTACCGTCACGAAACCACGATCAATCGACGCCTAGGACAGAACCACTGTTAACTATTAAATCGCTCAAGCGCTCGTGTTTGATCTGTTCTTTTTACTCGTCAGTCCAGGCTCTCGTACTAATTAAGGGCGTCACTGTACCCGTGCTTGTTTCTGCATATAAGTTAAGCTACGGATTTTGACCCTTCTCTTTTGTAGCATGATTACTCTTCGTTTCCCAAATCTCTACTTTGTGTTTCATCCGTATTCACTATTGATTTACTCATCATTAATTCTATGATATTATTGTTATAAGCACTGAATCGAACTATTGACATTGGTATGCATGCGATAGGCTTAACTTTCTTGAACTCATTATCGCATGTTCCTGATATGATGGATTGTTGTTTGACATATTTATTAAAAACTTAGCATGTCTATACAGAACTGCCTTTGATTTGACTGTACGTTTCATTTGACCTCAATGCTTGAGCATATCCGCCTATGGGGACATAGGGCGTCATTTTGGCACTAATGACGTGCACCATCCGTGGCGGTGCGATTAGCCCATGACGTCTCCATGGTTATTGTGATTTGTGATTTATGGTAGGAGGCGTATGGATCGATCCTAGGATAATTACTGTTATTAGTGGATGGCTAGGTGTATGTGCCCACACTCCCATCTCACTTTATTGTACATTAGGGTTGCAGCCAATGTACTTACTTCTTATTGTTTATTGTTACTGTTACTGGCTCAATGGGTATTTCCATATGATATGACTTATTCCCGATTTGTATCGATATTGTTTCGCTAAACCGTTGCACTACTTTGGTTCATTGTTACCGTTCACTGTTACTGCTATTGTTCTTTCCGTTACTGAGCAATTTTTGGCTCAGCCTGTTCTTTTTGTGTGTTTTCTTTGTTTACTTGACAGGTACTCGAGGGGATCATGAGAATGTGTGAAGAGAGTGAATCAACAGACTAGAGTGTGAATGTTTGAAAAAACTTATGAGACTTAGTATTACTTATTTTGAACATCTAATATTTCTTTTTGAACCGTTGTAAGGATCTAGACTTTCGTTAAGTATTTTAATTATAGCGTTATTATTATCTCTGATTACTGTATGTGTGACTCATCAGCCTTACCGGGTTGGGGTGTAACAAATAAGCAGCGAAAGATAACTTGAGCACAAACAAGAAGAAAGAGAATAGGGTTTTCGTATTATTTCATGTGTATAAGAACACAGGAGTACAACCTTTTTATAGTAAAACAAATGCAACAACTTTAACATAAAACTAGGAAACGCAAACGATAGTCTCATGACTTTATTCTCGAAACAGAAAGCATAAAACTTGGTCAAAACTCCATGTCTCCTGAATACCCGTTCTCAACAGTTAGCCACCTTGCATGTGAGAGTTTGAAGCATTTTCATCAGTCGTCGCCTGAAATCCAAAGAAGGTCGGTCGGAATGGACGCCGGAAAAGCCGACGCTGCCATTGTTCGTCTTCACCAGGACCGTCGCTCGTCACCTACTCCTCGCTGCCGCTAGACCATCATAGATGTGAGGTCCCCAAAATGCCCTTATAGGCTTTAAATTAGTCAACTGATTACCATTTATTTACATAACGACCTGATTGATTGATTTAAACCATTGATCAAACAAGATCAATGGCGGAGATGTGGTTATCATGGTTTACACATAAAATGTGGTTATCATTTGAACCACACCCAACATACATATACACAAACCTATATGTAAATAAAAGTTTAAAAGTCGGGATACGTACCTTATCAATGAATCACGAATATGAAGCTAATCTCACTTATTCAACCGCAACGAGTTCCTAGAAATTAATAATATAAAAAGTTAGATACAGATACATATATACATATATACAAACATACACTTACATACATAGGGAATGGTTCAAATACTAGTCAACTTTTTATGTGATAACCGTGCTAACTACTATAAAACAATTACATAATTTATAAATTATTTTTTCTTTTAATTGTTAAAATAGTATTTAAGTATCTTGAATAAATATTTTGAACGTAAATATGGAAATGATGAGTATTACGTATACGTACCAAATAATGTTACATATACGTGACACATAGTGTTTACATATATGTAACATTAACATAATGATAACTGTTACATATACGTAACAATATGTTTGATAGTGATTATCATGGTTATCATATAAATATTGGTTAGCATTTGAATCTCACCCTACATACATATACCTAGAATTAAACAATTCAACATTACAAATATCGGCATAGGATATAGACGACTAATTAAAAAATAATGAATAATTGTATTTGAAATAATTTTTTTTGTAGACTTGGTTTATTGAACCATATGTCCATATGTACACATCTTAGCTTTGATTAGCACAACTGACTTAACTTTACACTAGGAATACCACTTGTCACAACTCTATGTATCACCTATGATTAAGCAATTGAGTTGAGTCGATTTAAATACTTTGCATGTTTTGTGTCAATTCATCTAACACTTACTAAATTGAATTGATCAATTACACTTGTGAAACTCCCCTAGTCCTACATACACATAAATTATCGAGTTTAACTTTCAAATTTTCAATTCTTTCAAAATCCATCCTATTTAACCCATTTGTCACTTTTAACTAAAAAAAGTGTACAATATAAGTTTCTAAACAAATCTTCCGATTGAATACCACTCATATGCTAACTATAAAAGCTTTTAGAACAAAGGATGACCAACAACTTCACAATTTCACAAATATTGGGTCAACATTATCCTAAATCACTAATTTACCAATGAACACATTTATCACTTCAAAGCATAGTTTCGGTTATTAAAAAATCTAAAGACAGAAAAATATAAATAGTACGTTATCTCAAACCTAGAGGATTTCTTCGGTAATGGTGGTTGGCGGCAATAGTATGAAAAACTCGACGATAGTAATGTGGTGGACGAGGACGGCGACGACAGAGACGGTGGTGGAGGTGGATGGATGGTGAAGGCTGAACCAAAACAGCTGGATGGATGGTGAAGGCTGAACCAAAACAGTCGGATGAATGGTGAAAGCTGAGGGGCGATCGAGGGTGATTTTGGAGGGTGGGAGACGACATAATGATGATGTTGGTGATTTAGGGCACGCAAAACCCTATGACGACGACATGCCATCGCCATAGGTGAACCAAAACGACGTCGTTTTCCATTTCATTTATTCCAAAACTAAAAAAAATATTAAAAAAGGCTACCCTATAGTGACGACTAGTCGTCGCTATAGGTTGATTTATATATTTTTTTAAATTATATTATATTTTAATTCAGATTAAAAGGAAAGTAAAAAAAATTAAATCCTTTTGCGACGACAAGTCGTCGGGATAGATTTTTTAAATGGCGTGTTAAATTTCAGGCATCCCGCCTAATCTATGACGACGACACGTCGTCGGGAACGATGAAAAAACCTAAAAATCTAAACCGGCATACTGTGACGACATGTCGTCGGTGTAACATATCCTATGACGACGAAGTTATGTCGTCGGTGTTAACTTCGTCGCTGTAGTGACATAAAATATTTATAGGTAATAAATTGCAAATCCCCATCCGGCATGATTTAAAATCACTCGGTACCTTTCATGTTAAAGACACGGTGATGTTTAAGTAGGGGTGTTAACTGATGGTTAACCGACATTCAGTTAAGCGGAAAATATCATATAACTAACAATCAGTTAACTAGATTGTCGGTTTTATTACCTGATCTTTATTTGTGTTTAAATGTATTTTCAAAAGTAAATACCGTATACTCGTGTGACACTAGATATCTGTTAGGGTGGACGGAGTGGTAGTGCGGGTTGGGTGCGGGTAGGCCGGGTTTCACGGGTAACACCGCCACAACAAGCCAGGGCTTGGAGAGGGCTTTTGCTCATGGGTTGTAAAGCCCGTTCTTACCTGTTATCTTCTTCATGATAAAACTGTAACCGAGGAGAACATGCTCTGCTGCAAATGATCCATCTTGAAAATTTTGCATGTATCTCGCCGGAGATTTAGAGGGGTGATGAGGCCGGGACGGCGGAGGGTGGTGGTGGGTTTGGTGTCTTTAAGAAGAAAGATTCAAGCTTTGAGGATGATGGGGTTTGTTATGGTGGTGTAGATGACGGTGGTTATGGTGGTGTAGATGGCGGTGGATCCGATGGTTGGTGGAGGAGAATTTTGTTTTATAATTTTTTTTAAGTCACGGGTTGAAATGTTTCCACACCCTCTCTTTAGGGATAGAGAGGATTGAAGAGGGTAAAAATGACATAGCTCACTATCATTGGTGAAATGAGAGGGTTTCATAGGTTCCATGAGTACCACTCCTTACACCCTTACTTACTATTTGAATAATGAATCGTGATTACTTTCATTATGCATAAAAAAATGGATAAATACCAAAATGGATATTTGACCAAAAAAGTTATCAAAAATGGACATGTATAAATAGCCGGCTATTTCATGGATATTGTAAGACAATAGCCGGCTAAACTGGCTAAACTTAGCCGGCATAAATTTTCGTGCATTCCTTTTTATAGAGTACGAACTAATGGCAAGCCGACACGTGACAGGCTTAGCCGACGCCTTTTCTGAAAAAAGGGAATGTGGGCACGGAAATTTATGCCGGCTAAGCCATTTAGATGGCTATAGCCGGCTATTTAAGCGGGTCATGTGTCGATTTGCCATTGGTCCGTACTCTGTAAAAAGGAACATGGGCACGGAAATTTATGCATGCTAAGCTTAACCGGTTTAGCCGTCTATTGTGAGAGAGTGTCCATTATTCCAGCGGCTAAATAAGCATGTCCATTTTGAGATAACGTACTAATTCCAGCATTACGTGAAACCTTTATAGCCACGGTTATTTAAAAGAGACTCTGTTCCCTCATTAAATCGATCCATTAGATAAATAAATTTCCGGGATGTTACATTTAGCCATCTGTTTAGAGATAATGTCTATAAATTCGTAGGTTAAAAGTCAGTATATTTCTCCGTTAATGGTGGTTGGCGGCAATAGTATGAAAAACTCGACGATAGTAATGTGGTGGACGGGGACGTAGACGACAGAGACGGTGGATGGATGGTGAAGGCTGAACCAAAACGGCTCGATGGATGGTGAAGAATGAACCAAAACAGTCGGATGGATGGTGAAGGCTGGGAGGCGATCGAGGGTGGTTTTGGAGGGTGGGAGACGACATAATGATGATGTTGGTGATTTAGGGCATGCAAAACCCTATGGCGACGACATACCATCGCCATAGGTGAACCAAAACGACGTCGTTTTCCATTTCATTTATTCCAAAACTAAAAAAAATATTAAAAAAGGCTACCCTATAGTGACGAGTAGTCGTCGCTATAGGTTGATTTATATATTTTTTAATTATATTATATATTAATTCAGATTAAAAGAAAAGTAAACAAATTAAATCCTTTTGCGACTACAAGTCGGATAGATTTTTTAAATGGCGTGTTAAATTTCAGGCATCCCCCCTAATCTATGACGACGACACGTCGTCGGGAACGATGAAAAAACCTAAAAATCTAAACCGGCCTACTGTGACGACATGTCGTCGGTGTAACATATCCTATGACGACGACGTCATGTCGTCGGTGTTAACTTCGTCGCTGTAGTGACAAAATATTTGTAGGTAATAAATTGCAAATCCCCATCCGGCATGATTTAAAATCACTCGAGACTTCCACATGGGTACCTTTCATGTTAAAGACACGGTGATGTTTAAGTAGGGGTGTTAACTGATGGTTAACCGACATTCAGTTAAGCGGAAAATATCATATAACTAACAATCAATTAACTAGATTGTCGGTTTTATTACCTGATCATTATTTGTCGTTAAATGTATTTTCAAAAGTAAATACCGTATACTCGTGTGACACTAGATATCTGTTAGGGTGGACGGAGTGGTAGTGCGGGTAGGCCGGGTTTCACGGGTAACACCGCCGCAACAAGCCAGGGCTTGGAGAGGGCTTTTGCTCACGGGTTGTAAAGCCCGTTCTTACCCGTTATCTTCTCCATGATAACACTGTAACCGAGGAGAACATGCTCTGCTGCAAATGATCCATCTTGAAAAATTTGCATGTATCTCGCCGGAGATTTAGAGGGGTGATGAGGCCGGGACGGCGGAGGGTGGTGGTGGGTTTGGTGTCTTTAAGAAGAAGGATTCAAGCTTTGAGGATGATGGGGTTTGTTATGGTGGTGTAGATGACGGTGGTTATGGTGGATGGTGGTGTATGTTGGAAATTTAGTGAAAATAGATTTTTCACTAACTTTGATAAATGAGATTTCGATTTTCAAGTTGAGTGGTTAGATTGGAAATTTAGTGAAAATAGATTGTTAAACATTTACAAAAAAATGTCTATACATTAAATCTTTTCTAATACGCTCGTTAGAAAATAATACGTTTGGACAAAACGTAATTAAAACCGTTGGTTTCTACAATAAACTGTTATCTAACACTCATGCTAAAAAAACGAAACATTTACAAAAAACGTATTGTTTGTAAAATAAACCCCATCTAACACAAATGTTAGAGAATTTTAATGTTTACATGAAACATATGGTTTATACCAATAAACACAATCTAACACACATGTTAGAAAAAATTTAAACGATTACAAAATCACCTTATGCGCAAACCCTAGGTCCTTACTCGACGTAGGTGTGCGACGGCATGGAGTAGGGGGCGAATAAGGGATCCGACGAAAGGGAAGAAAGACGGGGGTTCCACGATGGCCTTGTGGGGGCGCCAAGCGGGAGAACACCATTACACAACAGGGTAACCTTCTATCTTATTCTTTCACTTCTCTTACACGTTTTGTATGGAAACCGGATAGAGTTTGGGTTTTGTGATCGTATTAATCGAAAAAGGGGGCGATAACTGAGGTGGCTACGAGTGGCAGTACACGGTGGCAACGGCGTGGTGGTAGGGAGCCACGGAGACAGCCGGACGAGGGAAGGACTCGGAGAAGACCCGTTGGGGCCAGGTTTGACGGCCAAGAAGGAGAACAGAAAGGGAGAGAAAGAGAGAGAGAGAGAGGTCGAGATGCGTGGCAGTGACCTCGGGGATAGCCGGAGGTGATGACGGCAGCAAGTGGTGGTGCCCGGTGGCTGCCGGAACTGACTGTGGTGGTAATTCACAGTGGAGGTCGGTAGGGTGATGGCGGTTGTGGCTCTCCAACGTGAATGGAAGCCCGGTTAGGGTTTCTTATAGCTAGAAAGGTGACGGGAGCGTGGGGATGACCCGAGGTGTGACACCCAGAGTAGTACAGGTCAATACCCATAGTCATATTTGCACATTCCTATTTTATATTTGTTGGAATATTATCTTTGACATAGTATTGTCAGGAGTCTAGCAAAGGGACAAGTGTCATATTTAGTAATTTTTAAGAATTACTTGGAAATAAACGATAATAATCCGCATTGAACGTTCATTGGTGATTAACGAGATTTTATTCCGGTAAAAGTCTAGGGACACCTTTTAATATAAAAACGTATATACTGGTGACTAAACCTTAAAACATGGACATAAAAATGTTAGTTGCATGACCTTGAGTTATTTTATGTGTATACATGTATACTATAGTTAAAGTAATAACTATGTCGGGAATTCACTAGCATATTATTAAAGCTAGTCAAACAACACAAAATGTAGAATGTCTTAATAATCAAAGATATTAAAGCGGGTACTAATTTCGGGTAATATACCGCATCTAAATCAATCACATCACCATCATGATGACTTCTTTGCTTACAATTCACTCCAATATCAAGTCGTAAAGATGATGACTTGTTGAGATTTACACTCAACCCCTGTTTCATCTAATATTTATATATATAAATATCTAGGTATATAGATATATAAAGTTTAAATCATTAAAGTTACAACACCAAATACTAGATCACAGGAGCACCTACTGAGTTTACACCATCCAAACCTATCTAACTAGCCATGAGAATGAAACTAGTGATTGGAACAAGACCCAACCCCCCTACACCCCATTTACGACCGAGATTTGTGGGGCCACCCACAATCTCTACCAAACCCATCACACCCCATGACCATTGTCATAGAACCATGCTCTTTCGTCCTCTTGGTCAAGCAAGAGTCATGTCCATCATGTCCACCATCCTTGTAATAATTTGAGATAGTTGAACACTTCACTCCATCCCCCATATCTTGTAATGATATCCCATGATTATCACCAACTCAATACTCCACCTATTTACTATATAAAGACGTGTGTGTGGAAGAAAAACTGTCCTTTCTCCTTTTCTCGGCTCAAATAACACACACATACCCACAAATTCAAGTGCCAAGCCCTAATACTTCAAGAAGAAATCACCCTCTATCCCCCTCTTTCTCTCGGTTTTAACCAGCCCCAAAACAAAAAACAATACCCAAAAATCCCGTAACTCAGTTTCTGCCAAATTTTTGGCCAACTTTGCAAGACCATATCTCCTTCGTTACTTGGCCAAATCGGTCCATTATTCTTCTAGAATGAAGCTCCATGTTAAGAAGGAAGAACCCAAGTGGAATCACTCGAATCCATGAAGTATTCGACCTCTAAACAGCCGGCGCAAGAAGGCCGCTTAGTGCAGCTCGAATCTGGACACCTCTTTTCATTTTCCTGTATTGAGGTACCTACACAACTCCAAATCTAGTAATTCTTTTTTACATCTCCTCTGGTTTCAATAAACTTGATTTTAGAAGAAAAACCCAAGTCATTTGGTCTTCTAAAACCATCTAAAAGTCTACTCGGAGTACGCCTAAATTATGAGTTTTCAAGAACAAAATAAAACATATATTTATACACGTACATGGACATGTTCATACATAAAATACCAAACTGGAAGGACCATGGACAAGACAAGGACACATCAAAAATAAACTACATATATATATATATATACTATCACATAAAATAACACTTGGATGATGGTGTTCTTCATAAACCCTTCATTCCATTCATGTGTTATGTTGAAGGATACATGTTCGTGAAGTTATATGATCATGTGTGACTTACCTAGCAAGACCCGAGGTAGTGTCCTATGATTCAAGAAGACATACGAACAATTATCATCAACATATGAACGTGAAAGGTGTTACTAAAAATATATGTTTATGGATAAAATTTGTGATATATATGTGTTGGTATACGGTTTTGGTTAAATCATGGAAATGTTCTAGGAATTAAATATTAGTATCATAATATGAACATTTGATATATGTACATAGAACAAATGAAGAGATTCGGTTAAAAATAAATAATCACATGACATCGTGGAACATAAGTGAATATATTTTAAGTTGTTACAAAAATAATATTTATTTTTGGTACACTTAATAAGTCACCAATAGGGAAACATATTATTTTCTCGGAAAATATGTAAGCGTGTAGACTGAAATAATAATCACCAATGAGTCGTAAATAAAAACACTATTTTTACTAAAAAAAGGAGTACTTAACGGGATTCGTTAAGTCGGATGAACAACTTAAGTATAAGACGGTAGTCTTAACACATTAGTACCCTTGTGTGATTAGGGTACGGATAGGCAGGAACTATTAGCTAGGATTTCATCGGACACAAGGTGAGTTCACGCCCCCCTTTCGCTTTTTAAAGTTTTGTAAACTGCGGAGGGAGAAACATACTAACATTAAGTATTACATTATTGTTTAATACATGTCGAAACATTGTTGTTTTATACAGTTGGGAAAGCATTGCAAACATTTTTATATGATACCAAGGAAACAAGACACTAACACTATGTCATACATGGTGAACAATATAGCGCTTAAAGTCCCCGGAATAAAAACTTAGTAACCATTAGCTATGATCTTAGCCTGGGATTCTATGGATAATACTATTGGGGGTGACGTCCTCGGTCATGGTTAGTCGCGCTAACTAGGGGCCCAAATGGCCGAATGACCGCATATTATGTTACTCGCAGAAAGGCGAGGAGTGGCATTAAATTGTTGGGTTTGGTTACGGTTTCATGTATGGACATAGGTATTTGTAAGACTAGCTAGCTTACGAATGGAACAATAAAATTTGTTATCATATGGGTTTAGAATTATTTCTACTTATTTTATGACGGTAAATTCATAGACATGTTTTCAAACGAAAACTACTTATTTGATGACGGTTAAGTCATGTATATGTTTTCAAAGAAAAACTACTTATTTTATGACGGTTAAGTCATGGGCATGTTTTCAAATGAAAACTACTTATTTTATGATGGTAAAGTCATGGGCATGTTTTCAAAGAAAAACTACTTATTTTATGACGGTAAAGTCATGAGCATGTTTTCAAAGGAAAACTAATTGTACTAAATTAACAAACTCTTTGAACTCACCAACCTTTGTGTTGACACTTTCAAGTATGTTTCTCAGGTAACCTTTAGCCATGGAGCGGTTGGAATAGGCTAGCTAAGTTGGAACAATTCCTAGTAACCGGACGGGCATAGATTATCAAGTCTCTAGTCGACCATTGAACTAGAGGGACTTAGATCATTGTATTCATTTAGTTTTAATAATCGTATATGTAATCAAGTGTTAGAAATCACTATTACAGCTTCCGCTATCGTGTAATGAACCAATCGTTGCAACCTGTACAATTACATGGCACATGTAAAGAACTATTAAACACATACAACAATGTGGAAATAATAAACACTTACAACATGTTACTGTTCGGATTACGAGTCAAGAATAACGGGTACTCAGCATACTGCAACCTTAGAAGATCGAGTTACGAGCTGAGCTTGGGCGACGACGGCAGCAATTGTCAGTTACCGATCTTGGTATCACAACAGGCTGAACCCGTACCAGAATCTGTACCTATACCTGCACCACAACTACTCCAGCCATGGAGGCATCTATCTTTCTAACGTATTTGCGGTATAAATACTCTCCTTCATAAGTTGTCGAATCGGATGCCTAGACTTTCGCCATGAGATATGTCAGACAGGATTGCCCAGACAGAAGGGAATCCAAGGTGGATAAGCAAGACTAAATGGGAGAGAACTCCAAGGGTCAGGAGACCCAGACATAGATCAGGATCATGTGGATCCATACATATATACAGACTTGGAGCATGAGTTGCTCGACACTCATTTGAGGATCTCTGCCCAACACATAGTGCCTGCCTTTCACCATACACATTTTATTTTAAGAGACATTGGTGGTGCCTCTCTACCATTAGCCTATACCGACAACAGCCATATTCGACATATTCATGAGTATTGGTACACATAATTAAGAGTGATGACAGCAGCAAGTGGTGGTGCCCGGTGGCTGCCGGAACTGACTGTGGTGGTAATTCACAGTGGAGGTCGGTAGGGTGATGGCGGTTGTGGCTCTCCAACGTGAATGGAAGCCCGGTTAGGGTTTCTTATAGCTAGAAAGGTGACGGGAGCGTGGGGATGACCCGAGGTGTGACACCCAGAGTAGTACAGGTCAATACCCATAGTCATATTTGCACATTCCTATTTTATATTTCTTGGAATATTATCTTTGACATAGTATTGTCAGGAGTCTAGCAAAGGGACACGTGTCATATTTAGTAATTTTTAAGAATTACTAGGAAATAAACGATAATAACCCGCATTGAACGTTCGTTGGTAATTAATGAAATTTTATTCCGGTAAAATTCTAGGGACACGTTTTAATATAAAAATGTATATATTGGTGACTAAACCTTAAAACATGGACATAAAAATGTTGGTTGCATGACCTTGAGTTATTTTATGTGTATACATGTATACTATAGTTAAAGTAATAACTATGTCGGGAATTCACTAGCAGATTATTAAAGCTAGTCAAACAACACAAAATGTAGAACGTCTTAATAATCAAAGATATTAAAGCGGGTATTAATTTCGGGTAATATACCGCATCTAAATCAATCACATCATCATCATAATGACTTATTTGCTTACAATTCACTACAATATCAAGTCGTAATGATGATGACTTGTTGAGATCTACACTCAACCCCTGTTTCATCTAATATTTATATATATAAATATCTAGGTATATAGATATATAAAGTTTAAATCATTAAAGTTACAACACCAAATACTAGATCACAGGAGCACCTACTGAGTTTACACCATCCAAACCTATCTAACTAGCCATGAGAATGCAACTAGTGATTGGAACAAGACCCAACCCCCCTACACCCCATTTACGACCGAGATTTGTGGGGCCACCCACAATCTCTACCAAACCCATCACACCCCATGACCATTGTCATAGAACCATGCTCTTTCGTCCTCTTGGTCAAGCAAGAGTCATGTCCATCATGTCCACCATCCTTGTAATAATTTGAGATAGTTGAACACTTCACTCCATCCCCCATATCTTGTAATGATGTCTCATGATTATCACCAACTCAATACTCCACCTATTTACTATATAAAGAGGTGTGTGTGGAAGAAAAACAAGAGCTTTGCTCTTGTCCTTTCTCCCTTTCTCGGCTCAAATAACACACACACATACCCACAAATTCAAGTGACAAGCCCTAATACTTCAAGAAGAAATCACCCACTATCCCCCTCTTTCTCTCTGTGATAATCCGTATTTTCATGTTAACTCCTTTAACAATCCCGTTAAATTTTCTGTTAAAAACTTAACCCCGTTAATTAAATCCAGTTAAAGTTAACCTAGTTAACCCTACCTATAACTTCAGGGACTAATTCTGTCAATAGCCCAAACTTAAACTCCAGGGACTAGTTGTGTAATACCCCTAAACTATTCTGTTGACTTTATTCTATTGACTTTTAATAGTCAAACTTAACCAATTCATAACCTAAGTAACCTAGTTCAAATCTCAAGGATCAATTCTGCCAAGTTTCAAACCCTAAGATATGAAACCACAAGGACTAGTTCTGTAAATTACACAATTTCTATTTGGTTGACTTTCAAGAGTCAAACCGGACACCTTTGATCCAAATTCGCAAGCCATAACCAATTTCAACTGAAATTTGTAACTGATCTCACACGTAATCTGCATTAACGGTCATAACCATCCAATTAATCATCATCAATTGTCGAATTAAACCAAATAATGGCTAATTACTTCGTAACCGCCGACCAACATCATGTATCCAACAAATTCGAGAAATTCGATTATAATTCTCACAAGCAAACACACTGCACGCTCTGTTCGAATCTACTTGAAGCTGTTGCACGCGTTATTTCCATTGGAGAAGCAATTCAGGTCGCCGGAGATCAAGTTATTCAAGGTCGGCACCTGTTTTAGTCAAGCTCCATCAATCCTATATCATTTCAGGTAATTGATTACACCTACAGCTTCATTTCCATCTCTTATATGAAAGCCCTAACCTAATTAGGGCTTACATTATCGAATTCGACGCAAGCCAGATTCTAGGGTTCATGTTAAACCGATTTAATCGAACCCTAATCTAAACACGTTCTTAATTCAATTAATTCACACCTGTAGACTCGTAACCATCTACTGAGTGAAAGCCCTATGAAATCCATGGCTCATATCATCGAATTGAACGTGGATCGTACCTAGGGTTCTTGAACTTTTCTGTTTAATCGAATCCTAATCCACACTTGTTTTAAATCAAATTAAAACTACCTACAGATTCGCAATTCCATTTTTATTAAAAGCCCTATTATCCTAACAAATTCTAATATCAAAATTCGTCGAATTGATTTCAAGTTCATATCTAGGGTTACGGCCCTTTTTTTTCTGTAATTAAACGATCCTAGGCTCAATGATTTTCAAATCAAACCCACCCACAGGAACGCAGGTCTTTGATTAACAAAACCCCCATGTTGTCTGGTGCAATCAAAATCGAAATCGTGGGTATTGGGCAGGGTTCGATCGTGCGTTCATATGGGGAGGGGATTCTTTTGACTTGTATGTTTTAAGCAATTGAAACCGGTATCTTGTGCGATACCCTAGCGGGCGGACTTGGTAATGCATGTGACTCTTAGGCAGGAGACCCGGGTTCGAGTCCGGTCTCCTGCAATCTTTTTTTGGGATTTTTTCTGTTATATTTAATTAATAAAAATCAAACTCTATATTATTGTAATATTGTATAAATGTGTTTTAGCTCGGAAAACATCCCGTGGGCTCGAGTTTGAATTATTAAACCATTTTTATTATTATTTTCTACTCTTAAAAATAATGTATTTACACTATTTGCAAACCATAACTTTGTATAAAATATATGTTAATATTATTCGTTAACAACATTCGACTCGTAACATTTTGATCCTTAATTAGTATTTTAAGAAATACATATATATATTTCCGTAGACACGTTCGTCTACTCTTAAATCCTTAGAAAGCATTAAGATGTTCTAACATCCGTGTCGTCGTTACAAATCCCATATGTCCCTAACTTATGTGTTATAATTATAGGACATACGTAAGCCGTACAGGCAAACACTTGAGATTCTAAATCTCATACTTGTGTGATACTACCTACTACACAACGCAGGTGAGTTTCACGGCCCCTTTTACTGTTTTTATTTGGGGGAGAAAACATGTCACAACTTTTTGGTTTATTGTAATTCATATGATATCACTGTTGAGGCTAAGCGTAACACACTATCATGAAAAGTCCTCACACACATCGGACCGTTAATATGGTATGAACGAGGTAATTTTGGTAGTACTACTGGGTTTGACAAACCCCACCCGTGTTAGTCGCGCTAACTCGATTGGAGGTCGAACGGGTGTTATATTAACCTTAACACATTAGTCAGAGTTGATAGACCTGGCTGGAGGCAAACAAACAAACACACTGTCAGTTTCGGTTGCGAGCGCTTTAGCAAAACATGAATATAGGCATGCAACCTATTGATATGCATATTGAATGTACATAATCCGTAAACGCTTTACTTTAAATTATTGAAACCTGTGAACTCACCAACCTAGTGTTGACTCGTTTTCTTACATGTTTTCTCAGGTTGGCACTCAGGATCACGTTAAGTCATGCATGTGTCTTGGACTGCAATTGAAATAATTATCTATTGAATAATATTTATGTTTTGTTTGTAATTGAACTTGGGCGCGTTGTTTTGCGCATTTACTTTCGTTTAACGCTTCTGCATATACACTCTGAACCTTAATCTTTTATGTTATTACATTTCAAGTCCCATATAGTGTCGTTTGAAGTAACTGATGTCTGAGATCCTGGTTTGTCACCTTCCAAAATGGTAAAACTCCGTTAGTGGAATTTGGGGGTGTGACAGATTGGTATCAGAGCCATTGATTATAGAGAACTAGGACTGCATTCTAGACTATAGCCACACACATTAGTTACTTGGCATAGACACTTACTCCTTATGTTTCAGGAATTATGTCTACACCACCATCTTCACCACCTACCAATCAGGAACATGACATTCCTGCCATTGCATCACCGGAGCCCAAGAGGCGTAGGCTTGAGCCCACTGATAACTCTATTGTGTATGGAGAGCCCATGCATATCCGGAATGGGAGTGACTGGGATTGGTACCCCGGTTTACTGAGCAAATGGGTTAGACAGGAACGAGTTCCATCACCGTACTTTGGAGCCTCGTCATCATCAGGACCACGTTTACCATTATTACCTTGTCACTTGGAGCAAGCCTTTGCAGCATTTGTAGCAACTATGGATCGAGAGATCCGGAATATGAGATACGCAGCAGGAGCGATCACAGGTCTGTTAAGAGGAGAGAAACAAACGGATCATAGGATAGATCTGCTAGTAGCGGAACTGGCAGGCACTGACCGCTTGCATAATGCATTAGTGGACGAGGTTAGGGCGTTGCAGGCTAGAATGAATGCACTCGAGGAGGCTGAAGTAGAATCTCAGGAAAGAATTGGAGAGTTAGAGATACAACTTGCAGCAGCTCTAGAGCCTGCTGAAGTACCCGATTTTGAGCCTGAGGATGAGCCCGAGGAAGTAGAGGAGGATGATGCTGAATCAGTCATCTCATCCGCCGGCAGTGGAGCTTGATATTCCATTCCATTCTATCTTATCTTATTCTGTCATTTCTTTATGTTTCAAATAAAAACCTAAATGGGTAAGGATGTCCCCATTCCAATAAAATCTTAGTGAACTGTTTGAGTTGAACCATTTATTCTATGGCCTTATGATTTAAGTTAGCCTTGTACTAAAATCATAAACCTGCATGTCTTTACACATCTCCTTCTGTTTGCTTACACTTGAGTGATGTCAATATGCGATGTATTTACTCATTTCTTGTGTTTGTGAATATGAAGAATCATGGCCGGACGTGGACGTGGCGGTCGCAACGGTGGTCGTGGAAATATAAACCTGACACCAGCCGAACTGGCTGCGTTAATTAATGACAGTGTTGCTGAAGCCTTAGCAGCACACATTGCAGGTAAACCTGTCAACCGTTAACTCTAGACAACCAACTGTACACAATTATTCCACTCTTTCCTAAACCCAACCTACTCTTTCTAATCCAGGGCAAGCGAACAATCCACAGAACAATCAGCATGTCTGTACCTTCAAGACATTTATGGACTGTAAGCCCCACACATTCAGTGGAGCTGAGGGAGTTGTCGGATTACTCCGATGGTTTGAAAAGATTGAATCCGTGTTCTCCATGTGTAACTGCCCTATGGCCGACCGAGTCAAATTTGCATCGGGAACTCTAGAGGGTCCTGCCCTCACATGGTGGAATGCACAGGTCCAGATGCTAGGTCTGGACCTGGCCAATGCATCACCATGGGAAGACTTCAAGATCCTAATGAAGGAAGAGTACTGTCCCAGGGATGAAATTCAGAAACTCGAGGGAGAATTTTGGAATCTGAAAATGGAGGGTTCTGAAATAGAACTCTACACCACTCGCTCGCATGAACTAGCGGGGATGTGTCCTCACATGGTCACACCACCCTACAAGAGAATTGAAATGTTCATCAGTGGATTAGTACCACAAATCCAGAGCATGGTTACTTCATCCAACCCCACTACCATTCAACAAACCATCCGTCTTGCTCACAAACTGACGGACCAAGCCGTTACCCAAGGGACACTACCTCCCAGGAAGTCAGCATCCAAGTCTACTGACAACAACAAGAGGAAGTTTGACAGTAGCAATAATAACGTGGGATTTTAGTCGAATCAATCACAACAACAACAACAGCGTAGGTTTGAACCTACGAAGAACTTCAACCAGTCGACCTCTTCGGGTCAGCATCAAAGTGGTTATATTGGGAGACACCCCAGGTGTAACAAATGTAATTACCACCACCTCGGTTCTTGTGACAAAAACCGTTGCCAGCGGTGTGGCAAGGTGGGCCATGCTGCCAAAGACTGCAGAGGGGAATTACAAGCCAAGCAGCCCTTCCAACAACCGGGTTTTACCAAAGATTGTTTTGAATGTGGAAAAGAGGGACACTTCCGGAAGGATTGTCCACAATTAAAGAAGGGTGACATCGACAACAACAACAACCACCAAAGCAATAATAACAACCAGAGCAATAATGCAGGGAATGGTGCAAAGGGGCGAGCCTTTGTGCTCGGATCCGGAAAAGCTCGTTATGACCACAACGTGGTTACCGGTAAGTTCCTACTAAACAACTATTTTGCTTCTGTACTATTTGACACTGATGCTGATAGGAATTCCATGACTAATAAACTTAGCAATCTACTAAGAAAAACCCCAACCCTGTTAGAAAACAGATACACCATAGAAATAACCAACGGACAAGTAATATAAGCAACCCATGATCTTAAGGGTTGTAAACTTGAACTGACTAGTCATAAATTTGACATTGATCTCATACCGGTCACACTCGGTAGTTTCGACGTGATTGTCGGAATGGGCTGATTATCTAAGAACCAAGCTGAGATTACCTGTCGCGAGAAAATTGTTCGTCTTCCTCTTCCTAATGGAGAAACCCTCTCCGTCCAAGGCGAAAGGAGTGGTGCTGTTATAGGCATCATATCCTTCATGAAGGCACAAATAATAGTCTCACTTACCTCTAGTGGAGTCCTCCTACATTAATGGTTATCACCCTATTATCAAGGCGGCACCATTCGAAGCATTGTACGGACGTAAATGCCGATCCTCTATCTGTTGGACTGGAGTTGGGGATAGCCAACCTACAAGTCCCGAACTTGTATTCGAAACCTCTGAAAATATCGTTCAAATCCGAAACCGTATGGCGGCAACTCGTGATCGTTAAAAGAGCTACACCGATAAGCGTCGTAAACCGTTAGAATTTCAAATAGGCAACATGTTTCTATTCAAAGTCTCACCTTGAAAAGGTGTAATTCGCTTCGGGAAATGAGGCAAACTGAATGCCCGTTATGTTGGACCATTCAAGATAGTGAAGAGAATTGGCCCAGTAGCGTATCAACTGGACCTACCTGAAGGACTTAGTGGTGTACACGATGTCTTTCATGTCTCGAACTTAAAGAAATGTCTAGCAGACGAAACACTCGCGGTTCCTCTTGAGGAACTACACATCGATGAACAACTGCGGTTCGTTGAAGAACCGGTGGAAATCATGGATAGGGAAATCAAAACGCTGAAACGCAGTAAAATCCCTATTGTCAGAGTTCGTTGGAATTTGAAACGCTGACCGGAATTCACGTGGGAGCGCGAGAATCAGATGATACGCAAGTATCCGCATCTGTTCAAGCAATCCACTTCAAACTCTTAAGGTATTATTCTAATTTTCGGGACGAAAATTCTTTCAACTAAGGGATTATGTGACACCCGGGAAATTTTTTTTTATTTAATTTTCGGGACGAAAATTCTTTCAACTAAGGGATGATGTGACAATCCGACTTTTCATGTTAACTCCGTTAACAATCCTGTTAAATTTTCTGTTAAAAACTTAACCCCGTTAATTAAATCCAGTTAAAGTTAACCTAGTTAACCCTACCTATAACTTCAGGGACTAATTCTATCAATAACCCAAACTTAAACTCCAGGGACTAGTTGTGTAATACCCCTAAACTATTCTGTTGACTTTATCATGTTGACTTTTAATAGTCAAACTTAACCAATTCATAACCTAAGTAACCTAGTTCAAATCTCAGGGATCAATTCTGCCAAGTTTCAAACCTTAAGACATGAAACCACAAGGACTAGTTCTGTAAATTACACAATTTCGATTTGGTTGACTTTCAAGAGTCAAACCAGACACCTTTGATCCAAATTCGCAAGCCATAACCATTTTCTACTGAAATTTGTAACTGATCTCACACGTAATCTGCATTAACGGTCATAACCATCCAATTAATCATCATCAATTGTCGAATTAAACCAAATAATGGCTAATTACTTTGTAACCGCCGACCAACATCATGTATCCAACGAATTCGAGAAATTCGATCATAATTCTCACAAGCAAACACACTGCACGCTCTGTTCGAATCTACTTGAAGCTGTTGCACGCGTTATTACTATCGGAGAAGCAATTCAGGTCGCCGGAGATCAAGTTATTCAAGGTCGGCACCTGTTTTTGTCAAGCTCCATCAATCCTATATCATTTCAGGTAATTGATTACACCTACAGCTTCATTTCCATATCTTATATGAAAGCCCTAACCTAATTAGGGCTTACATTATCGAATTCGACGCAAGCCAGATTCTAGGGTTCATGTTAAACCGATTTAATCGAACCCTAATCTAAACACGTTCTTAATTCAATTAATTCACACCTGTAGACTCGTAACCATCTACTGAGTGAAAGCCCTATGAAATCCATGGCTCATATCATCGAATTGAACGTGGATCGTACCTAGGGTTCTTGAACTTTTCTGTTTAATCGAATCCTAATCCACACTGTTTTTAATCAAATTAAAACTACCTACAGATTCGCAATTCCATTTTTATTAAAAGCCCTATTATCCTAACAAATTCTAATATCAAAATTCGTCGAATTGATTTCAAGTTCATTTCTAGGGTTACGGCCCTTTTTTTCTGTAATTAAACGATCCTAGGCTCGATGATTTTCAAATCAAACCCACCCACAGGAACGCAGGTCTTTGATTAACAAAACCCCCATGTTGTCTGGTGCAATCAAAATCGAAATCGTGGGTATTGGGCAGGGTTCGATCGTGCGTTCATATGTGGAGGGGATTCTTTTGACTTGTATGTTTTAAGCAATTGAAACCGGTATCTTGTGCGATACCCTAGCGGGCGGACTTGGTAATGCATGTGACTCTTAGGCAGGAGACCAGGGTTCGAGTCCGGTCTCCTGCAAACTTTTTTTGGGATTTTTTCTGTTATATTTAATTAATAAAAATAAAACTCTATATTATTGTAATATTGTATAAATGTGTTTTAGCTCGGGAAACATCCCGTGGGCTCGAGTTTGAATTATTAAACCATTTTTATTATTATTTTCTACTCTTAAAAATAATGTATTTACACTATTTGCAAACCATAACTTTGTATAGAATATATGTTTATATTATTTTCAACCCATGACCCGTATTATTAAATAATATATATATATATATATATATATTATTTCGAATTGTTTTATATCTCGTGTGACGTTTTAAACTAAATAATAATATAATTAGTTATATTATTTACTCACGTTTATTATATCGATTAAAAATACTATATTTATTATTTCTCCACAAATGATTATTTAGTTAATCTGACGAGTCAAAAAAATAATATATTAAATTATATTATTTTCCTAACTTTTATAAACGACATTAACGTACGAATTTATTTATTTATTTAATATTATTCGTTAACAACATTCGACTCGTAACATTTTGATCCTTAATTAGTATTTTAAGAAATACATATATATATTTCCGTAGACACGGTCGTCTACTCTTAAATCCTTAGAAATCATTAAGATGTTCTAACATCCGTGTCGTCGTCACAAATCCGATATGTCCCTCACTTATGTGTTATAATTATAGGGCATACGTAAGCCGTACAGGCAAACACTTGAGATTCTAAATCTCATACTTGTGTGATACTACCTACTACGCAACGCATGTGAGTTTCACGGCCCCTTTTACTGTTTTTATTTGGGGGAGAAAACATGTCACAACTTTTTGGTTTATTGTAATTCATATGATATCACTGTTGAGGCTAAGCGTAACACACTATCATGAAAAGTCCTAACACACATCGGACCGTTAATATGGTATGAACGAGGTAATTTTGGTAGTACTACTGGGTTTGACAAACCCCACCCGTGTTAGTCGCGCTGACTCGATTGGAGGTCGAACGGGTGTTATATTGACCTTAACACATTAGTCAGAGTTGATAGACCTGGCTGGAGGCAAACAAACAAACACACTGTCAGTTTCGGTTGCGAGCGCTTTAGCAAAACATGAATATAGACATGCAACCTATTGATATGCATATTGAATGTACATAATCCGTAAACGCTTTACTTTAAATGATTGAAACCTGTGAACTCACCAACCTAGTGTTGACTCGTTTTCTTACATGTTTTCTCAGGTTGGCACTCAGGATCACGTTAAGTCATGCATGTGTCTTGGACTTCAATTGAAATAATTATCTATTGAATAATATTTATGTTTTGTTTGTAATTGAACTTGGGCGTGTTGTTTTGCGCATTTACATTCGTTTAACGCTTCCGCATATACACTCTGAACCTTAATCTTTTATGTTATTACATTTCAAGTCCCATATAGTGTCGTTTGAAGTAACTGATGTTTGAGATCCTGGTTTGTCACCTTCCAAAACGGTAAAACTCCGTTAGTGGAATTTGGGGGTGTGACACTCTCGGTTTTAACCACCCCCAAAACCAAAAGAATACCCAAAAATCCCGCAACTCAGTTTCTGCCAAATTTTTGGCCAACTTTGCAAGACCATATCTCCTTCGTTACTTGGCCAAATCGGTCCATTATTCTTCTAGAATGAAGCTCCATGTTAAGAAGGAAGAACCCAAGTGGAATCACTTGAATCCATGGAGTATTCGACCTCCAAACAGCCGGCGCAAGAAGGCCGCTCAGTGCAGGTCGAATCTGGACACCTCTTTTCATTTTCCTGTTTTGAGGTACCTACACAACTCCAAATCTAGTAATTCTTTTTCACATCTCCTCTGGTTTCAATGAACTTGATTTTAGAAGAAAACCCCAAGTCATTTGGTCTTCTAAAACCATCTAAAAGTCTACTCGGAGTACTCCTAAAATATGAGTTTTCAAGAACAAAATAAAACATAAAAGTCTTGATGAGTTTTGCTTTATGTCTTCATGAGTCATGTTTGAATACATATATTTATACATGTACATGTTCATACATAAAATACCAAACTGGAAAGACCATGGACAAGACAAGGACACATCAAATATAAACTACATATATATATATATATGTATACTATCACATAAAATAACACTTGAATGATGGTGTTTTTCATTAACCCTTCATTCCATTCATGTGTTATGTTGAAAGATACATGTTCGTGAAGTTATATGATCATGTGTGACTTACCTAGCAAGACCCGAGGTAGTGTCCTATGATTCAAGAAGACATACGAACGATTATCATCAGCATATGAACGTGAAAGGTGTTACTAAAAATATATGTTTATGGATAAAATTTGTGATATATATGTGTTGGTATACGGTTTTGGTTAAATCATGGAAATGTTCTAGGAATTAAAGATTAGTATCCTAATATGAACATTTGATATATGTACATAGAACATATGAAGAGATTCGGTTAAAAATAAATAATCACAAGACATCGTGGAACATAAGTGAATATATTTTAAGTTGTTACAAAAATAATATTTATTTTTGGTACACTTAATATGTCACCAATAGGGAAACATATTATTTTCTCGAAAAATATGTAAGCGTCTAGACTGAAATAATAATCACCAATGAGTCGTAAATAAAAACACTATTTTTACTAAACAATGGAGTACTTAACGGGATTCGTTAAGTCGGATGAACAACTTACGTATAATACGGGTAGTCTTAACACATTAGTACCCTTGTGTGATTAGGGTATGGATAAACAGGAACTATTAGCACAAGGTTATTTGCTAGGATTTCATTGGACACAAGGTGAGTTCACGGCCCCCTTTCGCTTTTTAAAGTTTTGTAAACTGCGGAGGGAGAAACATACTTACATTAAGTATTACATTATTGTTTAATACATGTCAAAACATTGTTGTTTTATACAATTGGGAAAGCATTGCAAACATTTTTATATGATAACAAGGAAACAAGACACTAACACTATGTCATACATGGTGAACAATATAGCGCTTAAAGTCCCCGGAATAAAAACTTAGTAACCATTAGCTATGAACTTAGTATGGGATTCTATGGATAGTACTATTGGGGGTGACGTCCCCGGTCATGGTTAGTCGCGCTAACCAGGGGTCCAAATGGCCGAATGACCGCATATTATGTTACTCACAGAAAGGCGAGGAAGGGCATTAAATTGTTGGGGTTTGGTTACGGTTCATGTATGGACATAGGTATTTGTAAGACTAGCTAGCTCACGAATGGAACAATAACATTTGTTATCATATGGGTTTAGAATTATTTCTACTTATTTTATGACGGTAAAGTCATAGGCATGTTTTCAAAGGAAAACTACTTATTTGATGATGGTTAAGTCATGTATATGTTTTCAAAGGAAAACTACTTATTTTATGAGGGTTAAGTCATGGGCATGTTTTCAAATGAAAACTACTTATTTTATGACGGTAAAGTCATGGGCATGTTTTCAAAGGAAAACTACTTATTTTATGACGGTAAAGTCATGGGCATGTTTTCAAAGGAAAACTAACTGTACTAAATTAACAAACTCTTTGAACTCACCAACATTTGTGTTGACGCTTTCAAGTATGTTTCTCAGGTAACCTTTCTCAGGTAACTTTGTATGTACGTTAGATTGTTTTTCAGGTGAGTCTGCCAGATGAGATATCTTGGCTTGAGAGTGGGCTACTCAGGTTGGTGCGCTTGCATTCGTCAGGTAACGTTATGAAAATTAACGAGTTTAAGATAATACTATTTCGAAAAATACTTCCGCTGTTTATTTAAATGAAAGTTAGATGTTTTTAAAGAGTATAACCAGTTATGAGAACCAACTGTAGAGAGCCTGGTTTGGGGCCTTACACTAAAGCCGGCTAATTAGCCGTCCTAAAATTCAGTGCACAAGAGACTTTCTGGTCCAATGAATACTCGACACGTGGCAATCTAATAGCCAGACTATCTAGGCTATTTTGCCTTAGCCGAAGACCCTTAGCCGTGAGCCTGGGCGCCCGCTTAGCCGACCATTATAAGGTTTAGCCTTAGCCGTGAGCCTGAGCGCCGGCTTAGCCGGCCGTTATAAGTGCCGGTCATTATAAGGCCCTTAGCCGGCGGCAAAGCCACGTGTCGAAATTTCATTGGACCAGATCTCTGTTATGCACTTAATTTTAGGCCGGCTAATATGCGGTTTTAGCCGTCTGTTCAGAGAGAATGTCTATAAATTCGTAGGCTAAAAGTCAAAGTCTATTTTAGAAAAACCCTTTGAACAAATGTCTATTTTAGTAATTTTCCCTTTTGGAAAACTATTTTGGTTAAATGTGCATTTTGGTATTTTTACCAACAAAAAAAAAAGCCAGAACAAATAATCTGCACATATGCATAAACTAGTAGACAAATGAGATTGAGAACTTGCAAGAAGACTGTGAAAACATGTTAGAACTGGGGGACGTTGCACATGGTGGATCGACATCGAGTATAATTAATGGTAAGAATATATAACAGTGTGATACTTAGGGATCTCAAGACAACTAGAATTTAAATATGAATATTTAATTTGTACTCCGATCCAAACTTAGAAATGCTACCAAATTAATTTCTTCCTACCTTCCATTCAAGTATGCAACATCGGTAGAAAGGGTCGACTAAATCTTTTTAGTCATCTAAAGCGAACTATAAAATGAGGCTCTATAAAATAAGTTTCTCTTAATTTTCTTGATCTTTGATTTTCTCAAAATATTTTGATAATATGAAAGGAAGGAGACTGATATCTATTTGATATAAATGCGAAAGTGTTCTTGAGCAAAAGGTGTGAGTGTGAACGTTAAAGAAGGCTTCTATCTATAGGCTTAAGACAAAAGGAGTTGAGGAAGCCACCGAAGCTGCCACTTTGGCGATCGACCGCCCATCGACTGCCGGCCTGGGGCCGACTTTTTTTTTTTTTTTTTTTTTTTTATAACCTGTTGTGTGTTGTATAATCTCATACTCTAAAGTTATTTCCACTTATAAAACACTCATTTTTCCTTTACCAAATGTGTGTTATGACCTTATACTTTTGTGGTAAGATTTTACTCAAAAATGGTAAACTTTTACTTTTGTATTTGCAAAAGTTAGGAAGGTGCTTACCCATAATGTTTTTAACTTTAATCTCTTTCAAGTGTGTTAGTATTCTCAAGATAGATCGAAGATGATTCCACCAATATATCTTTTAAATTTCAAATTCAAAATAATATTTTGACAAAAGTTTATAAAGATTCTCAAAAGCAAGGGATATGGGTTTCTGGTTTATTTTGGCTTTAATCCATTTCAAGTATGTGTATGTTTATGTCTTCCATATGAATTGATGTTAGACTTTACCACACATAGAATATTCATATACTTGATTTTAAAATTCAAATTCAAATTTATACTTGATATTTATTTATAAATATCTTTAATTAATTTGAAAATGTTTTGCCAAGTTTTATAAAACGTTTTGAGGAAATGACCTTTGTTTTATTTTTATAAATCTTAAGATTAATTTATAAAACGTTTTAAACATTCTCATTCCATATCATATTTCTGTTGTTGGTTGTCATCTTCACATGTCGATTTTCTTCATTGAGCTAGATGTCCGTTCACGTTGAATAGGTTGAGTGTTTTGGAACTTTTATGAAGCATATGATCAATATTTATTGACAAATAATAACACAAGTTAATTATTTTTATAATTATCAAAATTAGGGTTTATAATTTTCAAAGTAAACCATTGTTTCCCCTACTTATGCGTAGTAAATTTCGTTGCAAATTGGTTTATAGCTCGTCTCTAGTGCCGCCGCTAACAATTGCAAAATCCATAGCTAATTAGCAATCAAATGTTTAGTCGCTAAAGTCCATCTCAAAGTTTATTTCCATCTTAGTTCCGTCGCAAATACTTCGTGTCAGGGTTTTTTTTTCCTCATGTCGAAGCCCATCGCACAATTTGTCACAGACGGTCGCTAAAGCATTTTTATAGTAGTGTATTATGTATGCATTATTACATCATACCCTTTTTTTTCATTGTTTGTTCTTGTTTGATAGCTAATAATCATTAAAAAAATGCATTAAACTAAATTTTTGCTTTTGGCCTAGAAGTAGGTCAGACGCCTTGCCTCACCTCACATCACTGTGCAAGTGTGAATATTGTTGGCCCAGATTTGATAAACACAACCACAAGAAAAATAATTTGATGCCAACAACCAACTTCGACTCTTTCACTATTATAAACTCAACTCGACACATAAACAATTACATATAACCCACTATTTATACTAAACTAAAACTAATCCTAACATAACTCAAACTCAATTAAATAATCTATTAAATCAAACTTCATCAACCTATTCTAATATAAACTCTACCAAACTGATAAACATAAAACTAAAGAGATAATGATTAGACTCAAACTCTAATCAACTCTTCAACAAACTTTATCTTTTCTTCAAACATATCCGACCTACTTTACCGAATTAGGATTAACTCTTTCATTTATGACCTGTGATTGTGGCTTCAGGTCTTGAGATTTAGTTTGCCTCATGCATGACTTCTAATTGTCGTGGGTTTTGATCCTTAGATCCTTGTCATACACCACAACACCACTATAGCCCTATTATTCTTTTCCTCTAACCCGACAGTCCCTCCTAATTAAAATGGCGTTGCCCCACTTCCAATATGTTAATATAGACCTTTTGTTGGATTTTTTTTCTGAAATAGTGTTATTTCACCATTCTCTTTCACAAATGGTGTTAAAAGGAAAGTAGTATCACAAATAGTGTTTCCCTACTTCACAACCACGGTTTGGTGTGTTTCCCCACTTCACAACCACGGTTTGGTAATTCTTTACTTCACAACCACGGTTTGGTGATTTCTTTAATGAAACCGTGGTTACCAACCACGGTTTGACTCAATTCTAGCTTCACAACCACGATTTGGTCTTCACAACCACGGTTGGTCTTATTTCCCACGTTCATAACCACAATTTGGTCTAGTTTCACTCAATTCTTGGTCCACATGCATGGTAGTCACATAGTCACATGTTTGTTGTTTCTAATAATCACGTGTAGTTGTTGCTGATAATCACATGTATTAACCCAAATTGTTCTTTCATATATTTGACTTCATTAAATTAATCATTAGTAGTCACATGTTTGTTGTTTCATATCCCAAGACATGTATGCCTGCTAATCACGGGTTGCTAGTCACGGGGTGGGGAAGACATGATTAAAATACCACATGGCTCGGTGCATAAACTATATGAAGTAATTCTTCATATCGCATTCTGTGGTGAATAATAAAGGAAGTAGTTCGAGTTGATTCATCAGAGAAAACAACTCCGTTTTCGTATGTAAAATTACCACCATAGTATAATCTAACAAGAAATGGACGGGTTAAGGACATTATGAGAGATACGAAAGGAGAGACTTGAAAGACTTTGAGATAGTTTTGGTTTATTTATGCTTTGAATCTGTTTTATTGAAGACTTATTTATGCTTTGGTTGAAGACTTATCTTATCACCATCTACAACAAGATTCTTTCAGAGATATTTCATATCTCACAGAGATTATTTCATATTATATATCTTACGTAGATTCTCTGAATAAGATTCTCTAAATAAGATTCTCAATTTCAAAGATGTCATAATGTTACTGTTGATGTATTGAGTAGTGTGTGTCCAAACGGGTAACTGTTGATGTATTGACTAAAAGATGTCGTAAAAGATATTTTATTTTAAATAAAATATCTTACCGTTGATGCTTTGGTTGAAGACTAAAAGATTTTCAAACTTGTTACCTACCCCTCCCCTAATCTCACTAGCAAGAAAGGTTTTCATATTTTATATTTTTAATTTTTTATGTTAAATGTGTAATTTGATTTAATTTGGTTTAATTTGTTTAACGGTTTGACGGGTCTTGCCACATTTAACTTTATCTACCTTATATATCTCATTTCCCTTCCTTACACGATCCCCGTATGTGGGTTAGATAGGCATCCCGGGGGTATTAGCTGCAACCGCGTTGATGGAGGTTTTCTAAGCACACCCAACACATGCAACATTGTTCTTCCACAGCCACCTCTCATCCGGCCTTCGTTCTTCTACGACGCTTGGAAAAGACAAGTTGTAGGTTTAAAATCACGAAGTCAGGCCATTCACCGGCTTGAAGTACACACCTCCATGAAAGAGATTTTGTTATATTTCCGAGTCCACGAATTTCAACTTTAAGACGATAGTAGTGCTTCAATTAAATCATGAGGTTTTTTAGATGTTTGTGTCATTGAAGCTTGTGTGTGTGATTAAATCATATAGCTTGTGTGATAATTTTGTGTGTGTGTGTTTGATTATAAAAATGTAGGCATTATATGGAATGTGGAAGCTTGTGGGATAATTTTGCAGCGAAGACATTTGCCTCTTTATATAGGCATCCAAAATATAGAGTTGTTTTTTTAATTATTATATTAAGAATAAGTTAAAATATAATTAAAACACCAACAATATATTAAAAATAATTAAAAATCAACAATAGATTAAAACATAATTAAAACATCAATAATAGATTAAAACATAATTAAAACATCATAAATAGATTAAAACATAAATAAAACATCAACAAAAGATTAGTCCGAGTCAGTGGAGTAATCGGAGCCATTTGAATAGGAGTATCCATCGCATTCACGACGTTGTTGATGTCGAAATTGCCTTAAACTTTGTTTAAACAATCAATCCTCATCAAAATCAGGTGAAGAATTTTTTGTTTCTTGAACCGGAGGGTTTACCTGTGCGTGAACCGTAGGGTTTACCAGAACGGGAATCAGAGGGTTTGTTCGTTGCACAACCTCGGGAGGGTTTGGTCGTTGCACAACCTGGGGACGGTTTGATTGTTGCACAACCCGGCGAGGATTTGATTGTTGTACAATCGGGCGCAGGTTATGTTGTTGCACAATTGGACAAGGGTTATGTTGTTGCATAATCGGGCGAGGGTTATGTTCTTCTACATTTATGTTAATATGAAAGTGAATATGAATGTTATTTCTTTGATATGCCATGAGCACCAAAGAATCATAGGAGGCTTTGAATGGTGAGGTGAGTATTGAAAACTTTTAATGGTATTTATAGGAGGCTTTCATTCAAACCGTGGTTGTGAACGTGGGAAATAACACAAAACCGTGGTTGTGAACACAAACCGTGGCTAGGAAGCTAGAATTGAGTCAACCCATGGTTGTGAAGCTAGAATTGAGTCAAACCATGGTTGGTAACCACGGTTTCATTAAAGAAATCACCAAACCGTGGTTATGAATTAAAGAATTGCCAAACCGTGGTTGTGAAGTAAAGAATTGCCAAACCGTGGTTGTGAAGTGGGAAAACACACCACCGTGGTTGTGAGGTGGGGAAACAGTATTTGTGATACTCCATTCATTTTGACACCATTTGTGAAAGAAAATGGTGAAATAACGCCATTTCAGTAAAAAAAAACTCCCTTTTGTTGGATGAAATGTTGTTGAAATATTTCTTCATTCCCTTAAACATGTTGTTAGTAGGTTTGGAAACTTTACCTTGTGCTGCCATATGGACACAAGATGGGGCAAGGAAAATATATTCTTGAGTTTGTCATTTTCAATATTTTGATAAATGTAAAAAAAAAGGAATCACACACACCATTTAAGATGTGTTCTCTCCGGATGTAGTCATCACTCTCCCACTTATTCTTTCTTATATCATACTCATCATCTTGTGAAATCATTGCCCTCGATTTTTTCTGACTTCCTAAACATGGAAATCTCATATACTACTTTTGTTTGTTCGGGAATTTCCTAGTTCCAGAGTTAAGATAATTAAATAGCCTCATAACTTTTCTATATTGTGTATGTAGATCACTTTCTCAAAGTAGTATTGTGATCCTCTAGTGCCTCGGTTATACAAAATCTACTTTTGGATGATATAGGAGATCAATACTTAAGTATAATACAATAACTTGAGTAAAAGTAAGGGAGATGTAAAAATTATTAGTATGCTCTGATAAGAAAAACTTCTATCTTATTTCATGACTAAGAAATAGTGTTTATAATACTAGAAATACATCGTAGCTATATATAAAAAGTTAGCTACAATTATGTACATTCTTTTAAATGAAAATATGTCACATTTTTCTTTTGGTCGGTAAAGTAGTTATAACTAACTTAAGTGTCATTTATGACACTTATACAGTTGTAATAACGAATGTATCATGTTTGACCTTTTAATCGGAAAGTTAGCTTTGAAAATATGTATATGGGTCAGTAGGAAAGGTTATAGTCAAGCGTGTTATATGGTTAGTAGCAACTACTGCTAACAGGGGTGTTCAGACCTAACCGTGAAACCACTCAAACCGTTGATCGGTTTGGTTTCACGATAGTTTTTTTTTTAAATTTTGGTTGGCTGCTTTAGGAATCTTCAAACTATACCGAAGAGTTTGGTTATGGTTTATATATACTCAAAACCGGTCAGAAAAAAACGAACGTGACCGTAGGATTTTGGGTTGTGTAACCTCTTATATTTTACTTGTATCTTTAATTAATTAAGTTGGATTATCACATGATTGGCTTATACTTAATAATACTATACACGGAATCGGTCTTTTAAGTTTTAACTCTTGAAACCTTATCAGTTCTTTATTTTTTATCATATTTTTTACTTCTTTTTTATTATAAAGTAAATCAAAGTCAAACCGTAGATTGTTTTAATATTCAACGGTTTTGTTTTAGTTTTCAACAATGTGGTTCTAGTTTACAATAAAAGCCATTACTAATAGATTAGCTCACGGTTTCCCAAAGAACCGTTAAAAACGTATCGTGAACTCTCTAACCGCTAATATTTATTTTTCTTTTGCTTGCCTTTTATTTTCTAGTGCTGACCCAAAAAAGTTCGTACTACCTTACATCTCCCAACTTGTATTATAACTTAAATTTAATATTTTTTTTTAAATTTGAAACATAATTAGATTATAATATATATGGATAATACTATAGTTTTTTTTTTTTAATTTAAGTCATTTTCAATGTATTTATTTTATCTTTGAAGATAATGGCCAGGTGAGTAGATTATCACCTCCTTTGACCAAGATTCTTTGAGAACATATTTCTGCATGTTGGAATTAGTTTAAAGTTTGTGTTATCTATTCAGAACCACTTGAATTCAATCACATAATACAACTTTATCGCTTTGACAAATACAATTACCACAGGGTGTAGCATCATGGAAATGTTGGTTAAAATTGCAATCACTGATCGAACTTCTTTTTATTGAAAAGTACAGTATAGTCTAGGAACCGTAAATGAGAGCGAAGAGCCTAATAAAAAACCGATCTTTCTTCATCAACATCTTCTCTAATATCTTCACTAGTGAGATTTCCTCCAAGACTCTCGCACATAGAGACCGAAACTTCAAGATCAACAATATCTGATCTGCAAACAGGGCAAATTAAACGGGTTTGAAACCATGTATCAATGCATGATACATGGAACACATGAAAGCAATTTGGTATTGTTTTCACCCACTCATCGTCTTCATATTCACACAAACAAATTGGACATTCAGTACTTAGATTACCTTGATTCGCCTTATCTGATTCACTTTCTTTTTGGAACTGTGTAACGGGAATCGTTTGCATAGGGAGTGAGTTGAGCCCACATCTCCGGAAGTGTAAGGAAGGATCATTACCATGTGCGTTTGTGTCATGTAGAAGCCTCCTTTGCGTGTTTCCTGACAATAAAATGGAGCCGAGAGAACAGTATCGTAGTATGTTAAAGTAGCAAAAAATTAGAAATAGGGTTCCCATGGTGCCGACCATAGCAATCATTATATCGTGCTCCATTTTGATGGATGAAGGCTAGGAGATCCTAGCTACAGGACTTAAAGCCATGATCTAAGCAGATTTAATTCTCAGATGGAGTTTCAAGAATTTATCTTCTTGTGGTATGAAAAGTTGAAAACATTGTTTTTTGGGATGAGTACTTGTTATTTTGTTGAAGACAGGATAAGTTGAAGAAAACTAAGTGACAACCAAAGTAAACATTGTTGTAGTGATAGTTGTTAAAGTACCAAACATTGATTATATGTTAACTTGGTCATTTGTTCTCATGTTTGCGTTCTATGTACATAGTGTTCTTGTAGAATCAGCAGCTAAAGAGAAGTCATTTTGAATGTTATTGAGAGTATTTTGTATATTTATTTCATAAGTTCGGATAATTGTAATTTTAGTTTCATATAAATGGAAAATAAAGAAAAATACATGCCAAAGTTCGCGATAATCCTGACCTGGAATGGATTAAAAGATAAATACAATGGCAAAGAGAGATAATGTACGAGGTTCTAGATAATCGAGTTTATCTATAGGATTAACCAAGTAATTAAATATTTTCTTAGTTATAGGAATAATTTAATTATGTTTTATTTATTTTAGAGCTATTAGTTATCTTTAGATTAATATTTATGGAGGGTCTATGTAATCAAATTATTCATTCCGTTAATATAATCATAAAAGAGTTGTGCTAGAGTTCACCACGAAAATCTTGTGGCCGGTTTCTTCCTAGGAAAATATACTAATTGAATCTTTCAATTGGTATCAGAGCTTACTAGGTTGAAGAGATGAAGATAACCCAAACACGTTCAATTCAATAAGATGGCTACTATTAATAACGCAACCATAGTTCCAGCAAAGGAAGTCGAAGGAGTGCCCATCTAATGTTTGATTTTGACATAATCGAACTTCACATCTTGGGTGATCAAGATGGAAGAAATTTTGGACGCCCAAGGTATTTGGGAAGGTGTCGAGCCTGCAGCCGAGGTAGCTGTGGACGAAAAGAAGAACAAAATCACATGAGCGTTTATTTTCCAAGCCTTGCCACAAGATATACTCTTGCAAATCGTGAAGAACAAACATGCCAAGGATGTGTGGGAATCGCTAAAGTTAAGGTATCTTGGTGTAGATCGAGTACATGAGGAAGACTGTGAATCCTACAAAGCAAGCTAGAATCCTTGAAGATGAAGGATGATCAAATAATCAACAGTTTCGCTAGAAAACATGGTGGCTTGGTGTCCAATTTTAACAGTTTGGGTTTCACAAACGAAGACACTACACCGGTAAGTAAACTTCTCGGGCTTCTCGACTAAGTGTCCGAAAAGTTTCTCCGGTGGGTAACATTAATTGAATGATATTCGGACTTGGATACGATGCCATTTGAAAAGGCTATTTGTCGCTTGAAGGCCTATGAAGAACGAATTCGAGCTCATGATGTATCGGGTGATAATATGGGCACTACATGTTTGAGTGACTGAATTCCAATAAAAGGGATGCCAAAACCGATCTAAACCAAACCCAAGAGGATGAACTAGCTATTCTGATGACGGAATGTGTCTAAGAAAATCCTAGTTTGGTGTAAACAAAGATAATGTCTTTCCAAAGCGGTATGGTATGGAGAAGGTGTGTGGTACTTAGATAACGGAGCTAGTAATCATATGACATTCATGAAGGATTACTTCTTTGAATTGGATGAACGTGTGAGGACTATACCTAATAGGTTGAATCATCAAAGAATCAGTGAGTTGTTAAGAAGACGAAAGATTGAAGAATGCGAGAACTTCATTTTGTAAAATTCTCGGCCCGAGAACTTTAGGCCGAGTACTTGAAGTTCTCGTGAAGTGTAACATCCTGAAAATAACAAAAAAGAAATAAAACGAAAAACGACGGGTCTCGAGAAGAGGACGTTAAAAGAAAAGAAATAATGAACGAAGGACCAATGGGCTCGTGGGCTTGGGCCTTGGGATGGGCTGAAGAGAAACAAGGGAGGGCTTGATAACCTTTGTCATTCTCCATGAGCCTCATTCCGTCATCTTCATCACCACAACCCTAGAGAGAGAAAGAGAGAGATCTAGAGAGAGAAAGAGCAAGAAAGTCCATCTTCTACCTCCATCTTTCACCTAGATCAGTTGCTAGACACTCCTGGAGGTTGGAGAAGAAGGAAACAAGCGTCTACAGGTAATAAATCCGCCTAGATCTGAGTTTTTGTGATCAAAAGTGGGTTTTAAGGTTTATGGGGTTTTTAACATAAAGGTTGGATTTTTACGCATGAAAAGTGATTTAAAGCTCAGATCTAGCTTCATGGAAGCTAGATAAACATTTTGAACATAAAAGTTAAGGTTTTGGATCAAAAACAGACCTGTAAATGATTCGTGTTCTTCGAGTGACACTCGAGTGTCGGCCACTTGCATGTGGCGACACTTAACAAGGAAGAAGAAGAGGAGAATCAGCTCTTAGATAATCGACTCCTGAGAATCGGCCCTCTGAGAGAATCGGCCCTCGGAGAATCGGCTCTTGAGAGTCGGCCCTCTGATAGAGTCGGCCCTCCGATGAACACGCTGAGAATCGACCCCCCTAACACAACACAAAGTCCTGAACGCAAGTTCAGGCGACACTTATTAGTGCCTGACGACTCTCCTTGTCGACACTCAAGTGTGGCTGGTGACTCTCCCAGCCGACACTCAAGTGTGACTACCGACACTCTCGGCCGACACTTTAAGGACTCAGCCGACTCTTGCACTAAATGATAGAATTCGCACTTTGACTCACGTGCAGATCAGCTTACACATTAGCAGTAGATAAGACATCAACTTCGGGTTGAATATCGATAGTCAGGTGAGTTCAAGATCCCGATTTTATTGTTTTAGGGTGGTGTACATATTAAAAAATTTGACGTTTGTAATAAATGTATTTTTATTACTTAAACGTTTGCAAAGAAAGATAAGGACAGTAATGGTTTATGTAAATGAACGTTTGCAAGAAAGAAAGATAAGATAAAAGAACGGTTATTTAACTAAATGTTTTATAAACGAAAGATAAGATAAAAGAACGGTTTATTTAACTAAATGTTTTATAAACGAAAGATAAGATAAGAGAACGGTTTATTTAACTAAATGTTTTATAAACGAAAGATAAGATAAGAGAACGGTTTATTTAATGAAATGTTTTATAAACGATGATATGAAGAAAGATAACGGTTTATTTAACCGAACGTTTTACAAGAAAAGAAGATAAGAAAGAAGAATGGTTTATTTAACTATATGTTTTATAAACAAAGAGAAGAAGAATGGTTTATTTAACTATATGTTTTATAAACAAATAGAAGAGAATGGTTTATTTAACTATATGTTTTATAAGCAAAGAAAAGAAGAATAAGTCAAATACATTGTCTAATCTGCAAGAGTATGCTTATTCGAAGAAAGTCTTGAGGTAGTAGTATAGTCTTGATGACTAGTGCTACGCGAAGCCTATGGTTGCGTCATGGGCTGAGACCATGACGTCGCCAAATGAAAAATCGAGACAGCGCTCGGCAGGGCACTATAACGAGAATGTTGTACAACTGGTTAAGATGAGCAATGACAGTTACTTGAGCGGCGACGGTCGCTAAGTAAGAATGAAGAAGCCCGCTAGGGGGCACAGAAAGTGGGTATCGCCTTTGGACGATGAGCCTTAGGGAATAATACCTGCGAACGAAAGTTCCTTCGGGAAATAAGAATGAAGAAGCTCCCTTGGAGACACAGAACAGATTGTAGACGTTAATGTATGACTTAAAGAAAAGAATACAAAGTAAATACATATGTATTTTAAAAGAAGAAGGAAATATTTTGTTGTATTATGTGTATAATATAATATGTATGTTTAAAGAATGTTTTAAAGAAAACTTTAGATATAAAGTTAAAGAAAAAGAAACACTTGAACTCACCAGCGTTAGCTGACTATTTTAGTATACACATCAGGTAGCGAAGGAGAGAAAAATAAATGAAGCCGCGAGGGCTTAGGAGAAGATGGCTGGATGGCTAGTGCTGGCAAGACTAACATCCCCATTAATTAAGTTTATGTATAAGACAATGAAAGTTTTAATTATTTCAGAATTTTATAAAGACTTCCGCTGTTGGTTTTCTATGTTATTCAATGTTTAAGAACTATGTTATGCAATGTTTGCCAACTATAAGAGGTATCCGGTTTGGGTCCTTTCATGAATCCTAAGCCCATAGAATAGCGAGAACATTCGTAATTAGCTATAAATAGATAACATAATCTCAATATTAGGGTTAGATGAGTGATTAGACGATTTAGTTGATTTGGTTCAATTATTTGTTATAACGGATTCTTGGCTTGTGAGATATAAAGTTTCAATTATTTGTTATTTTGGACTGACTTTTCGTGTTTAAAAGTGTTTCTGGGCGGATTTAGTTGATTTGGTTCATACATAAGTCGTCGTTCTTGAAGATAAAGAGGTTGTTCTTCTATTTTCGCGTTGTTTGATCGATTGGAAGACTTTTCGGATTTGATTAGAGTGTTTTTCGGATCAAGATAGAGTTCTCAGATAAGTTCTCGGCCAAGTTCTCAGCAAAGTACTCGGAAGACGCTCTTGCGAGAACTTAGAAGTGTTCGGCTAAAGGTTCTCTACTCAACGTTATCGTTTTAGAAGTTATTGTGGTTAAGAGTTCTCGGCTAGAAAGTTATTTGTTTTTGAAGTAATCGATTTCTGAAGTTCACGACTTTGAAAGTTCTCGTGACTTATGGAAGTTCTCCGACTTGAGGAAGTTCTCGAGCGAGAACTTGCTGTTTGCATGTACTTTTTCTCATACTTCGGGTTACGAGTACTTTATTTTTCTGCGTGAACGAGTGCCGTTTTTTTTTTCAAGATGTCTACTCAGAATCAGTTAAACTTCACTGTTGCTGTGGATAATGATATCGGTACCACTAACAAACCACCTAGACTTACAAATGCTGATGATTTCTCCAACTAGAGATTCAGGTATGTAAATTTTGCAAAGTTTAATGATGCAGCATTGTGGAAATCAATCAATAAATTAAAGGCCCAATCATTCCAATGGTTCGTAATGAAAAAATGAGTTTGTTCCAAAGGATCCAGATCTGTATGTGGCAGAATAGATAACTCAGATGGAGAGACGAGTGATTAGACGATTTGCACTTGTAATCAGTGTTTCTAATCAATATACAAAAGCGTTTAACGGTGAATTCTCTCTCGTCCCCTTTTATACTTGTTTGCATGTGTTGTTTCGGATTCTGCCTGGCACAACGCATTGTTGAATATGCTGATTGAAGATCCTACGCGAGTCCCGGACCTTACTGAATGAATTTTTGGTATAGTATGATTTGGTGATGGTTCAAACGGCAGATATAAATGGAAAGAGGTGAATCTTATTGGAATGCAATATTTTGAGTCTTAGGAAAATCAACGAAATAGAATGCAAAGTGTTGATGGAAGAAGAATTCTTATGGCTGTATGATCGGTTTGGGAAACTTCTTATGAAGGTAACCCGGTCTGAAAATAGGCTTTATAGGATTGTTTGAACACCATCTCACTAGTGTGTTTAACCGTGAACCTGGTGGACCAAGACTAGCTTTGGCATTCCCATTTAGGTCAAATGAACTCACAAGCGATGGATTATATGACGATTACGAGCATGGTACGGCGCGTACCGATTGTTAAGCATCTAACACAGGTTGTGATGTGTGTCTCGCTGGAAACAACACAGACTACCACTCACGGAGTAGGCTACATACAGAGCATCATGACCATTATCATTGATTCATGCAGATCCGTGTGGGTCGATTTCACCTATTACGTAAGGCAGAGGCGGATTCAATGCATTGGGAGGGTGGGCCACTGCCCACCGTCTAAAGCCCAGCGAGCCCACACCATCGAAGGCCCAGCGAGTCAACCTAGGGTTTTTGTAAACTTGCCGTTCGTATTTTTTTTTAACGGCTTGACAGGATCGCAAGATGAAATTCCATCTTGTAGTATGAATAGTCCGAGACGTATCGCTACTCCTTTTATGCCTAAATTAGTTGATTTGGATAATCTTTCATGGGATCCTGCCGATAGGATAAGAATTTTAAATTACCATCCGTTCCCTTTTTACTCACCCGTATTTTGCCCACCCTACAAAAAATTTCAGTATCTGCCACTGACGTAAGGTGATAATCGATATCTCTTTTTATTAGTGGATGATTATAGTTGATACATGTGGGTATATGCAGAGAAGACTAAGATGAAGCATTCTCACCTTTCAAACGATTCAAGGAATAGGTGGAGAATGAAGGCTCGAATAAAATACAGGCTTTGA
Organism: Smallanthus sonchifolius; assembly: GCA_023525975.1. NCBI lineage: Eukaryota > Viridiplantae > Streptophyta > Magnoliopsida > Asterales > Asteraceae > Smallanthus > Smallanthus sonchifolius. Next base: position 10,377,614 of record CM042025.1, read on the forward strand.
GAACTGACCGAGGAGAAGAATTTGCTTCCCGCCAATTCTTGAAGTTTTGTGAAGAAAGAGGCGTAAGATGACAGTTTACTACTCCTTACACCCTTTAGCAAAATGGGGTGGTTGAATGTCGTAACCTATCCGTTCTCAGGATGACAAGGATTTTATTGAAAGCCAGGAATCTTCCTCAAAACTTTTGGAGTGAAACGGTTCGACATGCAGTTTATGTTTTGAAACGAGTCATGACGAAAGCCTTAAAGAATCAAACACCGTATTATTGAATGATAATTCAAAGTGTTAGTTATTTAATTATGTTACGTGGGAATTTTGCATGTTTATGTTTAAGTGGGTCTAGTTGGAATAAGAGTGGCTCCTGGTTTGTAGGAGTTCACCGAGTCTAGAGGTTTACCGAGTCTTTCGTATTGTTTGTTTTGGAGTCTGTCACGTGGGTCTTGTGACTATTGTTGGGACTGCTATATATAGCAGGGTCTTGTTTATGAATGAAGTATCAAAAACTTTGAGTGAATTCTGATATTGCAACTAACATTGTGGTATCAGAGCCAGGTTGAGATAGGTGAGGTTATCAATTACGAGAGAGAGTTATGGCGTCTGCAGGAGTTAACAACAATCATCCAGTTCTCCCAGTGTTCAAGGGAGAAGGATACGAGTTTTGGAGCATTCGAGTGAGGACGGTGTTGCGGTCACATGAACGTTGGGAATTAGTCTCAAGTGGTTATTCGGAGATGGATACTGATGCTGCTCGGTTACGAGAGAATGTGAAGAAAGATGCACGAGCCTTGGCCTTGATTCAGTAGGCTGTGCATGACAGCATCTTCTCTCGAATTGCTGCTGCAACAACGTCAAAAAATGCTTGGGATGTGTTGCAGACGGAATACCAAGGGGACTCTAAGGTGAAAACAGTGAAGTTACAAGGCTTGAGGAGAGAGTTTGAGACTCTTCAGATGAAGGAAGATGAAGCCGTTGCTGATTTCCTGTCAAGGGTTATGCGGATCGTGAATCAAGAAAGAACGTACGGGGAAACCGTCAAAGGTGCTTCGAAGTCTCCCCACAAAATGGGACCATGTTGTTACTGCCATCGAAGAGTCTAAGGACTTGACAGTCCTTACCTTCGATCAGTTGATGGGATCGCTGTAGTCCCATGAATCCAGAGTGAACCGAAGTGCTGAAACTGTCGAAGAGGAAAAGGCATTTCAAGCACGTGAAGGAGATTCCAATCTTGGAAAAGGGAGGTTCACTAGCCAGGGAGGTCGAGGTCGTGGTCGAGGAAGAACAGGAGGACGAGGTAGAGGAAACATCCAATGTTACAACTGTAACAGATTTGGTCACATCAAATCTGAATGTTGGTTTAAACCCCAAGCAAACGCTGCTGTCGATCAGGAAGAGGATGAAGATGAGAACAAGTTGTTCATGGCATTCACTGAAGAGAAGGTGCTAGTGAGTGGGACCGATGCAACTTCACAAGTATGGTTCATCGATAGTGGATGTTCCAATCATATGACAGGGCATAAGAGCATATTCAAGACGTTGAATACCAAGCAAAAGGTTGAAGTAAGAATGGGAAATGGCAAGAGTATTAGAGTGGAAGGAAAAGGAGTGGTTAACTTATCTATGGGTAACGGCCAAACCAAGGTTCTGCATGAGGTACAATTTGCTCCTGATTTGGGTTATAATTTGTTAAGTGTCGGTCAACTTATGAAGTCGGGGTATAGGGTCTTGTTTGATGATGATGTCTGTACCATAACTAATAAGACAACTGGAAAGATTATGTGTATGGTTCCTATGGCATCCAACAATACCTTTCCATGTGATCTTGCTAGTAAAGTTGACACTGCACTTGTTGTTGATGGAAGTGATTCAAACTTATGGCATAATCGATATGGCCATTTACATGAGTTGGGGCTGCAACAACTCAGTAAGGATAATATGGTTACTAGACTTCCACCAATTGGAAGTCTTAACCAGTGTGAAGGGTGTATATATGGCAAGCAAACACGAAGGTCGTTTCCCACACGAACTTGGCAGTCGACGTGTCCTCTTCAATTGTGCATGCAGATCTTGTTGGACCGATGGAAACACGATCATTGGGAGGTAATGTTTATTTTTTCCTACTTACCGATGACTACACACGAATGAGTTGGGTGTATTTCTTGGCTAAGAAGTCGGAGGTATTTGATATGTTTCAAAAGTTTAAAAGGAGAGTAGAAAAGGAATGTGGGCAGGAAATTAAAACACTTCGCACCGATAGAGGAGGGGAGTTTCTTGGGAAGAATTTTAATGATTTATGTGCAGAGAATGGAATACATAGAGATCTCACAGCTTCATATACACCGGAGCAAAATGGAATAGCGGAAAGGAAAAATCGGACAGTTGTGGAGATGGCTAGATCTATGTTGCAGATGAAAGGGTTATCGAACAAGTTTTGGGGAGAAGCTGTATCAACAGTAGTTTATCTGATCTCTCTCTCCAACAGTGGCTCTCACAGGTAAAACCTCTTATGAAATGTGGTATGGGTATAAACCTTCTGTGAGTCACTTGAAAGTGTTCGGGTGTGTCGCTTATGCACTTATTCCATCTCAAGTGAGAAAGAAACTGGATGCAAAATCTAAAAAATGCATTTTTGTTGGGTACTCACCCAACTCTAAGGCATATAGACTGTTTGATCCAGTTAAAAAGACAATTGTTACAAGTAGGGATGTGGCTTTTTGTGAACAAGGAATGTGGAATGATGAGATCAAGGAGGATGGTCCAGGTGACAATGTGACATTTGTAAGGGGTATCACATTCAATGATAATGAAGGAGGAGGTGTGTCTAATGAGGTGCATAATGGGCCATCATCAGGTAACTCTGGGGCAGGAAGCAATTCTAATACAAGCAGCAGTTCTAGTGTTGCAACCGGTAGCAGTTCAAGTGCAGCAACAAGTGATGGTTCAAACGAAGGAAACAATTCGGATGGGTCTGACTCTAATGGAAGCAGTTCAACCGGGAGTAGTTCAGCCCATCGGGTGGGCGATATAAATCAGATTTACAATGCAACTGCTCCAATCCTTGATTATGAAGCATGCCAGTTTGCTTTATTTGCTGCTGAACCAAGCTCACATGAGGAGGCTATTAGAATGTCTGAATGGAAGAAATTGCTATGGAAGAAGAAAGCTATGGAACATCACAAAACTTGGAGTTTGGCTCAACTTCCTGCTGGTAAGAAAGCTATAGGGCTTAAATGGGTCTTTAAAGTAAAAGTTAATGTAGATGGTAGTATTCAAAGGCATAAAGCCCGACTAGTTGCACGTGGGTTTGCTCAGCAAAGTGGTATAGACTATGAGGAGACATTTTCTCCTGTTGCAAGATTCGAAACCATTCGAATAGTTCTTGCTTTTGCAGCTCAAAAGGGATGGATGGCGTATCAGTTTGACGTCAAGTCAGCGTTCCTCAATGGGGTTCTAAGTGAGGAGGTGTATGTGGTTCAACCACCTGTTTTCGAAAGAAGTGGAAAGGAGAACATGGTGTACAAACTGCACAAAGCCCTTTATGGCCTAAAACAGGCACCTTGGGCCTGGTATAGTCGCATAGATGGTTATCTTGTGCAACATGGGTACAAGCGAAGTCAGAGTGAGCCCACTTTGTATGTGAAAAGAACGAGTCCTGAATATATCATCATTGTATGCTTATACGTTGATGATATAATATACACGAGTTCGTCAAAGAAGCTGGTAACCGAGTTTAAGCAGAAAATGATAGGAGAATTCGAGATGACGGACATTGGAGTGTTGAATTATTTTCTGGGTTTGGAAGTAAGGCAGCTTGACAAAGGAGTGTTCTTGTCTCAGCAAAGATATGCAAAAGAATTGCTCAGGAAATTTGGGATGGAAGGGTGTAATTCTATGAGTACACCCATGAATAGCAATGGCAAACTTCTTGCTGAAGATGGTGCAGCACCAGCAGATGGTTTTCAGTTCAGAAGCTTAGTTGGAGGTTTAATTTACTTAACTCATTCTCGTCCAGACATAGCATTTGCAGTTGGGGTTGTGTCAAGATATATGCAAAATCCATCGGTAAATCACATGGGAGCAGCTAAGCGTATTCTAAGATATATTACTGGTACAATTAAGTTTGGAATGTGGTATGGAAAGAGTGAAAATGTAAGGTTGGTTGGATATTCTGATAGTGACTGGGCTAGCTCTTTAGATGATCGAAAAAGCACCTCAGCTCATGTGTTTTCTATTGGTTCTGGTGCTGTTGCATGGAGCTCAAAGAAGCAAGATATAGTAGCTTTATCTACCACAGAAGCTGAGCATGTGTCAGCAGCAGCAGCGTGTCAGCAGCAGCATGGATGAGGAAAATTATGCTTGAGTTGGATCACGAGCAAGAGGGGGCAACGAAGATTTATTGTGATAATGCTTCGACAATCTTTCTGTCAAAGAATCAGGCTCAACATGGCAGAAGTAAGCATGTCGACACCGAGTTTCACTTCATTCGAAATTTGGTTGAAGGAAGGCAGGTGGAATTGCAAGCATGTTCATCACAAGAGCAGGTTGCTGACATACTTACAAAGGCACTTGGAGCTGAGCAATTTGCATATCTAAAGGGGAAGCTTGGAATGATCACAATTTGAATTACGAGGGGGTATTGAATAATAATTCAAAGTGTTAGTTATTTAATTATGTTACGTGGGAATGTTGCATGTTTATGTTTAAGTGGGTCTAGTTGGCATAAGAGTGGCTCCTGGTTTGTAGGAGTTCACCGAGTCTAGAGGTTTACCGAGTCTTTCGTATTGTTTGTTTTGGAGTCTGTCACGTGGGTCTTGTGACTATTGTTGGGACTGCTATATATAGCAGGGTCTTGTTTATGAATGAAGTATCGAAAACTCCGAGTGAATTCTGATATTGCAACTAAGAAGCTACGTATGGAAAGAAGACTAATTTGAATCATTTAAAGGACTTAGACTATTTAGCACGTCTGAAAGTTCCTGCAGTTCAGTTGACGAAACTTGCTGGCCAAAGCAAAACGATGGTTTATTTTGGCAAAGCATACGGTTAGTTTGATCATCATAATAAGAAAATATGGTAAGTCGAGACGTTGTGTTTGAAGAAAATAAAGAATGCGACGGTCTAGTTAGGACTGGCTTTGTTATTGGAGATCAAACAAATATTGTCGTCACACAAAGCACCTAATAAACAATTTCGGTTGGGCCTGAACCGGATGTCACGAACGTCCATCTCTTCCACTTATGTTGCGTCCAACCCTCATGCGACCGAACCGACCATAGGAACCTACTGGTCCATTAAAACCCCGTTCAATCTCTCCTTTTGCGGTTGATCAGTTCTCGGCAACCGATTATTCTTAAGTTGGAACCAAGAACAACTCGAGTTCAACTGAAACAATTGATCCAATTTTTTTTATCATACGCCATCACATGGTTTTAGGTCACTCAAAGATGTATACAGGAGGTTAGAACCGATTGATATAGATGAGCTACTGTTAGCTTCTAATAAGTTGATAAACTACCAAGAAGCCGGTGGTAAAGAACATTGGGAGGAGGCGATGAGAAAAGAAATCGAGACAATCGAGAAACTAGACATGGAAACAAACCAACCTACCTGCAGGACAAAAACCTATCAGAAGTTTAAAGTGGGTTTATAAAATAAAAAAGGATGCGAAAGCGTCGATAACAAGCATAAATTTAGGTTGGTGGTAAAGGGCTACGTGCAAAAACAAGGATCGACTTCGACGAGGTATTTGAACAAGTTGCTTTACTTGAAATGGCTCGATTAATTCTGGCATTGGCTGCACGAAAGGAATGGGGGGTGTCCATTATCTCAATGTTAAATCAGCTTTTGTACACGGTGACCTAAAGGAGGAAGTGTACATGATGCAACTTTAATCTTTTGTCAAAACAGGTAAATTACATATGGTGTACCCGTTATCAAAAGCTTTGTAAGGTTTACGACAAGTGCCAAGAGCTTGGAATATACGGCTTGATAACATGCTCAAAGAGCTCGGTTTCACTAGGTGCCCCCAAGAGCAAGTCGTTTACAAATATTGCACCAAAGACTCGTTACTTATTATTAGTGTTTATGTTGATGAGTTGATTGTAACAGGGACTAGTAAAGTTAAAGTTAAAACATTCATAAAGCAAATGGAGACAAAATTTAAGATGAGTGTTCTTGGTCTGTTATCTTATTACCTTGGGATAGAAGTAACGCAAAGCAAAGACTATTACTTTAAAACAACGTACCTAGGCAAAGAAGATATTATGAGATGCATATATGTTCGTCTGCGATCCATGTTAGTATCCAATGGAACCGAAGTTATCATTATCTAAGGACAAAGATGGGACACAGGTAAACGAAACTGTAGGCACAGCACATGATCGGGTGTCCCCATTATCTTACACACACTCGTCCGGATCCAAACTTTGTGATCGGGAATGTTAGTAGACATGGCAGCCCCCAAGCAATCCACTTGCAAGCCGTGAAACACATATTAAGGTACGTTAAAGTAACTCTTCACTATGGAATTCGATATTAGCAGAGTGATGTTAAGGAGTTAATCGGTTATGGTGACAGTAGTCAGACTACCAATCAAAACGTTGGAAGAAGTGCCACTGGGATGGTATTTTTCTTTCGCAAGCATGTGGTGCCAAAAGCAACAAAATGTGGCCTTATCATCTTCCGAGGCGGAGTTTCAAGCGATTTGGTTACAGAGTCTACATGAAGAATTAACCGAGTGGAAAATAGGACAAGTGAAGCTGCGAGTAAACAACAAAACGACAATTGCGTTGATGAAAAACCCAGTGTTTCATGGAAGGAGTAAACATATTGACACGTGGTATTACTTCATTCGTTCATGTTGAAAAAGAACAAGTTGCACTGAAGCACGTAGTGAAGAGCAATGTGCTGACGTTTTGACAAAGACATTTCCAAGGATAAAGTTTATTGAGATGCGGGAACCGTTGGGTGTCGAAGATAACGCAGATAGAGGTCAGAATTAAGGACGGGATTGTTGATGGTAATTTTGACCCGGAAGGAATTAAAAGATAAATACAATGGCTAAGAGAGGTAATCTACCAGGTTCTAGATAATCATGTTTATATATAGGTTTATCCAAGTAATTAATTGTTTCCTAAGGTTTTTTTTGGTAATTGTTTCGTTATAGGAATAGTTGAATTATCTTTTGTTTGAGTTATCAGTTATCTTTAGATTAGTATTTAGAGAGGGTATATACAGATCAAATTATTTATAATCAGAAAAGAGTCGTGGTGAAATTTATCACAAAAATCCTGGTGGCCGATTTCTTCCCAGAAAATACCGATCGAATCTTTCAGCCAATAATTCATCATATAAAAAGTATAAAACCATTGTGTAATTCAACTCAAACCCTAAAAATAGCATTCATCATGTACAAGTACCCATCATCCGTCAAAACCCATCAAACTCCTTTACAAAAAGAGAAAAAAAAAGTGCAAAAGGGAAAGGGAAAAAACAACCTTTTTTCATGATCCTATCGAAACCTTTGCCTCTTTTCAACCTGACCCAGGTTACTAGCCGTAGGACAACTAGCTGCCATCCTCCATTGACAGTTGCTAGAATTAATATCATTAAAACTCAAAATACTTCCACCACCACCACCAATCATTTGAGAAAAACTCCCATAAGGCATCTCAGATAGTTGTTGTGATTGTTTTGTCATCATTGTGCTTTGATTCTGACCGCCATTGCATACAAACTTCGGTGGTGACAACTTCCCCCAACTGGGAAGAGGGTTTGATGCAAATAGTGTTTGCAAAAGCGGACGGGCTTCTATAACAGCTTTTAGTAAATTCCCTTTCTGTGGCAAGGCCTTTCCTTTGATCATACTCTCCATCATCAAACTGGCATGATCCATATTTGGTGGACTATGCATTGCATGAAAACTTGTGGGCAACATCTGGTAGTCTTGAACAATTAAAGTTTTTGTGTTGATGTTAGAGAGCTCAGGGGAGGTAACCGGATCGAAAAGAGAATTGACAGGCGATGAACAGTGATTGTATGCATCAGAAAGGCTGTTTGATTCTGCGATACTTGAGTTGGCGTTCGCAGGTTTAATTAAAGGGTACTGATGATGTCGGTGAGCTTGATCAATCGCAAAGCAATCCCGGATGGATTTGTTAATAGAAGGCGTAATCTTGTTGAGTAGTTTCTGTATTTGATCTCTTGCTTCATCTCTTTCATTACAAACAAGTTTTAAAAGGTGTAACAATTGTTTAACTGATTCAGTGTTCTTATTCATTTCTTCATTAGCTTTTGCTTTTACTGCCTCAAGTTCAAGTGCCGTGTAATGAATCTTGAGCTTCAGTTCATCATTGCTCTATAATTTCCAAAAAAAACACAAAATAATTAATAGATGATTGCAATAATGTGTTTTTTTTATAATATATACACAATGTAAACATTATCAAGAACGTTGTTAGGAAGATTTATAGAAGTTAAGGAAAGAAAAACAGATTAGCATGCATATGTGTATTTTTTTTAGATATATACAAAATGTAAACATTATTAGTTGAACATTGCCGACTAAGTTTTGTATATTAACAGCTAGTAATTTACCATAATATACAAAAAAGCAATTTAAAATAAAGATTGGAATATAAACTACACAATTAACTGGTGAAAACATGAGTACAAGTAACTAATGCATTTTTTATAAATCTATTGAGAATAAGTTATATATTGGAGCTTACAAATGTGATTAACTCAATAGAACATATATTACACACTATAATTTTTTTTTTTCGATCACAAACAAGAGAAATTCAAGATCTTCGCATGGAGTAAACCAACAAATACCAGAAAAGTTGTAATCTGAAATACAATATAATGCTTAACTAGGATGATGATTTGAAAACAACAAAAACAAACACACGAATTTTATTGAACATTTTGCTTTTCTAGTAGACTTTTGAAAATGGTTTCGATTTTCAGGTGAAATTTTAATTCAAAATGGTTTCTAGGTATTCTACACCGTGTTTTGACATTAGGAGTACCAGTATCTCAAGGAGCAGATTACTTACAAGCCATTTTGAATTCAAGTTTTACCTAGAAATCAAAACAATTTTCCTAAGTCCACTAGAAAAGCAAAAAAATTGAATAATCTTAAAGAAATAAAACATTTTATTTGAAGAATTAATTTCTTCAGATCTAAATTCAAGAGAAGTAAACGATGACATTTTAGTAAGAATCCTAGAAAAGTAGTAAAAAGCTTAGATTCTTCTCCCTACTATGAAGTAAAAGCATGTATTCATATGGATACCGAAAGTTTTTGATGTTTTACTTAGTCTATATTACTACTATATGAAGAGCAAAACTAAATGAATGATGACCAACCTCTTGATGACTCCATAAAGATGCCATTTCTTCCATATGTTAAAAGAAAGCAGAAGGGGAGATGAAGAGAAGCACTCGAATATCTTATAGAATACACATCAACAAAAAGACAGAGAGAAAAGGACACATTATTATATAAACATTTAAAAATTAAGGGACAAAATTGGGTTGTAGCCTGTAGGACATATCTTAAATTACAGTAAGGAAAAATTAATAGTTTAAATATGAAAGATTTAAAATATGCATTAGCTGGAAACGATAGAATTGCCTTTTCACAAATTTTCGTTGACGTGAAACATAATTTTCATATAAATATAATACAACTTTTATATAAAATCTGATAAAGTTTACTCGGTTATCACTGATTATCTACACGTGAAAATAGAAATGGAAAGAATATGAAGGAATATAATTTGTTTATAAACAAGTGAATTTTGTTTTGGAATTGTTTGACATTTCCTTCAACAGCTTCATTATTAGTACGCGTTTTCAGTTTCAAAATAATTACTTTTTTATCTTATGCCACAAACTTTATGATTTTTAATTATTTTTCCCGTGGTAAAAGAGTGAGTACCAAAAAAGTTTTGAGGAAGAGCAAAATAGTTAAAAGATGATGAAGGTTGTGGTACATGATAAAGAAAAATGATAATATATAGTCACCTCCGATAATTATAAGTAATGTTTTTAGAATCGGATCAGCCCGGTCGTCTGGACCGGTCTGACTGAAAACCGGTCATGGGACAGGTACGGTTATGCTTATTTGGGTCGTTTATGTTTAAACCGGCCCGTTGCCGGTCGGGACCTGTGAACCGGATGAGGTGGTCGGACATGAATTCAAAAAAAAATATTTTTGTTTTATGTCCTGAAAAACTTATTTTCTGATTAATTTAATATTTTATGATCTATATTTTATTTATTTAAGTATTCATACTTTATTAAGATTATAAATCCATACCAAAACATATAGTATTTTCATATACCATTTTAAATTAGATATATACAAATAGTTTTTTTTATTTTTGTATTGTTTATAACGTAATTTGGTTTTTAAATCCGGTTCGACCGGTCTGACTAGTGGACTGGTAAATAAGGTGGTCGATTCGTTTTCCGGTCTTATTCTGAAAGCATTGGTTATAAACATCATAAATATTGATACGTAAAAGACGACCGAATCAAATAAAAAATATCATTTTGTAAGCTAGGAAGAATCATTAATTTAGTCAAACATATGTAAGTAACATAAAATATTTTCTTCCCCTAAATCATTAGTTGTGACGATAGCCGGGTATTGTTAATCCCATTTCAATATCCGGTTATAAAATTGTATTCCTATAAGGTTTGCAGGTATCAGATATACACGTTTATGATCTTATCGTGTTAAAAGTTACACAATGAGAAGCCTTTTTTTCTGAAATTCGATCTTAAACTCACCTAAAATACCTTTAAAATATAAAATATTCAATTATACTTCTAATAATTCTATGGTTGTTTCAACAATTTAAAATGTCTAACAACCTCAACATACTAATTATTATATTTTAATTTTATGCGGGTAAAATGGCTAAGGTAATTGGACGTTATCATTTAATACCATAGATGTCCTAAACCCATTAATTTTTTTAAACTAATCTCACACCGGTCGCATACCCAAATACCAGTCATGAATGTTTTGAGTTTCTGGTTTTCTTGTCAAGTTAGGGTTCGTTTTCATCTTCTCTATAACCATGCAATTATGGATGGAAATGGGTTGGATATGGGAAAGGTTTTGATAATTTCAATCACATACTTGATTATAAAAGATAAGTGTGTTCAACGCTCGGTCTCATACTCTTCGGGTACCCATTACTCCATACCCATAGGTACTCGGGTGTCCAAAATTTCTGTTTTTGATATTATGTGGTTAAAATACCCGTTGGTATTTCTATTACACAAAACTTGATCTTAATTAAATTCACTTCAACAACCGAATTGAAATGTTAAATACCCAAGTATAGTTATAATAAATTTTTAATTTAAATAATTTCAAGTTTTAAACAACTTCAGTATATTAGTTATTATACATTCTTTAAAATTAATATATATATATATATATATATATATTCACGTAAACATGTTCAGGTAATCACACGGTATCATGTAATCCCATACCTGTCTCAACTCACAGAAAAAATTGAAATTGATATCCTACTCGAATACCTATCTCGAATGTTTCGAGTTTTTTCCATCAGGTTCAAGTTATTTTGTCATCCCTACATGCAATAACAAATAGCCTAATATTTTTTCTATATCATTCTTCTCAACTAGCTCTCCATCGACATGCACTACTTTTTAAAGTCCCACATACACTTTATCTTGTAACAAGTTTACTTATCATCACCATTCTGTGATTATGATGACTCTTATGAACTAGGGAACAAAGACTTATGGTTGATATTTCGTTCCAAGCCTGTGATTTAAGATGTTTCCGGGTTGTAAATTCTGTCCCCTTTGATTTTTTTTACCAAAACGAATTATTTTATTATTAATGTGTATGTGTAATTTGTTTATATTTTTCCCTATGAGAAAATAATAGCAAATTCATTATTGTTGGACTAGTATGCTTAAGTAACGGCATTTGACAACACTACTACTAAAATATGATCCAAAGAGTTACGTCATGAGCAACGATCACAAGATGTTTTTCGGGTGACGCACGATCAAGAACAAAAAGGGTTCGGGGTTCTTGGGTGTTTCGTGTTTATCGGATCTAGCAACTGGTCAGTTGATATCGTGGTGTTCGAACTTGGATAGCTCTCTATTCGTGAAAGGTATAACCATCTAACCCTGTATGTTGGTTTTTGTTTCTATTTGGTTTGTATCTGGACTCCGGTAGACGATCCACGGACTGGTCTGCATCGGTTCGTATATACGCTTTTGCTTTATAAAAGGTTTTAAAGCCCGTGTACGAATCCCAAAGGTTATATCATTTAATAGTTGTATTCTTTATATTGTACTGTGCAAAGCTAATTCATTTTTTGTGCTATAGTGAATGATCAAGAAAAATTTGACGCATCGTTGTAATGGATTAAACGCATAGTGTAAGATCGATTAACTATCAAGAATAGCAAATATGTTCTTAGATTGAAGGCGGAATCAACAATCTAAGATCAATACACAATAATTAAAATAAGAACACAAGAATTATCTCAACGGCCAATTGTATTGATGATTAACTTCGTTACAGAGAAAACTTGACAATTACAAAGTGTGGATTACAATTAAACTATTACAAGCTATTTATAATATAAATATAATCGACCGTAACTACCTAACCTTCTAGACTCTTCTAGAAGTCAGGCTGTCATAACTAACTCTAAGTTGGTAGTTACCCTCCGGAGTAGCCGCATGATGAAGAAACACAAACTGGTCCGGAGAGTATGACTTCTACTACGGAGGAACAAATTGTTCTTTCGGGTTAGATAGACTCTCTAGAGTACTTGACTTAGCACTCTGGTCTTCATGCTCTTCTTTGATCTGGAGTAACATTGTTTATCCGGACTAAGTCTCCTCTCCAGAGTAGTTCTCTCTCCAAAGTAGATTTACTCATCCGGAGTAGACCTTATATATATTTTTTTCACAGTTATACTTCTGGAGTACTCTTTCCTCCGTAGTAAACTTGTTCTTATGGAGTGGACCTTGGACTGATCCGGGGCATGTGAACTTATGAACATTAGCCTTTTGTGTTTGACTTTACACATAGGTATATACAGTGTATCAAAACTCATTACAATAGTGAATTAAACCTGCATAGTTGTAGGGATGGAAAAAAATTCCAAGCCCGTCTAGTATACTTGAATCCCAAAACATCCGGGATGGGTATACTCGAAACCCGACGGGTATGGGACCGGGTATGTGATTTTTATTATTTTTCGCATGTATGGGACGGGTATGGGATTAGTTGACGCCCGGCCCGATTAACCAAACCACATACCCCTTTACCCGAATCATATACCGGAAAAATTTTAATTTTTTATTTTATTTTTCCCTTAACCCTTACCTATTAATGCTTCATTTTAGTAGGTTCATTTTGTGAAAAATTAATTTTTCTTTTGAAATATGTATTTAATGATATTAATGTATGTAATTTATTCATATTTAATATGTTATTAAAAATATAAAAAAAGAATCATAGAAAAGTATACGATACATAACCGACGGGTATTGGTCGATACCCGATAATAACGGGTGTACCCGATACCCACGGGTATGCGCGATACCCGGCGAGTAATTACCCAACACAAACCCGACGAGTAATGGGTCGGGTATGAGACACGATTTTACAACCGGGCTTGGGACTGGGATTACCTATATCCGGCCCGAACCCGACCCATTGTCATTCCTACGTAGTTGGAAGTATCATTATTATTAGTTGCATGAACCATTATATACATGTTGCCAAAACTGATTACATCGCTAAATCAAAAGTAATAAATAGATGCACTAGCACAATGTGTTACGCACAACGTCATAATGGGTTAGACGCAGCGTTTATATAAGTGCATAATTGGTCATATTTACAATGTAGAGAAAACTTCACAGAATAGTAACAAAGTTTCTCATCTGTTCAATTTTAGTCACTCAAACTTTTTTGTCTCATTTTAGTCATTTAAGTTTCATTTGTTGTTCCAATCTTGCGCAATTACCACGTTAATATGTTACTTTTTTAGATTTCATTTTATGAAAATGGTGAAAATCTTGGTTTACTCTTTTTGAAATTTATTTCACTATATCCATACAATGAAATCCAAAAAACAAAGTAGCACATAAGATGGTAATGGCGTAAGATTGGAATAGTATGTGAAACTTGAGTGACTAAAATGAGACGAAAAAAAGTTTGAGTGACTAAAATTGTAACATCCAAAAATCCCGACTTATGAAATTGGGCTAAACAAATGAAATATTGAAGGTGGGCTTGTGGGGTGATGGGCTTGAACCCAACGGTTGCACATGGGAATGTTGGGATAAACCCTAATCAGCCCCCAAGCGCTGGATCATTCCATCAACAAACCATAAATTCTTCTAGAGAGAGAGTGGGGAATTCTAGAAAATGATAGTCAAGATTTGATGCAAGAAGGTTTAAGATTGCTCCCAATCTGTTTCTCGAGTGTTTGTGAGCAAGAATACAGGAATAAACGTCTAATTTGAGGTAAGAATCAGACCAGAAATCTCTGTTTTATGTTTAAAATGGGTTTTGAAGTAAAACTAGGGTTTTCATCACAAATGCAAAGGTTTTATGTATTAATGGACAAATAAAGACCAGATATAGCTTCATGGAAGTAAAAAAAAACGTTTTGGATGTAAAAAAGTTACAAACTTTGATTGAAAACGTGGCTGTTAGGATTTTGTGCTCATGTCGCGACACTATTTCATCTGGCGACACAAATCAGGGGAGACAGAGTGTGAATCCCGATGTTTGTCAATGATTGTTGACACGTGTATTAAGCGACACTAAGAGTATCGCCAAAGCCATTTGGCGACACTAGGGTGAACGACACTAAGTCTTGAACGCAATTTCTGGCGACACTGATAGTGTGCATGGCGACACTACCTAGGAGACACTGATCACTGTCAGGAGACACTAGTAAGATTGATAGAATTCGTGTGTTGACTTAAATGTAGATCGATTAACACGCTACCTTTAATAGACGAATAGTTCAGACCTACGTACAGTCAATCAGGTGAGTCAAGAATCCTTATTTTACTTGTTTTATGGTGATATGCATACTCACACGAAATATTTATGAAACGAAGATTTGTGAAAAGAAACGATTATAAAAGATAATGTCTTTAAACTGGAATGTTTAAGAAATAAAAGGTTTATGAAACTAATGGTTTAAGAAAGAAATGATTTATGAAACACGTATGTTTACTAAGGAATGGTTTGCGAATGAATGAAAGGATTTATAAACGAAAGAAATGGTTTACAAATGAATGAAACATTTTACGGAAAGGAAAGGGCAAATTTTTTTAAGAAGTTATTACATGTCTAATCGGATAAGTGAACGAACTGACGAATGAAGTCTGGGGATGTACTTTCCTAGCATGATGACAGCTTTTGGGGAAAACCATAGTGCCATAAGTACAATAGAGGTAGTGCCTATGTGGCCTACCAATGGTATTACGGTTGTACAACTGGCGATGGGAGCGACGACGGTCGCTCGGGGTTAATGTGACATGTGAAGGTTAAATGATGATACGACGGTGTTATGGACATGAGAGCCATAGCCGTCGATGTGAATTGTCGGTCTATGGACATGAGAACCAAAGGGGCAATTAAAGGACTGAATGGATATTGTCGGCCTTTCGTGCAGTTAAGCCTTAGGGACAATATGAAAGGAATTGACGGAAGGTATTTTATTGTCGGCCTTCGTGCAGTTAAGTCTTATGGGCAGTATAATACGAAATGAAGGAATGAACGGTAATGCAGATTTAGATAATAATGTATGACTTAACGGACGATTAGACAAATGTTAAATGTTGAATGAATGTTCTGTTAAACTATATTTTGACGATGATTGAATGTTGAATGATAAAGCCCTGCTTTCTTATGAAATGATTTAAACCCTGTTGATGATAGAACGATAAACCATTTCCTAAAATGAATGAAAGACTTGAACTCACTCAGCGTTAGCTGACTTTTAGTATGCACATCAGGTTAAGTGTAGGTACGATGATAGCTCTTGGCTTGCTTGGTTGGCGGAGAAGAGTTACCTGACATCGAAGACTTCTAGCATCCCGTGTGTTTTGAATGAAGGATATAATAGTCAAGACAATAGTTTAAAACTTTTGATTAGTTTACATTTATGTGATGAAAAGACATTTAATTTCCACTGCTATGAATGAATGTTAAATTTAAAAACTGTTTGTGAATGAGTAAATCCAACAAGTGAGACATCTCGAGAGCGGGGCCTTACAAAAATGGAACACATAAAAAACTTGGTTACTATAAAGTTACCCTTGTGATGATAAAAATAAGAACATGTATAATCGCGCATAATACATACATATATAAACAAACACATACATATAGGGTTTTTTTCTTTATTTTTTAAAGCGTTTTTTTCTTCGGCTTCATCTTCATCAATCGATTGACAGAAATCGTTGGAAAGGATGTAATCAATCGATAAATTTTGACACTAGTAAAATCAAAGAAACCGATCGACCGTGGACTATCGGTGTTTAAAATTTTTTATTTGAATGTCATAAAAAAATACACATGAAGAAATTAAGAAATTCAAATATATCAGATAACTACCAAAATTGAGGCTGGCAAATTTAACTATATACCCTTTTATTAAAAAAATTATAAAAAAACTATTTGATCGGTTGAGGGAGATCTTAGAGTGTTTAAGGAAAAAAGAGTTTTAATTTGATATCGCACACACGCACACACCAAATATCAATAAAGTTTGAAACGTTTTATATATACCTTTTAAAAATGTATATATAAAAATACATAAACATGCTATTGAAAAGGTCATTTTTAATAGTATGTTTATGTATTTTTTTTTAAAGGCGACTCTTAAACCTCTACTTCTGAATGGAGTAGTCAGGGTGTTTCCTGTGAGTCATACATGTCTTTTCTTATGAGTTGTAACCGTATGGACTCAAACCTGGTACATCCTCAAGAAGAAACCACTATATAGAAAACTCCAAGATAGAACCCCAATGGCAACATGTTTATGTATTTAGTTCTTATTGGTTTCCATATGAGTTAAAAAAAACTTTAATATATCTTTTTTTTAATAAAGATTATTTTTTACAAAATAATCTATAAAAAATTACATATAAACAAATTTAAACATAAATTTTCTGAAATAGTTATAGAAGTACATAAAAAATTCGATGTATATTTTCTACTTTTTATTTTTTATATTTATATTTCTATCTAAAATAATAATAATAATAAAAACCAAAGAAAAAATTATAAAAAAATGGTTACAAGGATAATAATGTTCACTATGCTTGAGTGACATGATATTTTGGATATTGATGTTTATACAGAAATTAATGTGCAAACCTCTAAAAATGGTTACCTTATTATCGACCGTCCAAAGCCTAAATCAAAATCAATACAAGCTACCCCATGGTCGATGTATAGTCTAACAGTGAATCGATCGTCCAACCACCAGTCACTTGTCTTAACAATGAATCAACCATAATATGAACCATCAAGCGTCAAAGCGCCATATCCATAAACGTCAAATGGTATATGATGAAAGATCACTTAAGAAAATCTTATAAATTGTATTGATGTTATGTGACTTATTAGCTTTATCTCCTTCAGGTTTGATAGGATTTATTTTTACATACTTATTTATCTAATATTATTATCATGATTCTCATCATATACGTTATCACTATTTATATTATTACATAATTATTATCGTGCTACGACCTTTTATATTAAGACTTGGTTCATCTCTCGGTTATTACTTGTTTATATCGTATGTCAGTTAACATTGTTATCTGTTATTTCATATTATTCATCCGTTGGGCGTTAGACTCATGTGTGCTTTATTTCTTCATGCACTTCATGTTTTCAGGTAGATGGGAAAAGAAGAGAGGAATAAAGTTTTTCGAGAATTTATAATGACTATTGTAATAGACTATTTAATTAAGTCTTTGAAGTTCACTTTATTTAACCTTACATCTCGTTAATTATGAAATTATGTTTGTTTTGATTTCTATAATAGTTACATGTCTTGGATAGTTACACTATACATAATTCATATTTTATAACTTATTTTTAAATTCTTTTCGAAACATTTTTGGGATTAACGTCTATGGGCTTAACTCCTCAATTTATTAATTAATTACGTTTTGCTAGTGATATATATATATATATATATATATATATATATATATATATATATATATATATGTATATATATAACACTTTCGTTAAAACACCAAAGAGATTGAAAAAGGAATGAAACTACAATGGAAATGATTGAAATAAACGCATTTATATGTGTTGTTTTATTATCGGGTTTCTTAGAATAATGTTATGTGTTTTTTATTATCGAATTTCTTAGATCAAGCAGGTATACTTGCGTGAAGGAGGGCCGTGAACGTCACTAACGCCGTGAAAGGGTTTTGCACACCGCCTCCTTGATGGCGTGAAGGAGGTGTGAGACTTCCACGTGAAGATCTTCACGGGTGTGGAAAGGTAAACAAAGCCGTTCAACGGCTAAAACATTGAATTCATATTACCGTTGGAACGGTAACTTTAAAAAAAAAACCTTTTTACCCCTTATAAATAACCACTTAACCCCATTTTATAAAACACACTACAAAACTCTCATCTTTTCACTATCAATTTTATAAAAAATCTCATCTTGTCTCTATAAAAATATCCAAGTCATTAATCCTAACGATCCCTACTTTTAGCTTCATTACGTGTCTCAACAAAACGCGATCAACCTACGGTCTCCGTTAAACGCAAACGCGTTCACCCAACCACCACCTTTTAACCAAAACCCGTTCGGTTCACCGGGGTATGTCCCAAACATGTCTACTATGCCCAATACGCATGTCGGATACTCACAAGATCCGGAGTTTGTTTCGGAAACGCAACCCGTTCCGGAGGATGAAGAAAAAAACGTTGAGGAAACACAACCCGTGCGTACAGGTAAAGGTAAAAAGAAAATTTCTGCATCAAAATCATCCTCACGGGTTACAAAGAAGTGGGATGTGGAGGAAGAGCTAAACTTGGCTAGGGTGTTTGTCGACGTCTTGGAGGATCCCATTATAGGTATTTATATATATTATAATAGTATTTGTTTTTATTACTTCATTATACAAAATTAATATTGATTATGTTTTATTTTTTTTAGGTAACGCTCAAAACAAAACAACGTTATGGAAACGTATCGCTACAAAGTTTGAAGCGTTAATGGGCGCACCCCCCGAGTATCGAAGTTTGGACCAATTGAGTTCTAAGTGGACTCATATTAACCGAAAAGTTTTAAAGTTTCACGGTATCTACCAACAATGTGAGAGAAGCCGAAAAAGCGGTTGTAGTGATACCCACATTTTAAAGCAAGCAACGTCCCGGTATCGAGACGACGGAGGAGCCCAAGCTCCAATTGCGGTTTGGGAACTATTAAAGCAATCGCCGAAATGGCAAACATTGTACTTGAATCCAAGCGGAGACGGATCATCAAAGAAACGATCCTCGGCGGACATTGATGCTAGTCTGACCGCGTCCGACGGAAGATCAATGTATGATCTCAACCGGGAGTTGATGGATGACGAGGACGACATACAACGTCCGATTGGAAAAAAAAAAAGCAAAGGCAAGAGCTTCGGGCTCGAGATCCGGCTCGGTTCCAATTCACGTCTACATCGGCCAAAAAATGGTCGATCAAATGGAAGAATTTAACGTGAGAGAAAGAGAGAAATTTAATTGGAAAAAAGAAGAGTTGGAAATTCTTGCTCTCGGCCTTGATCAAATCATGGCCCCCGACGAGCCTTTCTCGAGAGGAAACAAAACGAGATCAAGGCAAAATATGGAATCGAGTAGTGTTTTTTTGTTATTTAAATTTTTATTTAGGTCCTTTTTTATTATAATTTATATTTATGTCCTTTTTATTATAGTTTTTATTTATATTTTTTTATAAATTTATTATTTAAATGAATATTAAATTAAAATGTATTTAATGCTCACACCTCACTCACTAACTTGGGTATTTCCCATGCCAAGTGAGTGTGATGTGAGAAGGCCTGAAAATGACGTGGCGCACGTGATAACCAATTTTCCTCTCACTAACCCCTCACTCATTTGGGTATATCACATGCTTACTTGCACATCACTTTTAACATGTAATTTATTGTTTTGAATAGCTTTCTAGTTGGTTAGTTTGTGAATGTAAATTCTTATAAAAATTGCTGCTATGTGTAATGTTATGGAAATAATTGGAACAATTTTAAGAAATTGTTAAAACTAAAAGGAAAATTTATAGGAAATTTATAAGTTTATATGTATCAGAGCAAATTACAAATTACGTCTTTTAAGTATTACTCAAATTTCTGAATACGTCTTTTAACTAAAGAAATTACATAAAACGTCCTTTATATTTAAAAAAGCTTGCAAGTTATGTCATTTAGACTAACGAGCGTTAAATTTCACCGTTAAGTCAGGTCACGTGCCATGCACATGAGCGTATTTTGGGACTTTCACACATAAAAGGACTATTCTTGTAATAAATCC
Source organism: Smallanthus sonchifolius (assembly GCA_023525975.1). NCBI lineage: Eukaryota > Viridiplantae > Streptophyta > Magnoliopsida > Asterales > Asteraceae > Smallanthus > Smallanthus sonchifolius. Next base: position 10,398,237 of record CM042025.1, read on the forward strand.
AAGCAAACTCCTTCATCCCCAAATTACAAAAATAGTCATTTTATGTGTGAAAGCCCCAAAATAACCCCATGTGCATGACACGTGACCTGACTTAATGATAAAATTTAACGCATGTTAGTGTAAAGGACGTAACGTGCAAGGTTTTTTAAACATAAAGGACGTTTTCTGTAATTTTCTTAGTTAAAGGATGTATTCTGAAATTTGAGTAATAGTTAAAGAACATAATTTGTAATTTGCTCTATGTATTAAATGCAATATTTTTTAATATGAATTTCTTAAATTGCTTTCATAAGCTTTAACTTGTATTATTTAAAAACATGTTAGACAAATCTTTTATACAATTTCGAAATTAAAAGTTGGTCAAATATAATCATAATGTCTAAGAGTTCATTGAACTTGAACTACCTTCATGTATTATATGTAATATAATATTAAGAGAATCTTGATTTTCTGGAACATGTAAGCTAAAAAAGAAACCGTCCACATTGCATACCTGAACCTAAACAAGAAAACTTTATTTTATGAAGAACATGTGTGAGATATGACTATGAGTGATATTAAATAAATTAGAACTCCCTGGGACTCATTTTCTAAACTGTACACAAATAAAAAATATATATTTTAGGATAAGTATAATTAATATACTTTCAAGGCCTATAAATTATTAACTTTATCCATATATATAAAATCATTGATTTTACATAATTATTATTAAAAAAAATAGGTCGATCGTACGTCAATACGAGTAAAGTTAAACGAATGTGAAAGCTTGCATATTAGGAAAGACATGTCTAGTATGTACGGGACTGAGTTCGTTCGGTTCATAACTCTTTTTCTTGGACATCTGGTTCATCGGATTTTTATTGAAGTCCTAAAATTTCCTGTTGTTTAATCTACAAAGATTAACAAATGACTTCAATTCCATGGATTTATATATTTAATCCTTGGTCTATGAGATTTATAAATCCATCCTTAACCATATTCAACTTCTTAACACCAGGCAATCAAGACATTAAAAAATTTTCAAATCGGGTGGTAAAATACTACAAGAAAAGGAAGCAATAGCGGCGACATCATTAACGGCGACACCCTGGATTGTCGCCGCTTTTGCTCTTGATCCGTGTACCACAGATCTGACGGTTACCATCTAATTAATCGGACATGTCGCCGCTAATAGCCTGAGCGGGAATAAGGTTCCATCCGGCCTTTATTCCCTCCATTCTCACCTTAATCTCTCACTCAAGCTCCCCAAGACGAACTCTGCGTTTTCCGACCACCCCTCCCTACTCTGACCACCCCTCCCTACTCCGGCAGTCCAAATCCGTGTTCCGGCCACCCCTCTCCCCCGTCTCCGGTACGTATGTATTTTTGTTAAAGATCTAGGCCGATTTCTGTATCTTAAAGGTTGATTATAATGTTTGACTCTCGTTTTAAGCTACCACAGGGCCAAACGACGCTGGGGATTGAATCAACGCTAAGTTCTTTCGTAAATCCCTAAATTTCGTCATCTTCATATGTAAAAATTTATCAATGCTTTTAGTTTATTTTCACTACAGATCATTGTAGTGTTATTTTAAACCTTGTTTGACTAAAACACACCTTATAATAAACAAATGAAGATTATATTTGAGCATAAGGAACACCGTTTGTGATTATAGTGATCTGCAAAAGTATGCATATGGCCTTTTCCGTGAAGTATTTGAGTTGTTGAAATTACTAGAAAAGATGTTGTCATTCATGTATTTCTTAACCACATCTTACATTTGTGAGGCAATTATACTAAATCTCAAGCAATTATAAGATCAGGATTAATATTGAATACTAAATGTAATCTCTAAAATTTGATAATCACACATTCACTTTAATTATAAGTATTGTATAATTTTTGAAGCATTTGAGTTTGATTGTGACTTTCATAGGGTGGTTTATTATCTGATTTTAGGCTTTTAGTTTTATATATGTATGTATGTAAATTTTTGAAGGTAAAAATTTCTTGATGTTAATAAATGTATGTAATGTATCTATGTATGTATGTTAATATATGTGTATGTATGTAATGTATGTAATGTATGTATGTAAGTGTGTATTTAAATATGTATCTAAGTTAATATATGTATGTTGATATATGTGTGTATGTATGTATGTATGCAAGTAAGTATGTATTCAAGTTAATATATGTATTTAATATACGTGTGTACGTATGTAATGTATGTATGTATGTTAATATATGAATGTATGTATGTATGTATTCAAGTTAATATATGAATGGAATTGTTGTAATAAAATTGGTTAAGGTGTTGACTTTGTTGATGATGATGATGGGTACATAACTATTATACATCAACTAAAAATGAATCAAAGTAGAAATTATATATATAATGTGTTTATTGAGAATACTTTGAATCAAATTAGTTAACTTTATTCATCATCTATTTCCGTATTTTATATCTTATAACTTTTCAGCATGATTTCTGTTTGGTATTTACTACTTTACGTCATGGTCGATGTGATGGGCCATGGAGGAGATGGTGCGGGCCAGGATCCACCATCACCCCGCGGCTTTGGTGCAGGGCATGGTCACTATGAGGAGGATAGTAAGTCTTATTATCACTTATTTATTTACTACATTCATTCATTTATTATAAACATCGTGACTAATAATTTTTAATTATAATTGCAGCGGCACCACTTAGGAATACTCGAGGGATGGCTAAGAACCTTCGCCTCAGAGCCGAGGTATCAAAGAACGGGGGGCCTTTATCTCTAACGTTTGATAGGCAAGCTACATTTACCCCTATTGGTGATAGGAATGATATGTTCACTCGGGAAGTGGGGTTGTACATGTGGCGGAACATCGCGTTTGATCAATTTTCTTGGGATAACGTATTAGACGCCGACAAGAATGTCACACCCCAACCGACGGCGGAAATGTCGGGGCGGAACATGTAGACTGTTCATGAGCACATGGTTGACTATGTTGTAATATATTAAATCATCTCATTTCATTTCATAATCCAAATCCACAATACAAGAAATTTGAAATACAAAATAAGGTCATTTATTAAATTAACTAGGTCCACAACTTAAGTGAAGCAAGCTTGATCAATCTTAAACATTCGTACCAAACATGATTAAAACAAGGTCAACTAAAAAGTTGGTGAGCATACATAGGTTTTGACTCTAAATAGTATCATTGTGTTGTGTGTATACAATCCATACATATCATGGTTAATAAGACAATCAGGAGAGTTACTATTGTGAAACCAAGTTGTACAATCAAACCTTTGTAACTAGTATGCAAATAACCAAATTATGTTGTCGATAACAATCACCCTAACTGGGTGGGTTTGTCAGACTCGATAGATCTATCGTTGTTAACCGACGGCTTGTGTAGTTAATGATTGCACATGTAAATTACACAAAAATTGGAGTTTGCATACCTAGTACTCAAGCATAAGACTCAAATTGCACATATGAATGTAGGGTGGAATTTTATTGTGTAATTTGTAAGCATTGTATAGTTGTACTATGTTCCACCCAAAAAATATAAATAGTGTAACAAAGGGCTATGTAAACTCACTTGTATCAAGGATGTAGATGGCACGAGAGAATTGGTAGTAAGGTGATCCTTGTAACTCACAAAGTTAACCTAGAGTGGGATTGTATAAACTTGAATTAACATTGTGCATTATGTCTAAAGTAGGGTCTAGGGTTTCAATGGGAGTGAGTGTAGGGACTTGTACAATGGGTTTGTGTTATAACATGTAAAGGATATGTTTGTATTTGAATAGGAGTTAGTATAGAAATGTAATGGACTTGGGGTTTAGGTTTGGAATAACTAAATAAAATAATTTTTTTTTATTTATTTATTTAGAAAGAGTAGTGTGGATTATATTTATTCAAATATGATTTAAATAAATAATTTTTTTTATTTATGTAAATGTGTCAAAATATATACTAGTACAAGTTAAAACCCTAAATGAATTTGTTAATGAAAAAGGAACTAATAAATAAATTTATTTATTTACTTATTATTAGAGTAATATGTTCTAAAAAGAATGTAGTTATATAGTAGAAAAGTTTTATTTGTTTAAACTCTCTATATATAGTTTTAATAGGAAAACATATGATTTATGAAAATGTATTTTTATAAAAATCTTGTCACAATATCCATGAAATTAGGAAATTAAATAATTTGATTTAAAAAAAAATATTTTTAAATGGTTAAAATGAGATTTTAAACAACTAAGTTTGTAAAAAAAAGTTGTTTTATGTTAAAATTTATAAACTTTTATTTTATTCTGATCTAAATAGTGTAGGGTTTATAAAATAATTTTTATACAATAAAAAGGTGTATGAGGTGTTTATTTCGTTTAATTTTATCCTAATCGCACGATTTGATTACGGTTTGGATGTAACAGTAGTCGGGATCAAATCACGCGTAATTGGTTTGATCTTCGATGAATTGGGTTGTGTTATAGGTCTGTATACATATTAGGATTGTCTTGGCGTGAATTGCGGGATCTTAAACACGTTAAACCTCTTGATTTGGAATGATTTGATTCGCGGTTTGACTGAAGAAGGTCAAACTGTTCGAATTTTGAATTTAGTCACGGGTTTGAACAAATTGAAACCTTAATTGAGTCTGGGGTGGGTCTATGATCGATTACGTACATATGGAAAGTCTGTAATAGACAGATTCGATTAAAAAAAGTCTTGAATTGCAAGGTTTTGGGTTGTTTGACTTTCAAAGTCAAAATAGGTCAAGAATGTGAGGAATTGGGTCAAAATTCAATATCAAGGGTCCAATTTGAGTGTGGGGGTTCAAGTGAGGGTCTAATGCACATAGAGAGTGTTCAAAAGAAAAAATAAATTGAGGGTTTAACCTCTTTAATTGATGTAAACCTTTTTAGCTTATTTATAAATAGTTTTTATAAGATTTATAAGAAAATTCAACACTATCGGTTTTAAAATAAATTTATAAAAGAAAAGTTTCGTTTAATTTATTTTTATAAAAATTGCAATTCGTATAAACGGTTCATCTAATATGATAAGAAAAACTACATATATATTTATAATTATATAGATAAATATATATATATATATACAAAGGATGTAAATACGTCATTAAGTTCATAAAATTTTATTTTTGATTAAATTTTTGTAATAAAGTAAAAGAAATTTATATGCCATTCTAAGATGAGCAAGCTCGGGATAGAAATGAAGTATCATTATTGTACTTGTAAGATAAAATAATATTAGCAAATCGTGGATGTTACAAAGAATGCGATGTACCAACATCTTGGGGTAAATGATTTATTTAATTTTATTTTATGTGTTATGTTGATTTGTTTTTACTTGACTAACTTATTTTCTTTAATTTATAGAAATCATTCGATCTGAATCAGATTTATGAGGACGCCGACCGTACAAAGTTAAAGTTGGGCATTCATTCAATATTTCAAAAGCGATATAGAGATCGCAAATCCAACGCATCAACGCGATTCAAAAATGTTGAAGGGTTTGATGATGTCCCGAGAGCATTGGCTCACGTCCCCAAGGGGATGCCTTCAGATAATTGGTGGAGAGCTGTTGAACATTTCTTGTCGGATAAACATAAAAAACGGTCAATAGTTAACCAAGCAAATCGTAAACAACAAGTATACACAAACCGCGAAGGAACGTCGACGTATAGTAGTTCTTGTTATAAAAAAGTAATGCTATATATATATATATATGTATTATATATAATAGTTCTTGTTATAAAATAAGTAATATTTAATGTTAAACGGGTTCAGAGTTGACTAGAAACGTTCCGCGCTGCTCATACACGTAAAGATGGGACGATTGACAACGAAGCAGAGCAACAACTTAATTGTAAGTATTTATTTGAAGTATAATTTTCAATATATATATATAGGGGAGGGATCAAGAGAAAACCACAAAGTTAGACGAAAACCGAGAAAACTACTAAAACAATGTGTAATACTATGGGTTACGTATACGTAACCACATTTTTTTTTTAATTTTATTGTTTTCTGTTTACGTATACATAAATTTTTGGTAAAAAATTATAATATTATATTGATACTCTTATAAAAAAATAAAAAATAAATAAAAAATAAATATTATTATATTATTGGTTAAAATTGGTTTTTTTTGTGGTTTTCTTCGTTTTCGCCTAACTATTGGTTTTCTCTGGAACCCACCCCTATATATATATATATATATATATATATAGGGGACGTATCGGTTGTAAACCCTGAATTGTTGTGAAAACTTTTAAACTCATTCTGGACCACATATTTAATTTTGTATATTTTAATTTGTGGATGTTATTAAATATAGATTTTTAATATTAAATTAAAAAAAACATGTGGCCTAGATTTAATAGAGGGGTAGGAAGATAATTACACTTTTTTTCTTTTGTAATTAAATCAAGATTTTTTTTCTTCTTTTTTAATTACATCATAATTTTAACCATTTATCCATATCACATGCAACAATAAGAACACGATGTTTACACTTGTGTAAAAAATTATAAACTCAAATAAACATGGGTAAAAACCCATATACACAAATAAGAAAACAAAAATTACATTAAAATACTCAAATATCTTTACAAATCAGAAAAAAAACTTAAATTTTACATAATTACACTATGTAAAGGAACATTAGGTACACATGTGTAAAAATCTGTAACATCCCGAGTTTTAGAGTGTGAAAGAATTCACGAAAAATTAAAAACTTATATAAGAAAAGGGAAGCGGGCTTGGGCCGGGGTGTATGGGCCGAAAGGGACAAGGGTTTGGGCCCTTATAAGTCTCAAGACCAGCCCCAAACCCTCATTTGCAACACCATTTTCGGAATTCTAGAGAGAGAAAGCGAGAGAGAGCCTAGAGAGAGAAAGTCCCGGTTTTCGGACTAGAGCTTCAAGGATCGTTAGCAAGAGTCTCGTGAGTGTTTATCAACGAAAAGGAAGCGATTTCAGGTAACCATTTGTTCCAGATCTGCATTTTTATATTATATCGGGTTTTGAAGGAAAAATCAAGTAAAGGTTGGGTTTTTACGTTTAAAAATGAAAACGAAGTATAGATCTAGACTCTCGGTTAGAAAACACAAGTTTTGAATGTAAAAAGTTCGGATCTTGACGATGTCAGATCTGCTTGCGAGTTAGGGTTTTGTGGGGAAGAAGACTGGTCTGGGACATGTATCGAAACTAGGAGTTTTGATAGGTCTGCAGGTACCGAAACTAGGAGTTTCGATAGGTCTGCAGGTACCGAAACTAGGTAGTTTCGATAGGTCACATGTATCGAAACTAGGTAGTTTCGATAGTCAACATATGTCGAAACTAGGAGTTTCGATAGTCAGCATGTATCGAAACTAGGAGTTTCGATAGTCAGCATGTATCGAAACTAGGAGTTTCGATAGGTATGCAGGTACCGAAACTAGGAAGTTTCGATGAGTCTGATATGTGACGAATTTTTATGATTGTACAGATTGTGTGAGATTCCAGTAGGACATCCCCGCTAAGATACCAAGTGAGTTCTAATCCCCTTTTTGCCTTCTTTAGGGGTGGTGTGCATACTTAGTGCAAAGTGTTTATTATATTTTATATATTATAAACTGAAGAGAAAAGCTATGTTTTAGTGAAAGGTTTAAAAGAGGCAAAAGTATGTTTTTCAGCAAAGTAAGATATATCATTTGGCAAGCGTTTACTATATTTTTATATACATAAACAAAGGCATGATATATATGATAAGCTATGTTTTAGAAAGCAAGATGTATTTTATGATAAGCTATGTTTTAGAAAGAAAGATATATCATTTGGCAAGCGTTTACTATATTCTCATATACATAAACAAAGGCATGATATATGTGCTAGTATGTTTTCAGTAAAGTAAGATATATCATTTGGCAAGCGTTTACTATATTTTCATATACATAAACAAAGGCATGATATATATGATAAGCTATGTTTCAGAAAGTAAGATGTATTTTTATGATAAGCTATGTTTCAGTAAAAGCAAAGATATATCATTTGGCAAGCGTTTACTATATTTTTATATACATAAACAAAGGCATGATATATGTTAAGTTATGAGCAAGATTTACAGAAATATTTATGAACAGTAAAGTGAACAGTTTTCCTTCGGGAATATGTACCAGCTATAAAGGTCCTTGGGACAGATGTTACTTGTACAAGATGTCAGATATGGGTTCTACCCATTAGTAAGAACCTTTGGGTTCGTTAACGGTTGTACAACTGGGATGAGTGACGGCGGTTGCTCGGGAGGTCCACGCAACCTCCCCTTAGCGTTAAGCGGTATTGTCGGTTCATGGACGTGAGCCATGGGGGCATTGACCAGGGTATTGTCGGTTCATGGATGAATCCATGGGGGCATTGACCAGGTACTCGTCGGTTCATGGATGAATCCATGGGGGCGGTACAGTAGTGACAAGGAATTGACGGATAAGCGGTATTGTCGGTTCATGGTCGTTGATCATGGGGGCATTGACCAGGTACTTGTCGGTTCATGGATGTAAGCCATGAGGGCAGTACAGTAAAGAGGAATTGACGGTTTATTATACGTTTTAAACTGTTTGAAAAGTAAAGTGTGTTAAGTTTAGCCTTAATGGCAGTATATATGTTTGAAAAGTAAAGTGTGTTAAGTTTAGCCTTAATGGCAGTATATATGTTTGAAAAGTAAAGTGTGTTAAGTTTAGCCTTATTGGCAGTATATGTGTTTTAGTAAATCTTTTGTAAAATTGATTTAAAGTAAACGTTAGAACTCACTCAGCGTTGCTGATTTTTAGTATGCACATCAGTTAAGTGTAGGTGGCAGTAGATGGAAGTGGATGCTTGGCTTGGCGAGAAGAGTTACCCGAAGACCAGAGTCTGGCATCCTGTCTATGTTATTGTTTTAGTTGATTCAGACAAGTTTCAGTTTGTATGTTGACAAGTTATGTTTAGACATGTTATGTGTTTCTGCTGCGTATGTTAAAGTTTTAAATCGTTTCCGCTGTGTTAAAGAATGTCTTATGATTAAGTTCTAATTGTTGATGAGTAAATCCAATAAGTGAGGCCTTTCAGGAAAGGGGCCTCACAAGTTGGTATCAGAGCCATAGTTTGAGAGATTTGGACATCCCCGATGTCCAGACTTAAACTGAGAATGGGACAATTAGCGGATGCCAGTACGGGTAACTCAAGCCAAAGCATCAGAAGCGTATAGTAAGTAAAGTTTACCTTTAGAGTGTCAAGATAAGAATAGAGGCTTTAGTGGAACCATGAAAGCGAATAAATAGAAAACAAGATGTGATGTAATGGTTAATTACAGATGGCCAGTGTATATTAACATCTTACCTTACTTATTGTGTTCTACATATTCCCTAGCATGCTGAAATTAAATCCCTTTGTTCTCTATCTTTTAGTTAGAAATGGCTAGACGTGGAGGAACTAGAGGGGGTGGAGGAGGAAGACGTGGTGGGTGTACATGCCGCCGCGGTGTAGCTAGAACCAACCAAGAGATTGAGGGGAGTGTTCACACTACCCATACTGATACGGTAGTCAGTCAGCACAATGTTGAACATGCGGCAGAAGATGATCAGACGTTTGAGTTTGAACCAGTCGTACAAGCAGCTCTCGGTCGTGAGTTTACCCGACTGTTGAAGGAAACCTTACCGGCCATACTAGACGAAGCCTTGAGGAAGGCCAAGGAGAGCCCTAACACAACTGAAGAGCCTGTGGTGCTTCCAGCTACGGGAGGACCAGTTCTGGTAGAGAATGTTGCACCGCCTACTCGCGGGTGCGATTACAAGGCATTTCGTGGTTGTGATCCCCCTGAGCTAACTGGAAAGAAAGAAGCAGCTGATACTTTAGATTGGATTAACGGCATGGAGTCGACCATTCGTCTTAGTGAATGTCGACCGGAACAAGCAGTCATGTTCGCTGCAAAGTCATTGAAAGGAGAAGCAGCACACTGGTGGGAGACGGTGAAGCAGGCAAAGGGTGACCAAGTGGTCGAACTAATGAGGTGGAATGATCTGAAAGCGTTAGTAATTGAGAAGTTTTGTCCTAAGAACGAAGTCCACAAGGTGGAGAGAGAGTTCCTGACGTTGCAAGCTCTTATTCGTGATATGGCAAGTTTATGTTATTATTCCCTTACTAAATTAGTTAGCCCCGTTAGTCTAGATGCCTTAGAATTTGGGATCGCCCGAAGATAAGCTCTCAGCGGTAGTTAATCACAATGGCCTTCATGACCAAGCTGCCTTGCATAGCTACGGTTTATGCCACCCATTCTGTGATTTGCTATCGGTATAGCTTATGGCAGGTTTCGAGGACGAAACCTATTGTAAGGAGGGTAGACTTGTAACATCCCGAGTTTTAGAGTGCGAAAGAATTCACGAAAAATTAAAAACTTATATAAGAAAAGGGAAGCGGGCTTGGGCCGGGGTGTATGGGCCGAAAGGGACAAGGGTTTGGGCCCTTATAAGTCTCAAGACCAGCCCCAAACCCTCATTTGCAACACCATTTTCGGAATTCTAGAGAGAGAAAGCGAGAGAGAGCCTAGAGAGAGAAAGTCCCGGTTTTCGGACTAGAGCTTCAAGGATCGTTAGCAAGAGTCTCGTGAGTGTTTATCAACGAAAAGGAAGCGATTTCAGGTAACCATTTGTTCCAGATCTGCATTTTTATATTATATCGGGTTTTGAAGGAAAAATCAAGTAAAGGTTGGGTTTTTACGTTTAAAAATGAAAACGAAGTATAGATCTAGACTCTCGGTTAGAAAACACAAGTTTTGAATGTAAAAAGTTCGGATCTTGACGATGTCAGATCTGCTTGCGAGTTAGGGTTTTGTGGGGAAGAAGACTGGTCTGGGACATGTATCGAAACTAGGAGTTTCGATAGGTCTGCAGGTACCGAAACTAGGAGTTTCGATAGGTCTGCAGGTACCGAAACTAGGTAGTTTCGATAGGTCACATGTATCGAAACTAGGTAGTTTCGATAGTCAACATATGTCGAAACTAGGAGTTTCGATAGTCAGCATGTATCGAAACTAGGAGTTTCGATAGGTCTGCAGGTACCGAAACTAGGAAGTTTCGATGAGTCTGATATGTGACGAATTTTTATGATTGTACAGATTGTGTGAGATTCCAGTAGGACATCCCCGCTAAGATACCAAGTGAGTTCTAATCCCCTTTTTGCCTTCTTTAGGGGTGGTGTGCATACTTAGTGCAAAGTGTTTATTATATTTTATATATTATAAACTGAAGAGAAAAGCTATGTTTTAGTGAAAGGTTTAAAAGAGGCAAAAGTATGTTTTTCAGCAAAGTAAGATATATCATTTGGCAAGCGTTTACTATATTTTTATATACATAAACAAAGGCATGATATATATGATAAGCTATGTTTTAGAAAGCAAGATGTATTTTATGATAAGCTATGTTTTAGAAAGAAAGATATATCATTTGGCAAGCGTTTACTATATTCTCATATACATAAACAAAGGCATGATATATGTGCTAGTATGTTTTCAGTAAAGTAAGATATATCATTTGGCAAGCGTTTACTATATTTTCATATACATAAACAAAGGCATGATATATATGATAAGCTATGTTTCAGAAAGTAAGATGTATTTTTATGATAAGCTATGTTTCAGTAAAAGCAAAGATATATCATTTGGCAAGCGTTTACTATATTTTTATATACATAAACAAAGGCATGATATATGTTAAGTTATGAGCAAGATTTACAGAAATATTTATGAACAGTAAAGTGAACAGTTTTCCTTCGGGAATATGTACCAGCTATAAAGGTCCTTGGGACAGATGTTACTTGTACAAGATGTCAGATATGGGTTCTACCCATTAGTAAGAACCTTTGGGTTCGTTAACGGTTGTACAACTGGGATGAGTGACGGCGGTTGCTCGGGAGGTCCACGCAACCTCCCCTTAGCGTTAAGCGGTATTGTCGGTTCATGGACGTGAGCCATGGGGGCATTGACCAGGGTATTGTCGGTTCATGGATGAATCCATGGGGGCATTGACCAGGTACTCGTCGGTTCATGGATGAATCCATGGGGGCGGTACAGTAGTGACAAGGAATTGACGGATAAGCGGTATTGTCGGTTCATGGTCGTTGATCATGGGGGCATTGACCAGGTACTTGTCGGTTCATGGATGTAAGCCATGAGGGCAGTACAGTAAAGAGGAATTGACGGTTTATTATACGTTTTAAACTGTTTGAAAAGTAAAGTGTGTTAAGTTTAGCCTTAATGGCAGTATATATGTTTGAAAAGTAAAGTGTGTTAAGTTTAGCCTTAATGGCAGTATATATGTTTGAAAAGTAAAGTGTGTTAAGTTTAGCCTTATTGGCAGTATATGTGTTTTAGTAAATCTTTTGTAAAATTGATTTAAAGTAAACGTTAGAACTCACTCAGCGTTGCTGATTTTTAGTATGCACATCAGTTAAGTGTAGGTGGCAGTAGATGGAAGTGGATGCTTGGCTTGGCGAGAAGAGTTACCCGAAGACCAGAGTCTGGCATCCTGTCTATGTTATTGTTTTAGTTGATTCAGACAAGTTTCAGTTTGTATGTTGACAAGTTATGTTTAGACATGTTATGTGTTTCTGCTGCGTATGTTAAAGTTTTAAATCGTTTCCGCTGTGTTAAAGAATGTCTTATGATTAAGTTCTAATTGTTGATGAGTAAATCCAATAAGTGAGGCCTTTCAGGAAAGGGGCCTCACAAGTTGGTATCAGAGCCATAGTTTGAGAGATTTGGACATCCCCGATGTCCAGACTTAAACTGAGAATGGGACAATTAGCGGATGCCAGTACGGGTAACTCAAGCCAAAGCATCAGAAGCGTATAGTAAGTAAAGTTTACCTTTAGAGTGTCAAGATAAGAATAGAGGCTTTAGTGGAACCATGAAAGCGAATAAATAGAAAACAAGATGTGATGTAATGGTTAATTACAGATGGCCAGTGTATATTAACATCTTACCTTACTTATTGTGTTCTACATATTCCCTAGCATGCTGAAATTAAATCCCTTTGTTCTCTATCTTTTAGTTAGAAATGGCTAGACGTGGAGGAACTAGAGGGGGTGGAGGAGGAAGACGTGGTGGGTGTACATGCCGCCGCGGTGTAGCTAGAACCAACCAAGAGATTGAGGGGAGTGTTCACACTACCCATACTGATACGGTAGTCAGTCAGCACAATGTTGAACATGCGGCAGAAGATGATCAGACGTTTGAGTTTGAACCAGTCGTACAAGCAGCTCTCGGTCGTGAGTTTACCCGACTGTTGAAGGAAACCTTACCGGCCATACTAGACGAAGCCTTGAGGAAGGCCAAGGAGAGCCCTAACACAACTGAAGAGCCTGTGGTGCTTCCAGCTACGGGAGGACCAGTTCTGGTAGAGAATGTTGCACCGCCTACTCGCGGGTGCGATTACAAGGCATTTCGTGGTTGTGATCCCCCTGAGCTAACTGGAAAGAAAGAAGCAGCTGATACTTTAGATTGGATTAACGGCATGGAGTCGACCATTCGTCTTAGTGAATGTCGACCGGAACAAGCAGTCATGTTCGCTGCAAAGTCATTGAAAGGAGAAGCAGCACACTGGTGGGAGACGGTGAAGCAGGCAAAGGGTGACCAAGTGGTCGAACTAATGAGGTGGAATGATCTGAAAGCGTTAGTAATTGAGAAGTTTTGTCCTAAGAACGAAGTCCACAAGGTGGAGAGAGAGTTCCTGACGTTGCAAGCTCTTATTCGTGATATGGCAAGTTTATGTTATTATTCCCTTACTAAATTAGTTAGCCCCGTTAGTCTAGATGCCTTAGAATTTGAGATCGCCCGAAGATAAGCTCTCAGCGGTAGTTAATCACAATGGCCTTCATGACCAAGCTGCCTTGCATAGCTACGGTTTATGCCACCCATTCTGTGATTTGCTATCGGTATAGCTTATGGCAGGTTTCGAGGACGAAACCTATTGTAAGGAGGGTAGACTTGTAACATCCCGAGTTTTAGAGTGCGAAAGAATTCACGAAAAATTAAAAACTTATATAAGAAAAGGGAAGCGGGCTTGGGCCGGGGTGTATGGGCCGAAAGGGACAAGGGTTTGGGCCCTTATAAGTCTCAAGACCAGCCCCAAACCCTCATTTGCAACACCATTTTCGGAATTCTAGAGAGAGAAAGCGAGAGAGAGCCTAGAGAGAGAAAGTCCCGGTTTTCGGACTAGAGCTTCAAGGATCGTTAGCAAGAGTCTCGTGAGTGTTTATCAACGAAAAGGAAGCGATTTCAGGTAACCATTTGTTCCAGATCTGCATTTTTATATTATATCGGGTTTTGAAGGAAAAATCAAGTAAAGGTTGGGTTTTTACGTTTAAAAATGAAAACGAAGTATAGATCTAGACTCTCGGTTAGAAAACACAAGTTTTGAATGTAAAAAGTTCGGATCTTGACGATGTCAGATCTGCTTGCGAGTTAGGGTTTTGTGGGGAAGAAGACTGGTCTGGGACATGTATCGAAACTAGGAGTTTCGATAGGTCTGCAGGTACCGAAACTAGGAGTTTCGATAGGTCTGCAGGTACCGAAACTAGGTAGTTTCGATAGGTCACATGTATCGAAACTAGGTAGTTTCGATAGTCAACATATGTCGAAACTAGGAGTTTCGATAGTCAGCATGTATCGAAACTAGGAGTTTCGATAGGTCTGCAGGTACCGAAACTAGGAAGTTTCGATGAGTCTGATATGTGACGAATTTTTATGATTGTACAGATTGTGTGAGATTCCAGTAGGACATCCCCGCTAAGATACCAAGTGAGTTCTAATCCCCTTTTTGCCTTCTTTAGGGGTGGTGTGCATACTTAGTGCAAAGTGTTTATTATATTTTATATATTATAAACTGAAGAGAAAAGCTATGTTTTAGTGAAAGGTTTAAAAGAGGCAAAAGTATGTTTTTCAGCAAAGTAAGATATATCATTTGGCAAGCGTTTACTATATTTTTATATACATAAACAAAGGCATGATATATATGATAAGCTATGTTTTAGAAAGCAAGATGTATTTTATGATAAGCTATGTTTTAGAAAGAAAGATATATCATTTGGCAAGCGTTTACTATATTCTCATATACATAAACAAAGGCATGATATATGTGCTAGTATGTTTTCAGTAAAGTAAGATATATCATTTGGCAAGCGTTTACTATATTTTCATATACATAAACAAAGGCATGATATATATGATAAGCTATGTTTCAGAAAGTAAGATGTATTTTTATGATAAGCTATGTTTCAGTAAAAGCAAAGATATATCATTTGGCAAGCGTTTACTATATTTTTATATACATAAACAAAGGCATGATATATGTTAAGTTATGAGCAAGATTTACAGAAATATTTATGAACAGTAAAGTGAACAGTTTTCCTTCGGGAATATGTACCAGCTATAAAGGTCCTTGGGACAGATGTTACTTGTACAAGATGTCAGATATGGGTTCTACCCATTAGTAAGAACCTTTGGGTTCGTTAACGGTTGTACAACTGGGATGAGTGACGGCGGTTGCTCGGGAGGTCCACGCAACCTCCCCTTAGCGTTAAGCGGTATTGTCGGTTCATGGACGTGAGCCATGGGGGCATTGACCAGGGTATTGTCGGTTCATGGATGAATCCATGGGGGCATTGACCAGGTACTCGTCGGTTCATGGATGAATCCATGGGGGCGGTACAGTAGTGACAAGGAATTGACGGATAAGCGGTATTGTCGGTTCATGGTCGTTGATCATGGGGGCATTGACCAGGTACTTGTCGGTTCATGGATGTAAGCCATGAGGGCAGTACAGTAAAGAGGAATTGACGGTTTATTATACGTTTTAAACTGTTTGAAAAGTAAAGTGTGTTAAGTTTAGCCTTAATGGCAGTATATATGTTTGAAAAGTAAAGTGTGTTAAGTTTAGCCTTAATGGCAGTATATATGTTTGAAAAGTAAAGTGTGTTAAGTTTAGCCTTATTGGCAGTATATGTGTTTTAGTAAATCTTTTGTAAAATTGATTTAAAGTAAACGTTAGAACTCACTCAGCGTTGCTGATTTTTAGTATGCACATCAGTTAAGTGTAGGTGGCAGTAGATGGAAGTGGATGCTTGGCTTGGCGAGAAGAGTTACCCGAAGACCAGAGTCTGGCATCCTGTCTATGTTATTGTTTTAGTTGATTCAGACAAGTTTCAGTTTGTATGTTGACAAGTTATGTTTAGACATGTTATGTGTTTCTGCTGCGTATGTTAAAGTTTTAAATCGTTTCCGCTGTGTTAAAGAATGTCTTATGATTAAGTTCTAATTGTTGATGAGTAAATCCAATAAGTGAGGCCTTTCAGGAAAGGGGCCTCACAAAATCAAATACGCATGTGTAATAATGAAATAAACATGTGTAAAAAAGAACCTCAAGTTCACAAAACCCAACTTCTTCTTCAGATCTACAACCCAACAACTTCTTCAGATCTACAACCCAACTTCTTCTTTTAGATCTGCCAAATTCAACAAATCAAATGTAGAAAAAAAATGAACATTTTGAAACCAAATAAAAAAAATACAAAATCATTATGTGTGAAAAGAACATTAAAATATGATTTTAACTCTCCAGGTCCGGTTACATTTGTGTAAATTCAATCAAATACACATGTGTAAATTCAGTTTACACATCTGTAATAACCCCAGAACCCAAATCAAATACATATGTTAAAACCCGTATATTAAAAAATCTCACAAAATCAAAGTCCCGTTTTTATTTCCCTTTTAAAACCTCACAAAATAAAAAGATTAATAACTCGAATGGCTTGAAAATATTCAAACACAGAAAAATAGTATGACAATTGCATAAAATCATCAGATCTAAACAAACTTTAAGAATAAGTAACGTAACATGAGTAAAAGAGGAAATAAACCAATTTTTTTAGTGGAAAAGTTGAGATTTGATACTAACCACTTTTGTTTTCGGGCCCTAGATAGTGATCCAAAAGATCTTCATTCCTCAAATAACCCATACTTGGATTAGGAAAATTAGTTCAGTCTTCTTTTTGAGCCCATTTAGAAGTTCTCATATCATGTGGTCCATCATCCCATTTGTCTTAACCATCCGATCCGATGTATATTGCAATTTTAACCTACTCCTTCAATTGACTTCCGCAACCATGCTTTTTGTACAATGTTTTCAGAACCGGACCGGACCGGACCGGACGTCGAACCGGTCTCCTTACCGGTCCACTGGTCGGACCGGTCCGACCGGTCAGACCGGATTTAAGAACCGGACGACGTCATAAATATTATAAAAATATATTAGTCTAAATAGCTTTTAATCCTTTCAAAAACCACCAACAAGTCAATTCCAATAATTTTAAACTAACAATTACCTACGATATAAGAAGCCAAGAGACTTAAAAAAGATTAAAAAAAAAAATAGTCAAGCGGTTCAACCGGTCTGACCACTCGGTTTCCGGTCCGACCGCCGGTTCAACCGGTCCGACCACCGGTTCGCTGCAGAAACGGTTCAACACATGTAACCGGACCGGTCAGACCACCGGTTCCCGGTCCGACCGGTCCGGTCCGGGTTTCAAAACATTGTTCTTGTACATCGGCACTTAAAAAGAAAACTTATTCCTCTTTTATTTTCACGCTCCGGTCAACAACCCTCACAACTGACCGTCGTTTCTGCCTTCAGACGCTCCGTTTCTTCCTCACAACTGACCGGCGGTTTTCATGAAACCTCAAGCGGTGGTGGTCCGAGCAGATCGAGAAGGCGCTTAGCTGTCGCAGGGAAGCAAACCGGGAACCCTAGCCGCCGTCGATTCCAGATCTGGTACTTGTTCTTGGAGAGGGTGAGAAGATGGAGATAGAGAGAGAAAGAGAGGAGGATGAGGTTGCTCATTTGAACAGAGGGAGAGAAAACGTGGGTTTGAGATAGAAATATATTATATTTAGGGTTTTTAGGGAGAAGTAAAATGACACAATTGACCCTGAATAATTAAAAAAAGTTAAAAGTTAAGGAAATGGTTTGTGTGGCCAGAAATAAGTTTAAGGGTTTTCATAACAACTCAGGGTTTTCATTTGATACGTCCCCTATATACATATGTATATATATATATACATATATGTGTATATATATATATATATATGTATGTGTGTATTAAATCATCTTTGTGAAATTAAATACAACGCCAATTAGAGATGGAGATGGAGTCCCAAACTCAAACCAATCAAGAGAGTTCTTCATCTGGACCAAACGAAGTCGAGGTATTTGAAAACGTCCTGGGTACTAGGCGCTGATGGATTAAAGGGATTGGGTTTAAACCTTCTTCATCTGAAGCGTCGATTTCTTTTGAGCAGTCGCAGGTGCAGCCTACACTCCCAAACACACAGGTAAAACTATATTTGTGTTAATTTATGTATGTAGACATATATATTTAAAATGAACCATCTGACCCCGTTTAGACTCGAAACTTGTATGTATGTAGATAGATATATGTAAAATGCACGTTTTGATGCGAAATTTATATGCATGTATATATATATATATATATATATATATATATATGTGTGTGTAAAATGAACCGTTTTGACTCGAAACTTGTATGTATGTAGATATATGTATGTAAAATAAATCGTTCAGATCCGAAACTTGTATGTATGTAGACATATATATGTAAATAAAACCATTTGACCCGTTTAGACTCGAAACTTGTATGTATGTAGATAGATATATGTAAAATGCATGTTTTGACCCAAAACTTGTATGCATGTATATATATATATATATATATGTATGTAAAATGAACCGTTTAATTTTCACCCGAAACTTGTATGTATGTAGATATAAGTATTTAAAATGAACCGTTTAGATCTGAAACTTGTATGTATGTAGACATATATATGTAAAATGAACCATTTGACCCGTTTAGACTCGAAACTTGTATGTATGTAGATAGATATATGTAAAATGCACGTTTTGACCCGAAACTTTTATAAATGTATATATATATATATATATATATATATATGTGTGTGTATATATATGTGTGTGTGTGTGTAAAATGAACCGTTTTGACCTGAAACTTGTATGTATGTAGATATAAGTATGTAAAATGAACCGTTTTAGATCCGAAACTTGTATGTATGTAGACACACACACACACACATATATATATATGTAAAATGAATCATTTGACCCGTTTAGACTCGAAACTTGTATGCATATAGATAGATAGATATATGTAAAATACACGTTTTGACCCAAAACTTGTATGCATGTATAAATATATGTGTAAAATGAACCGTTTTAACCCGAAACTTGTATGTATGTAGATATAAGTATGTAAAATGAATCGTTTAAACCCAAAACTTGTATGTATGTAGACATATATATGTAAAATGAACCATTGACTAGTTTATACTAGAAACTTGTATGTATGTAGATAGATATATGTAAAATGCACGTTTTGACCCGAAACTTGTATTCATGTAATTGTAGCATATTGTTCGAAGACCTGAGTTTTAGAGATAAACTTAACAAGTTTAATATTTCACAAATGAGACAAAGCAGTAGGGATGAAGACGAGGGCGATGACAAGGATGAAGATTAATTGTTTAGTTTTTATGTTGTTTTAACATTTGGAATAGCTTGATTGGGTCAAAAATCTTAACATTATGTTCTAACTTTATATATTAATGTATTTGTGGTTATGTTTTTGTTATATTGGGCCAAAAAAATAGAAAATATGCAGGTTTTGTAATGTATGCATGTATGCAAAAAACTGAAAATAATGAAAATATGTAAAAAGCTGCAAAATGGGCCAGAAAGGCATTAGCGGCGACATAATGGTATTAGTGGCGACACGTGTCTCCGCTAATGGTGTGGTATTAGCGGCGACAGATAAGCATTAGCGGCAACAAGGTAGGCTTTAGCGGCGACAATTGGAGGCATTAGCGGCGACATATGTCGCCACTATTGAGTGTATTTTTTGTAGTACGAGGATTTGTAAAATTGGACTGATTACAAAATTAAAATGGAATTGGAGAAAAATGTCGTTTTTTGTATCTTTACGTGTTAAATTGTTTATTATTGCAACGTGTAATTGCTTTTTTAATTTCCCAAGAAAATAGAAATAAAATAGAAAACCAATCATTCGATTTTTTTTTGAACGGCAACCAATCATTCGATTATTAATGAATGTTTGCATATTAAAATGTTAAGGGTTCATTTCAACATCAGAAGCAGCCAAAGATCAAACTTATTAAAATCAATGTCCCTTTAAAGACGAAGCTGTTGGATTTATTTAGAACCTGGCCAGTGATACATTGTATTTAGCTGACTTTATAAGCGATACATTTACTTTATTATTTTTTTTTATAGAATCAACTTCTTTTAAAATATATTAATTATCAAGTCCTAGATTTCCTTCAATAATTCATCCTACCAAACATGTTACTTCAAATATTCTTTCTATGTGGCACCTGGAACAATCTAAAATTGTATTCATGGACAAGAATACAATTATACAACGTAATGACTCTGTGCCGACGTCGTCTGTCGTCGGCATAGGTCACCCTATACCGACGACATGTCGTCGGTATAGGTGAAAACCAAAATTTAGAATGGGACACCCTATAACGACGACATGTCGTCACTATAGGGTTGAGGCAGATTGGAGGGAAAGCTGACACCCAATGAATTTTTGGGAAAAACCAATAGCGACGACATGTCGTCGCTATAGGTTAATTTTGATTTTATTTTTGTTTTTTTTATTTAATCAATTTTCGTCGGTCAAAATTTTTTTTTTTAATTAAAAATTTTTTTGGAAAACCCTATGGCGACGACATGTCGTCGGGATAGGGTTTTTACCTTTATTGACTGCTCAACATCCTACGAACCCTATGCCGACGACATGTCGTCGGTATAGGTGAAAACAAAAAATTTGAATGGGAGTCGTCGCTATAGGGTTGAGGCAGATTGGAGGGAAAGCTGGCGCCCAATGAATTTTTTGGGAAAAGCTATAGGTTAATTTTGATTTTCTTTTTTTTATTTAATCAATTTCCGTCGATCAATATTTTTTTAAATTAAAAAAAATTCTTGAAAACCCTATAGCGACGACATGTCGTCGGGATACGGTTTTTACCTTTATTGACTTGTCAACATCCTACGAACCCTATACCGATGACATGTCGTCGGCATAGGCTACCTGTGCCGACGACATGTGGGCCTATTCCGACGACATGTCGTCGCCATAGGGTGCAACGCGAACAAATAAAGAAAACAGACGGCAGACATTCATTTTCACCCAGAATCCTCCAAAACTCCCTCAAATTGTTCTCTCCGGCGATTTCATGGTTTTTGGGCTTTTTGGGAGCAACTTTCACAAAAACTCTCGGGATTTAAGGTGTGGTAACATCCGGGTTTCATATTTTAGCTTCTTTTTCAAGATTTTGAAGTTTTGTTTATTTATTTTGGTTAGGTTTTGGAGGAATTTTATCATTTCTTGGATTTCTAGCTTTGTGAAGGTAAATATTCGTTTTAATTACTAATTTGTGATGAAATTTAGTTTAGATCTAAGAATTTTATGATTTTGTATGTATGTGTTATGTATGTATGAGTATGTATGATGGAATTATTAAAGTATGATTAGTTTAGGTCATTTTGGTTTAGATGTGTGCTTATTTTATATAATTTAGTTTATGTAAATTAGTGTTTGTATGTATATGTATGTATGTGTGTAATTTGTGTTTATAATGGTTAGTTTGTATGTGTATGTATGTGTGTAATTTGTGTTTATGATGATTAGTTTGGATGATTAGTTTGTATGTACGTGTGTAATTTATGTTTATGATAATTAGTTAATATGAATGTATATATGTGTATGTATGTTTGTATGTATATGTTTGTAATTATGTAATTAGACATTTATTTATGTATGTATGTTTGTATGTATATGTTTGAAATTATGTAATTTGGGTTTTATTTATGTATGTAATTGTGATGTGTAGGTATATAAGATGATATTTATTGGGAGCAACTTTCATAAAAACTCTCGGGATTTAAGGTGAGGTAACATCCGGGTTTCATATGTTAGCTATTTTTTCAAGATTTTAAAGTTTTGTTTGTTTATTTTGGTTAGGTTGGTATTTGTCTTAACAATTTACATATTTGTGTGTCGAACAAGTTTATGTTTTGAATGATTGATTTGTCGGACAAGTTTGTGTGTCGAACAATTTGGATGTTTGGTTTATGTTTTGGATGTTAGTTTTTATCTAATTTGAATGTTTGAATGGTTTATATTTAATTATTTGCAGGTTTTTGTTTTTAGAAATTTAATATTTCTGGATAAAATATTAAAAATTAAAAAATAAAAAAAAAACAGAAAAGACCAATACCGACGACATGTCGTCGCTATAGGCCTTTTTAAAAAATTATTAAAAAAACAAAAAACCCTATACCGACAACATGTCGTCGGAATAGGGTAAACCTGTACCCACGACATGTCATCGGTACAGGGTTGGACTATATATCGACTCTAGAATTTATTTTTGAATTTTTTAATTAAACCCTATAACAACGACAAGTAGTCGGTATAGGCTGACCTATCCCGACGACATCTATACCGACGACAAGTCGTCGCTATAGGGACAAAAAAATCGTCGGGATAGGGTGATACTGTTGTAGTGATATATATATATATATATATATATATATATATATATATATATATATATATATATATATATATATATATATATATATATATATATATATATATATATATATATGAAAAGGTTCAAATAAAAAAGGTTTTTAAAATAAAAGGGTGAAAAGAATTTAGAACCATTAGATCAAATTGACAAGGATTTAATGGTTGTGATCAAATTGTAGGAGAAAAAATTGTTGTAAGGGTATTATAGTAATAATCACTTTTGTTGACTTTTTATCAAGTTCCACCTTTTTTTAAACGCTCATAACTTTTATATACGACATTATTTTAAAAAAAAATTACACTATAAAAACATGTCCGAGGTGTGGTCAATCGGAGGAAACTTATGATCATAGTCTGATCTCTTACCTATTGGTAAAAGTAATCTGGTGGGTGATTGGCAGTTGAGTTAAAACACCAGCTGTTTTTTCGTATGTTTCGGTCAAAGAAATTATTGCTTTAGCTTATGATCTTGGGCTACCAAAAACTTAGAAAAAGGTTGTAATGTGCGTATTAATGTTGACTATATGGAAGATTTGGGGCTCCAGAAACGACCAAGTATTTACGGGAGCCTGGAATCTATTTCATCTACTGATTGGATTAATTTTGATGTAAATTGGTCTAATACTTTGTCTTGATGTACTTTATTGTTGGGTCTTCTCTAGCTACTTGTTTAGAGAGGCCTGTTTGATTTTTATATATTGGCTCCACGGAATGTTAAAAAAACCACTGAAAATATGAATGAGAACCCTTTTATTAAAAAAAATCTAAGTAAGCAAGGCATCCAATGAAATAAATACCCATTCCAATATAAGGGAGGTGGGAGTGGTATTCTCATACTTTAAAGTACACTCTCAAACCCACCAATCACAAGATGTCACTTCATTTTGACAAACTATCTTTTAGGTAGGAGTGGTACCCTCCAAGTACCCTCCAACCCTCTTATTTTTATTTTTTTTAAATTAAAACAAATCAAATTAATAAAATAAAACTTTAATAATTTAATTAAAAATACATAATAAATTAAAAGACAATAAATAAAAATACACAACAATAAATAAAAAGATAATACAAAAAAGTAATTATTAAATAAAAATTTATCTAGTCTTCGTTTTCGTCCAAATCGGGGGTGTTTCTCGCAATATGTTCCACGAGATCAAATCGAAGACTAATATATGTAGCTACATCGTGCAACTTCGAAAGGACGTTATCGTCAATAACTTGTTAAACTTGAGGATTCCGTATGTAGACAGGTGATATTCAAACCTAGCCTCTATGTCGCCAACTATTTTTAAAAACAACCTCTTCGACATCCGAAATCTATCTCGAAACGTCGCTTCCCCGTGTTTTGGGTTTTCATCGAAATAATCTCTTTTTAGAATCTATAAAGCATGTTCATGATCACAACGTACATACGTACTTGATAGTGTAGTTGTGTCTTCCTCTTCGGTTTAGGCGGCAATATCACATAGAAACTGCATACTATCGCCGCCGAACACGAAATCGAGCGATTCTTCCGATGATTCGGGTGGGAAGTATAACGTACGATTTCATATTTTGGTTGAGTGGATACAAAAGAAATGGTTTATATTTAGAAAGAATGTATTTTTTGTGTAGTGAATAAAATGATTAGGTATGTATTTATAGGGGTAAATTAAATAATTTTTTTTAAACGGCTATATAGTCATTCAACGGCTATATTTATCTTCATTTCAACGGCTTCAACCCACCAACTCAGCGGCTTCTTATACCCGCTAACCCAACCCGCCACCCACTACCCGCCGAACCCGCTATGGTTGCGACGGTGTACCCGCGAACCCGTCACCAACCCGATTTCGAACCCGCTACCACTCCCAACTCCATAAGAATTGAAAGATTTTCTGATAGCTTTGTATATTATGATTCGTAAGTGAATCATCAGGCTATGATTGAATCGTTTCATTTATTGAGTACTAGGTTACAATTTCGTGTATTACAAGGGTTGAATAAATGTAATGTTATATACTTAGTAATAAAAAATTTATGTCTTTAAAAATCAGTGTATTACACAAGTTGAATAAAATATTACGTGACAATTATAAATTATGTTATGTTAATATTTAAAACATTTTTTTAGCTGGGTATTCATTTTTTTTATGTAACTGATAAGTGTTAATTAATATTAAACTTTAGAAACCTCGTGTATTACACGGGTTGAATAAATGCAATGTTATATATACTCAGTAATAAAAATTTACGTATTACATATTTATGAAAAACGTTTTATAAAAATAATTATAGAAATCATTATTATTTAATAGGAGAGAGAGGCGGGAAACAAAAAATTATAAAAGAAAATTTGTATAATTAATAGAAGAGAGTCAAGAAAAAAAAAGATAAGCATACATAGAAAAGTAACAAGTGTGTTACAAAAATCTTTATTTATAATTATTAAAATTTCCTTCTTGGTAAAATCAAAGAAAGGGCCAAAGTTGTAAGATTAGACTGGTCCGTCATCTGACATCTGAGTCGAATGGGTCTATAAATGGGCTAAACAAAACGAAACAATCACTTCGGCTTGGTTTTTCAAGGTTTTAAATGTATTTTAGTTAGAAAATAGACTCTTGGGCCTATTCACTTAAAGTCCTCTCTTTAGCCCAGTAAATTAGATCTGAAATGAAATTTGAAAAAATCAAAAAGAAAAGTATGCTTATCAATAATCAATTATTTTGTTTAATTTGTCAATTATTTTGGACAAACGAAACGAACAATTTCTGAAAAAAAAAATCATACTTTTAAACAACTATTATGATATCCACGAAAAGCAAACGGATGTTTATCTCGCTGTATTTTATTATAATTGAAGGTAAGAGATTTATTATATAACTTGATATTCAAAATATTTTCTTTATATGTTTCAAACGGATGATTTTTTTTATATTTCTTTTACTTTTCAAGTTTTAAGTTTATGTTTATTAATAAATTTAAAAATACTATTACTCTTACCAAAATTATAAATATTTTTTTATAAAATACAAAAATATATGTAAAATTATATTAACTTCAATAAATTTGATACTTAAAACTATATGATATTGAAATTTTTATAAAATAAATTTATTATATAAAATTATATTAATAAGTTTACTGAATTAAATAATAAGATATTAAAATAAGTAATTTATTATAATAAATAATATTATATTAAAAATAATGTAAAATATGATGTTGATATGAAAATGAAAGAATGTTTGTGATGATAGATCAGAGAGGAAATAAGTGTTTTTGAAGCATGGATGATTTTCCTATGTGAAAGTAGACCGGACGAGTTTGTGGATATTTATGAGTTTGTGCATTAGACACGCTCTAAAGATTGATGAAAGAGCTTCAAATCTTTGCATCAAAATATACAAGTTTGATGTTTTAATGTGTTTTTGGCGTGCTATTATAATCCTATGCATTAAAACTCATTACAACAGTTCATTAAGTTTCCAAAGTTTGATGTCTTGTTGTAATGAGGTTTGAAGCAAATTAGTCGCCTCACTCGGTTTAAAATTCATAATGTTTCAACTAACGATTCGAGAAATCAGGTTTAAAGGTCAGGGTCTGACTGTATAAACCGAACACGCCATATTTGGTAACATACATCAAATTATACATATTATATATCTTAAATTAGTTGTAATTTTATGTGTTTTTACGACAAAAAATCATTGACTACGATATTGAGTTGTTTCCTAATTTATGCACATGTATGATTATAACAATATTACGAAAGGAATGAAAAATAAGAATTATGAAGTTATATGTGATGAAAATCAAGAAGCGGGCTTACTCCAGAGAGCTGATTATCAAAAACTGAAATCGAACCGTTAATATTTAAAATTGAACCGGTACTAACGGTTTGGTTTTACAGGTTGGGCTTTATTAATTAGACCCTTGTATAAAATGCATAAACTAAAAAAAAAGTTGTTACATTAAGATCCTAATACAAAATTCAATGGCCATATAAGATCCTTAATATAGTTATATTCACAGAATCATAGTCATATCAATCAAAGCTTTCAACGGCCATTGCTTTTCATCTTGCAAAATCAACTGATTGTATTATAAATAATATATAACATTCAAATAACCCTATGAGATCTCTAGAGACAACCAGATTCACTTCCGGCCAATTCAAGGTTCAAAATTTTACTCATCAATCATCATAATGTGCTAATCTTGGGCTTAGATTTTGGGCTACACTTGTAATTCAATTAAATTAATAGAGGCCAGATCTATTTTTGAAAGGACCCAAACCGGGTATCTTTTATAGTTGGTAAACATTACATAAACATAGTTCTTAAACCTCGAATTAAACATTAAACATTAACAACGTAAGTCTATTACATAAATCAGGGTCAATTTAAACTTTAAAGTAATCATTGTTCATCAAACATAAACTAGATAGAGGGGATGTCAGTCTTGTTAGCAACAACTCATAGCCATTCATTCCCAAGCTCGAAGAGCTTCATATCTTTTTCTTTCCTTTGCTACCTGATGTGCATACTAAAATAGTCAGCTAACGCTGGTAAGTTCAAGTTTTCAAACATTTAATAAGTAACCATTCATTCTCATGTTATTCATTTAAAACTTCTTTAATGAAAACGTTCTTTAAAACATACTTTATACTACTAAATAGAAACGTGTTACAATACTACATGTAATCCTTACTTAGCCATTCAATTACATTGTTACTTATTTCATACGTTCATTACATTCGTTATAGCCCACGAAGGACACATTCTTCCTTTAATTTCATTCGTTACGGTCCATAAGGACATGTTTACATTATAGTCCACGGGGGACACTTTACTTTAAAGTGCATAGGGACACTTGTACATTACAGTCCACGAATGACACATTCATTTGGTGAGAATCCCTAAGGCTCTACGTCCGAAGGCTACTCTCACCGGATTTCCACGAGGGACTTTTATCACTTTGGTGACGGTCATCATCGGGATAACCGTCGCTACCCCCAGTTAACAAGTTGCAACATCCTCGTTACAGTGCCCTACCGAGCACTGTCCCGATTGTTCATATGACAGGCATACAGCTAATGCTATGCCACAGTCATAGGCTTCGGGTAGTACCAGTCAGAAGGACCATGCTACTACCTCAAGACTTGCTTCGGTGTAACCATACGCGGATAAAGACAACATAACAGACTTACTACTTTATTTCTCGTTCATTTCCTTTTTGTTTATAGAGCATATAGTTAGATAAACCATTCACTTTCACTTACATTCATTTATAAAATATAACGTTAGATACACTAATTCGTTAACTTTTGCTTGTTTACAAAAACGTTAATTTAATAAACCTCTTTCTTTCTTACCATTTACGTTTAAGAAATAAAATACATTTATTATAAACGTCCGTTAATTGAGTATGCACACCACCCCAAAACAGTAAAATAGGGATTCTTAAACTCACCTGATAAGCTAATCACGGGTTGTCCTAACAAAGGTCCAACAAGCGTCACACACAATCTGAATTGATTAATTAAATAAACATCAGACCAATCCCGACTCTAGCGGTTTACTATTCCTGAATTAGTCGAACTTAGGCTTAGTTCCCCTGATTTAAGCCGAGCGAACATACCCAACGAACTTACCAAGTTCATTTATACTTATCATTCAGCGAACATGCCCCGAGAGAACTTATCATGTTCGCTTGACTTAGTTCGCCAAGTGGCTGCCGTCGAACTTATCAAGTTCGCTTCCATTAACCAGGCAAATTTAACAAGTTCGACACCCCCATACCAGGTGAATCTAATAAGTTCGCCATGAAGATTGCCTGCAAGCTGCCTTTTTCCTCAAGAACCCTAATTTCTTGCATATGAATCTGATCTAGTCAAGATCCTATCTTTTTACGTTCAAAACGTTTGTTTATCATTCTAGAAGCTAAATCTATAATTTTATTGAACTTTTACACGTAAAAATGTCGCCTTTTTAACCAAAAACCCCAAAATGAATAAAACTCAGATCTAGGTCGAGTCGTTACCTGTTTCGATTTTCTGGTTTGGAGAACCTTCTCAGGATGAATGGAGTCATGAGCCGGTGTGATCTTGAGTTGATCCTTCACTTTCTATATCTACAGTTTCTCTCTCTAGAACTTGATAAAATGAGAGAAAAAGATGGGCTTAGGTATTTATAGGGAGAGGCTTCCTCCCTTGAGCCCATTCGCGCGCAGGCCCAAAGCCCGATCCCGACGAGCCCATTCTAGTTTCCTTTTCTTTATTCCATTACAAAACCCATTCTTTTTCATTTATCATTATTTTTGTTCCCATTATGTCCTTTATTATTTTCGGGATGTTACAAGTCTACCCCTCTTATTAGGGGTTTCGTTCTCTAAACCTTTTATAGGTCAAACAACCGAGGGTACAACTCCCTCATTTCTGACTCAATCTCTCATGTGGCTTCTGAACCATTTTGATTTTTCCATTGAACATTGACTAGTGCAATGACCATATTATGTAAATGTTTCTCATTGATGTCTAAAATGGCCACGGGTGCCTCAATGTAGTTGAGGTTGTCATCTACCTCGATGTCATCGAGTGGCACATGTGCCGCCTCATCATCTAAGCATTTTCGCAAGTGCGACACGTGGAAAGTAGGGTGTATCCCGCTTAAATCTTCAGGTAACTCTAATTGATACGCCACCTCCCCAACCCGTGCCAATACTTTAAACGGTCCGACAAACCTCGGACTTAATGTTCCCCTTTTTCGAAATCGTATTATTCCCTTCCATGGGGACACCTTCAAAAGTACCATGTCCTCAACTTGAAACTCGAGATCTCTCTTTCTTTTATCAGCGTAATATTTCTGCCTATCCTTGGCGGCTTTCATACGAGCTCTGATTTGGTCAAACTTCTCGAAAGTTGCTTTGACCACATCAAGACGTGCGAAGTCTTTCTGCCCAATTTCACCCCAACAAACGGGCGTTCTACACTTACTACCGTACAACATCTCATATGGCGGCATGCTAATGGTTGCATGATAGCTGTTGTTGTAGGAGAACTCCGCCAATGGTAAGTGATTGTCCTAGCTACCACCGAAATCAATAATGCATGCCCGGAGCATGTCCTTTAGGGTTTGGATGGTTCTTTCGGACTGACCATCGGTTTGCAGGTAGTAGGCTATGCTTATGTTGAGTCTAGTACCCACTGTCTCATGGAACCTCTTCCAGAAACTCGATGTGAATCGTGTGTCCAGGTCCGACACAATCGACAAGGGCATACCTTGTCTGGTCACAATATCGTTGATGAACAACTTTGCTAGCTTCTCGGACAAAAAGGTCTCATGTATATGCAAGAAGTGAGCACCTTTTGTCAATCGATCCACAATCACCCATATGGCATCATGACCCTTAGCTGTACGCAGTAGCTTAGTTATGAAATCCATGGTAATGTGTTCCCACTTCTATTAGTGATTAAATACTGGTTGCATTTTTCCACATGGTTTCTGGTGCTCGGCCTTTACTTGTGAACATATTAGGCACTTGCTCACAAACTCAGTTACTTCGTTCTTTATACCGGGCCACCAGTATTCTTTCTTTAGATCATGGTACATCTTGTTGGTACCGGTATGGATAGAGTAGCGAGACTTGTGAGCCTCGTCAAGAATCTTAACCCTAAGTTCGCCACCCTTGGGTATCCACATTCTCCCGAACCGTGTTCGTACCCCATAAGTATTGGTCTCCAATTTCTCCCGTGGGCCCACTATTTTCTCTCTCTTGACATTTTCTTCTTTCAAAACTTCATCCTGGGCATGTTCTATTTCTATCATAAGGTCTGGAGTTACGACCAATTGATATGCCTTCACCTCGATAGGAGTTGTCGTCTCCTTTCGACTCAAGGCGTCGGCCACCCCATTTGCCTTCTCGGGGTGGTAAATGATTTCACAGTCATAGTCTTTCAATAGTTCTAACCACCTCCGTTGCCTCATGTTCAACTCCTTTTGCTCAAAGAATTACTTCAAGCTTTTATGGTTGGAGTAGATGGTGAACTTGACTCCGTAGAGGTAATGCCTCCAAATCTTAAATGCAAAGACAACCGCCACGAGTTCAAGATCGTGAGTCGGGTAGTTGACCTCGTGAGTCTTTAACTGTCGTGATGCATACGCGATCACTTTCCCTCGTTGCATTAGCACGCCGCCTAACCCCTGACCAGAAGCGTCTGAATACACCACTACGTCTTTGTTTCCATCCGGTAGGGTCAATACAGGTTCTTAGGTCAGCCTCTTCTTTAATTCCTCAAAGGCATCGGTTTGGGCCTGGCCCCATTCGTACTTTACTTCCTTGCAGGTCATATTGGTTAAAGGCGAGGCTATTTTTGAAAAGTCCTAGATAACTCCGGTAGTAGCCTGCCAACCCTAGAAAACTTTGTACGTCCGTTGGTTTCCTTGGGGTTTCCCAATTCCACATTGCATCGATATTTGCTGGGTCTACCATGATGCCGTCCGCTTTAATCACGTGACCAAGGAACTGAACCTCCTTCAGCTAGAATGCGCATTTTGATAATTTAGCATCCAACTTTTCTTCTATCAGTGTGTCTAGAACTTCCCGTAGGTGACAGGCATGATCACCTTCATAGAGTAAACAAGAATGCCGTCGATAAAGACTATTACTGACCGGTCTAGCATCGGTCGACACACCATGTTCATTATATCCATGAATGCTGCAGGGGCATTTTCAACCCAAAGGACATTACTCGAAACTCGTAGTGTCCATACCGTGTGTAGAATGCGGTCTTGAGTATGTCTTCCTCTCTTACCTTCAGTTGATGGTAACCCGACCGCAGGTCGATATTTAAAAACTATTTTGCACCTTGCAGTTGGTCGAACAGATCGTCGATCCTGGGTAGCGTGTACTTGTTCTTCACAGTTCTTTTATTTAATTCTCTGTAGTCAATACACATTCTCATGGCATCGTCTTTCTTCTTTACAAACAGCACCAGAGCACCCCAAGGAGAAATGCTCGGTCTGATAAATCCTTTTTCTAATAGTTCTTCCAGTTGGGCCATCAACTCTTTCATCTCAAGTGGCGCTAGTTGGTAAGGTGCTGGGCACCTGGCATCAAGTCAATTTGAAATTACGTTTCCCGATCAGGCCGCAATCCAGGCAATTCCTCATGGAACACTTCCGGATAATGGCAAACCACTTGTACATCCTTTAGCTCTTTCACTTTCACATCTTTGTCAATCACATAAGCCAGGTAGGCCTCGCATCCACGCCTCATATACTTTTCCGCTTTCATCATTGAGATTACATTCGTTAGCGGAATGTCTCGATCCCCGTAAATTACCACTTCGCTGCCATCAGGAGCGTTGAGCTGAATCACCTTTCATTTGCATACATTACGAGATTCATTGGTAGCTAGCCAATCCATCCCCAATACTACATCGAAACCTCCAAAGGCTATAACGAATAACCTAACCGGGAATCTATGGCCCTCTATCTTTATGGTAAGGTCGTCTACCAGTTCTACTACCTTAGTGGATCTACCCACCGCAGTTTGTACACTAAAGTTCATTTCTATTATAGAGGTTTTGTATTTCAATCTTTTACAGAACGAAGAGGATATAAAACTTTTACTAGCACCTGAATCAAACAGAACAAAAACAAAGGCGTGCTCAAGGATAAACATACCTGACACCACGTTAGGATCTCCCCTTGCTTCTTCCTGCGTCAGGGCATAGGCTCTGGTTCTCGCTCTTCCCTTTTCGGCCTCCTTCATCTTATCATCATTGACGGCCTTCGATTTGCGACAGTATTTGGAGAAATGTCCAGATTCACCACAGTTGTGGCATTTCCCATAGCTTGTAGAGCTGGTGCTTTAGGACATTCACGGGACATATGCCCCATCTTGCCACAACGATAATATAAGTCTATCCCAAACCTGCACTCCCCTAAGTGTGCTTTGCCACACTTACAACAAATATTCCTCTCTTCCAACTTTGGACTTTTGCCCTTCGATGAAGACCAATCCCCGCCCTAGCGCTTAGTGGTGCTAGACCACTTCTTTTGAGTTTCTGCGGGGGTCGGGCCTTCAGCGGCCACATCATCAAAAACCTTCCCACTTAATGCCACCACCGACTCAAAGTCACTAGGAGTGTTGGCATTAATAATCGTGTAAACCCTCAGCAGTAGCTTCTGAACGTAACACTTAATCCTCCTTGCCTCAGTGTTCACCAGATGTGGAACCAGCTGAGTTAACTCATTAAATATGGAGGTGAACTGCTAATGCGTCATGTTTCCCGCCTTAAGCTCCACAAACTCTTCCTCCATCCTATCTATTTCATTCTAGGGACATAATTTCTAAATTATGAGCGCCTTCAGATTGTCCTACTTCATCCTGTCAATGTCTCTTTCCATTTTGGACCTCAACATATTCTCCCACCATCTTAATGCTTCAAAAGCGAACGAATGTGCCACGAATTTCACAGCCTAATCCGCCGACACTCGCTCATCTTGATGACCACAGTCATACGGCCAATCCAGTAATATGCGGCAATATCATCTTTCTTGCCATCAAAATTTGGCGGATCACAGTTTCGGAAGGACTTGTAGTCACATCCGCGCCTTGCATCATAATCATAGTCATGACTCTCAGACTCGGTTTCAATCACGTTCCTGTTCTCGGCCCTTAGGCCCCTTCCTCTTTCCTCTTACACAGTCTTTAGAGCCTCTGTCAGTGCTGCTGGCAGGGTGCTCTTCAGAACTGTAGCTACTTAATCGGCTATTGCTTTCTTGACAATTGGCTCCAAAACTAAGTCTTCTTCCTCATGTGCCCCATAGTCATTAGGAGCGTTCTCACTGGCAGTATGAATCGACACCGATCTGTGAACTGAGGGTTCACTCTCTTCCCTTTCGACGCGGTTGAAACGCGGTCTACCCTTACATCCAGTATGTGCCCCTCTCTTGCCACTTCTCTTTCCATCCATTTCGTTTCTTAACTGCGAACAAGGAATACTTGTGTCAACATGATAGGTAATTATTTAGAACACCTCGAGTAATCTAAATTACTAATTATAGAGACCCATTAGCAATTACTATTTTACTTTACTGCTCGGGTTCTAAACAATTCCCGTTAGTGTAACATTTGCACTCAAGTTTGGAGATGCTACATTAAGGCACCTTTTGTCTACTTTCTATTCTGAGGCACTTACTGTCTATGTTCTATACTATGACATGGACTACCTTCTATTATAAGGCCTTTACTGTTTACCGTTTCCACTGTTTGCTATACTAAGGCGTTACTGTTATTCTTTCGTGGCTTGGCTGCGCTGACCGACATCCCATTCTCTTGCCCCATTCTCAGTTTAAGTTCCGACATTTTGGCGAATTTCTGAATCTCTCAAACTATGGCTCTGATACCAACTTGAAAACACCCAAATTGGGTACCTCTCATAGTTGGCAAACATTGCCTAAACAATGTTTTTAAACCTTGAATTAAACACTAAACATTAACAACGAAAGTTTATTACATAAATCATGGTCAATTTAAACTTTAAAGTAATCATTGTTCATCAAACTTAAACTAGATAAAGGGAATGTTAGTCTTGTCAGCAGCAACCCATAGCCATCCATTCCCAAGCTCTGAGAGCTTCATATCTTTTTCTTTCCTTTGCTACCTGATGTGTATACTAAAATAGCCAGCTAACACTGGTTTTCAAACATTTAATTAGTAACCATTCATTCTCATATTATTCATTTAAAACTTCTTTAATGAAAACGTTCTTTAAAACATACTTTATACTACTAAGTAGAAATGTATTACAATACTACATGTAATCCTTACTTAGCCATTCCATTTCATTGTTACTTATTTCATACGTTCATTTACATTCGTTATAGCCCACGAAGGACACATTCTTCCTTTAATTTCATTCGTTACACTCCATAAGAACACGTTTACATTATAGTCGACGAGAGACACTTTACTTTACAGTCCATAGGGACACTTTTATATTACATTACATTACAGTCCACGAAGGACACATTCATTTGGTGAGAATCCCTACGGCTCTATCTTTTTGTTACAAGATATAAGCAAGTAAATAAACACGTCTAAGAACCAAACCAAACCACCTAATGAACTAAGGTGTTTGTGTATGTTCAATGTGCTTAAATCTCTAAAACCCGATTTGCTACTCTTCTTCCTTGAAGACCTCAGTTAGTCTCTTTCAAAAACCAATTTTGACATTTCTTCTCAAACTCACGGTTTGCATTTTGTCAAAACATCAATACTATTTTGTTTGAAAAACTCACGGCTTCCAATCAAGAACCACCCCAAATACTAGTTTAAGTTTTTGCCTTTTAAAACACCAAAATAGTTCAACCTTATGGCCACATCATCCATGATGTAATTACTAGAGAACATTTTTCATTTTAAAACAAAAGACTTAGTAATTTCCAAACCAAAACTATTTATTTTTCTTCTTGTTGTCGTGAGAGAATTTTTATGTGATTCACCCCTTTTGTATATATAAAAGTTACGGGATTTTGTTGGTGGTATCAAAGAGTTTTTATGACTTTTCTTTAAGCATACTCAAGGATCTAATATTGTCTCCTCTTTTAGTTACACAAGTACACACTTCATAACTTCGACTTCCTTTTCACATGGGAAGTTGAGATTAGCTCAAAACAAGTCAACCCGGTGGTACTCTTTGACAATCGGTTGTAGGTAAGAGAGAGAAGTGATGTTGTGACCAATGGGTAATAATCAAACTCAAATCTTGATTTAACCATATTGGTTTTATTTATAAATATTGCAAACTTATATATAAACTTATATATAAATCATATGATATATAAATATCAAATGTAATTTGATATTTTGATAACATATAAAAGAGTTACAAGAAACTACACTACAAGAAATACAAGCAATAGCGGCGACGGTATTAGCGGCTATTGCTCAAAATCCGGGTGAAATTCTTTGCAACTCATATGACCGTTGATAACTGACTTGATCCAAGGGCTGATCTTCTACAGGACATTAGCGGCGACCCATTAGCGACGACATGTCGCCGCTATTGCTCAAAATCCGAGTGAAATCCTTTGCAACTCATATGACCGTTGATAACTAACCTGATCCATGGGCTGATCTTCTACAGGGCATTAGCGGCGACCCATTAGCGGCGACATGTCACCGCTAAAGCACTGAAACACAATGGCGGGCTATTTCCCACCATCAGACTTCACTTTTTGGCTCATCCCCATTACTCACCTCCGAAAGTTCTCTCCCAATTTCAGACTTCACTTTTTGGCTCGACCACCCGACTCCGGCTCCCGTCTCCGACCACCCGACTCCTGCTCCCGTCTCCGACCACCGGACTCCGGCTCCCGTCTCCGACCATCGTTGAGTTTCTTTGGTGAGAAGCATACAACTAACACGGAAGAAAGGGACGACAATGATGATGATCTAAGAACTAGTTTTACGTTTTATGTAGTTTTATTTTTATAAGTTATTGTACCAAACGTTAACGAATGATGATATTAATGTAGTTTTTATATATTTATGTAGTTTATATGTTTTATATGTCTCAAAACTGTATATTTACAAGTATTTTGTATTTGAAAAAAAACTGAAAATACTGAAAATATGAAAAAAAAAAAACAGAAAACCGAAATAAAGGCATTAGCGGCGACCTTTTAGTGGCGACATGTCGCCGCTAATGCCTAAGGTTATTAGCGGCGACAATTTGGGTATTAGCAGTGAAGGATTAGCGGCGACTGTCGCCACTAAAGGTATTAGCGGCGACATTTTGGGGTATTAGCGGCGACGTCGCCGCTATTGAGCCTTTTCCTTGTAATGCTATACAAAACATTTGTCACATGTCTCACTTTACTATCATTGGTATAAATAGACATTTATATATACACAGGGAAAAATCAAATAACAAATAGTTTTTCGGTAAAAAATCTAAGAAATGACAAAAACCTTAAGAAACGATATCAAACGAACTCCGATTGGGCTAATTTCAGCGGCGTTGGAACCTTCTCGTTGAACTCTACCATCTTAGCTTTTAGGGTTTAGCTTTTAATGTTTAGATTTTACGTTTGAATTTTAGGGTTTTAGCCTTATGGTTTAGCCTCAGGGTTTAGCTTTTAGGGTTTAGATTTTATGGTTTAGGTTTTTTTTTTGGGTGGGGGTGGGGGGTTTAGGTTTTTGGGGGTGGGTGGGGGTGGGGTGGGGTGGGGTGGGGGGGTTTAGATTTTTTTTTTTTGGGGGGGGGGGGTTGGGGTGGTGGTTTTAGGCTTTTCGGGGTAGGGTTGGAGGGGGGTTTAGGTTTTGGGGGTGCGGGTGGAGGGGGGTTTAGGTTTTTGGGTCCAGGTTAGTGTTCGATGAGACGGTTCCAACGCCGCTGGAATGAGCTCAATCGGAGTTCGTTTGACCCACTTTATAAGTTTTCTTAGCGAAAAACCACTTTTTAGTGAAAACGTCCCCTATATAGATATTCCCATTATATATATGTCACTCCATAATATATTATGTAATGATTCATTTCATATTTATTTTACTTAATAATAATATGCTTGACATAAACGGCTTGTCCACGTTAATACCTAGTTTAAACATGTACTTGGAATAATTGAT
The DNA here is from genome assembly GCA_023525975.1 of Smallanthus sonchifolius. Taxonomy (NCBI): domain Eukaryota; kingdom Viridiplantae; phylum Streptophyta; class Magnoliopsida; order Asterales; family Asteraceae; genus Smallanthus; species Smallanthus sonchifolius. The sequence goes on from CM042025.1 coordinate 10,435,591, forward strand.
TAGGGTGTAATCTTTTGGTTTCATATATTAATGGCAATGTTCTCATATGTTGTTTCGTGGGCGTATAGTTTCATCATTTTGTAGTGTGAAAAAAAAATTGTTAGTTTATATATGTTGTTTATGTATTTATAGTATAGTGCGCGCGTAAATAGAAAAACACTAGAAATTGCAGTGGCTGATCATATCAATAGAGCCAGATATTTCATACTTATGACCCCATCTCAAAAAGGAGAAACAAAATATTGCATGGATGATGTCAAAGTCGTGTTTTAGCCACGTTGTAATGTGGATGACATCACTCGGTTTGACCTAGTTGAATGATTACGTTGGCTCAATTGCGATAAGTTGATTCAACTGCCTTCTTAAAGATCTTTTAAAATAACAATACAAGATACAGGTGATTAGATTATATGTGGACTATTGTTGAAGTAAGCTCAATTGTGTAGCCAATACAACAAATATCTTGATTAAAAAAATTGGACACTAACAGTGTAAGGTTGGCTAGTAAATTCATTTAGTAACGACATGAGAGTTACTTGTCACAAAAATTAGTGACGAGTTACAAATTGTGGCCAATAATAATAGTGATTAAAGTGAAGCTGTCGTTATTTTTTTACGGACAATTTTGTCACTACATTTAGCCACTATTCCGATGAAAAGCCAATAGTAATTTAATGACGTTTTACAAATTGTAGCCAATAATAATAGTGATTAAAGTGAAGCTGTCGTTATTTTTTTACGAACAATTTTGTCACTACATTTAGCCACTATTCCGATGAAAAGCCATTAGTAATTTAATGACGTTTTCGGCGACGAAAAGGTAGTTAATTTTGAATTTGCAGTGACAAAAAATTAAGGTCGTCAGTAAATAGCAACAGAACGTTAAAAATATTGCCGATACCAAATTATTAGCAACGGATTTACACGCATGTCTTTAGAGCTCACTCAGAATGAATTTCTTTAGGTGTGTTGTAATAAATATAAATATAAAGGAAAGGACACCCAAACTATACTTTTGAGTTTAAATGGTTCACAATTAGATGAAGCAAATTTGTAAATAGGTCAAAGTTGTCACTTGAATACTACAAATGCCAACAAACGGCTGGGAAAAGGTCTTGTAGCCTTTCTTTTTCTTTCTCTGATCGAAATTTTCTCACCTAAACTTGATTCGCAGTTGATGATAAGTTGATAAATAGTTAGATGATCACACGGACGCATTTCGTAAGAAACTGGGGTTTTACTTTTTGTAGTGATACAATATGGAGATTCAAAAAATAACTAAAAAATGATTGATTATACATGCATCAAATTATATACATTTTCAGGAAGAAAATCAATTTCAGGATTCCCACACTTCAAATCAGTACGCCACACTTGTTTCTACAAACCTTCCGCATGTATCCTAACTAATTAATGTGGGGCCGAAAAATTGAATGCACAACTCGTATTCGAACAGGTAGAAATGTGGAAGAAGGGTGAAAAAACAATCCGTAACCTATAAAATAATTATCATAAAACCTTTTTCAAAAATTTAGTTTTTATTTTATATTGTTGGTTTTTGTTATTTATTTGAATTAACTCTAGTTCTATTGATATAGTGCACAGCAACATCTTATTTCCTATTGTATTTGTGGTTTTTAGTTAGTTTTGTGTACGTTTTTACTTGTTTTTGGTTTGTTTTGAGTCAATGTCAGGTTAACAGGTGCTCGTGTGAAGTATAAAGTCAAATCACGAAGAAATCGAGCAAGAGAAGAAAGCCGGAATAAATAAAAGAAAAATGTTGAAAATCAGGTCCTTCGCGGTACGCGAAGAGGAGGAGACCAAGCTTCGCGGTACGCGAGGAAACTCAGAATTGAGCGCGACTATTTTGTTCCAGTCATGTCTTTCGAGGTACGCAAGAGAAGGAAAATCCGTTAAAAAACGCTAATTTGATATTTAATAGATTTTTAATGCAAATATGAGAGGAATTCGACATTTAGCAGTCTAAGCAAGGGTTTGAGGCGATTTTGGCAAGAGAGAAAGCGTTTGGTTCAAGGTTTTGGATTTTGAGAGATCAATTCGATTAGATTCGAATCATTCGGTCACGATTACTCGTTCTTCTTTGTTTGATCAGTTTTCCATGACTATGTTTGATACTTTTAACTCTGTATTTACAGTTTTTATCATGATTCTTGGCTAAATACTTTGAACTACCTAGGTTTAAGATGATAGTTTGATAAAGTTTCGATTTTATTGGTTTTTGGATCTTGTGTTGGATTTATGCTTTTGTAATAGATCCGATTTCACTTGTTTGATGATTATGCATGTTTAGTTTTGATATTTTGTTGGTTGAATGTTCCATATACATCTTTATGAATGTTGTTCACGTATAGGTGTGTATTAGATCGCTTACTTTGTGTTTGTGATTTGTGTGTGGTTTGCTAGACGTTAGTAACCATAGGAACATTAATTAGTAATCTATTAAACTGAGTGTTCTTATCTAGATACCCGAAAGGTGATAGATAATCGATTAGTCTTCGGTGTTAGGGTTTTTGAGTGTAAACCGTCTGAGAGGGCGTTTCTTTAGGGTTTCTAGTATCGTTGTTAACTCGTGTCAAACAGGGTGATTTCAGGTTAAGACGGTGATACCGAGAGATAAGCTGTCTATTGAGTTCTTTAGCATAGTTGGTGAGACCGAGAGGTAATCCGATCCACTGGTGAGCTTAGTATCCTTTAGGTTCCCTTCTGGTCACATCCTGAGAGTGATTAGGAATTCATTAGGTAGTCTGAGGGTGTTACATCTTAGGATCCCAGTGCCATCACATCTTCTATAACCGATAGAAATCCGAGCTTAGCAAACATGATTCGTAACCTAGGTAGTGTCTTTCTCCTTATTGATTCATCCGAGTCTTTGCTTGATTGTTAACTGTCTTTAGTAGTCTTCTTTAATCACTTTACTTTAAGTTCATTAGTTAATCTTAGTTCGTAGACCCCTCCCCCCCACAAAACCAAATATTCAAGTTCTAGTCAGAGTCTAGTTTTAGTTAGTGTCTGTGTCTCGTGGGTTCGATATCCAGATTGAACTGTGTTACAATTGATAGGTACACTTGCATGTCTTTGTGGTCTAGTTTAGTAGGATTGTCTAGAGTTTAACTAGAGTGTCTAGGTTAGTTTTGTGTTTAGTTTTTATAGATCGTTTGACCGACATCATATATACAATGACCAAATTAATATTTCAATTATGTTTTCTATTTCATTGAAGAGTTTAGTCAATATTTCGGTTACTTTGACCGAATTTAATGCGTAGGTTACCAAAGTAACATATAAATATGATCATTAATCATTAGGGAGAACTTTTGATATATAATAATAGTATTTCTCCCATCTGGTTCATCTAAACGTTTGCTATAACATATCTGGTACTTTTATCACTTCCGTTCCGCGTAACTAACGAATAACGTCGCCTCCTTTTGATAGGCTTAACTCATATACAGTGAGCCAAATTTCGATGGAAGTTAAACGTTTGACCAATATCCCATTTGATATGGCACCAAAATAAGTATTACAAGCATATAAGATGGTCTCATGATAAGGTAAATATAGAGTATATTGAATACAAATAAGACCCTCAGTTTATAATTAAACGATTTTATTTGAACATAAGTTTCTCAGGAAGAAGTTAGTTTATACCTGAATAATTTTAGATAAGAGGTGGAAAAATAGACGTGTCAATGGGTATGGTAACATGATACGCTAGGTTAGCTTAGGTTGGGTTGCCCTGCATCATATCATCCTCTCACAACAAGTGTGACATATAAAATGGAACTGAAGAACCATGTCTAAAACTAGATGCAATCAAAGGTGTATCACCAACACACTCATGACCATTAAAAATAGAGGAAAGACACTTACCTGACTCGAGGCTGTATATTGTAACATCCGGCATCTCGTACAAACAAAATTGTCTGCTTTGCCTCTTTGGAGCTCACGGATTTGTTTTTGTTTGCCCGGGTGAAAACTTCCCATGGGTTACCCATCCCTGGATTACTTCCACCCGAGCACGTTTAACTGTGGAATTCTCCTCTCATCCACTACATTAAACCCCAAAACGTGTTGTGGAATTTGAGGCAGGCATTCCTTATGAACCCAGGATCTCTCCCGTGGACAGTACAGAACAAAACGATATGGGATTTGCCTAAAGTGTTACAAACACTCCCCTTGGGACTCATAGTCCTCGATGAGGTTTGCCCCATTATCGTAAACAGAACAGAACGAGAGTGGCTCTGATACCATTTGTAACATCCGGCCTCTCGTACCAACAATATTGTCTGCTTTGCCCCTTAGGAGCTCACGGATTTGTTTTTGGTTGCCCGGGTGAAAACTTCCCAAGGGTCACCCATCTCTGGATTACTCCCACCCGAGCATGCTTAACTGTGGAGTTCTCCTCTCATCCACTACTTTAAGCCCCAAAACGCGTTGTGGTATTTGAGGCAGGACATTCCTTATGAACCCAACATCTCTCCCGTGGACAAAACAGAACAGAACGATATAAGATTTGCCTAAGGTGTTACAATATCGTCTCCGGTTATGGGATTTGCTCAATCATAGCACCAGATGAATCTTCATAACCCAAACTGTTCCCCACTTGGTCGTAGACCATACACGTGTGAGTTTTTTCACGGCGAGACTCTAAATTAGCGAGCATTACCTCTATCTCTCTCTTTCTCCTTCTTAGCGTCAACTCTTCGCATTTCATACCCGTGTGTGTTATCTCTTTGTGAAAAATAGAAATCGTGTACCCAAAGGTTCCGCCACAGATCTCGCACCAAGGTTCTATGAACTGATTAATCGACTATCTGTTCATTTTTCTCAAAGTAGCAGGTGAGATGGTATCACATAAAATAAAATAAAAGAACCTAAACTAATCCTAGAAAAAGCAAACTCACACACAAAAAAAAAAGAAAAACAAAAGTGGGTAGATCCCCGACTCGGGTCATTCTTGAAATCTCCACTGCAGTGTCCCCGATAACGGCGCCAAACACTCGATGTGTGTAAATATATATAAAAAAGAACTCACATAACGATTTTAAAAGAAGGAATCACCAAACTTAATTACACACAACGACAAGTGTATTGGTCGGTATGTAGAGAGTATAGGCAAGATCGAATATCAATCCGTGGACACCTTTGACGGCTCTCAGTAATAAACATCTATCGATTCCCAGCCTATTATACTAAATGATTTTAACTAACAACTAAGACTGTCAAACACTAGACAACTAAGGAAACAACTAAGAACACGAAATTGGATGTAAGGATAAAATCAGATATTAAACAACCACCTAGGAAGGAATCCAACTTACATGCAATGACTTTAATGGAATGCAATGTATGACTGTCTCTAAAGGTACGAATCTAGGGTTGACTAGGTATGTTTCTACTTCCTAAGAAAACCAAAGACTCGTATGAAGAACAGGACAGTCTGTAACAAAATGTCTAATGAAGGATCTTTGTCAGGACTTACCACTCATATGCTGTGAAGGACTATGGTCCACAGCTCCAGAGCAATCCAAAACCAACGCGATAAGTCAACCCTAAGAACACTAACACCGTGAATGAAAGGAATAATCCAAAACCAATCTATATGCAAGAAATGTCAATTATCATAATGATCAAGTAAAAGTTCGACCCTCTAGTACGTACCCGGGTTACACAAAGTCAACTTTAGGATAATATACAAAACAAACACGTAATATATCAATATTACCAACTCTGTTTAAATGAGAACGCTAGTAAATAGTAACTCCCCCAATGGAGTGCCACTTATACTTATAATTTTTTTTCGTTTTCAACCCTTATACTATATATAATATATGTTTTTAACCCGTCTAACTTACTAATAATTTCGTTTCTCTGTAATAATTTTCGTTCTTTAACTTTTTTATAAAAAACGAAAAGCACTGCTTTCTTTTGTTTTTTTTGCAACGTTCTGATATAAATTTATTAAAAACGGAGTTGTATTCAAAATTGAATATTTTTTTAATCGTATACTATAGCGAGTGTACGTAGGTTTTAGCCCCGCAATCGAGGCGAACCGATAACAACCATGTCCCCGTCGCACTATGAAGGAGAATCATTTTAGCCCCTCATACTATATATAATATACACTTTTAATCCGTTTAGTTTTCTATTAATTTCGTTTTTCTTCGTTAATGTAACATCCCAAATAAATAGTGATCGAGTAAACAAATAAGATCGGGATTCATAACGCGAGACTTAACGGGAGGAACAAAAAGGAAAGGAGGAGGGCTTGAGCATGGGTCGGCCCATGGGCTGAAGGAGGGGTAAAAACCCTCATGACCCAACAGCCTCACCACCCTCACTCCCCACTCCCACTTTTGCACAAGTTTCTAGAGAGAGAGTGAGTGATCGCGGGTTAGAGAGAAAGCAAGGAAAACGACTCGAAAGCTCAGGAATCGCAAGACATCATCATAACAACGATAGCAATGGAAACCAAACTCCAAGAGGTAACCATCTAGCTCAAATCTGGGATTTTGTAGTTTTTGGGTTTCAGGATGAAAATGCATAAAGGTTAAGTTTTTACGTACAGAACTTAAAACAAACCATAGATCCAGACTCATGGATGAAAATGGAATGTTTGGAACGTAAAAATTTTGAAGCTTGAATGATTAGAAACAATTGGCCAGATCTAGGGTTTCTGGTGGGGAAGAAGGCCACGCAGGCGAATCTATTAGGTTCGCCTGAAAACATTTAAGCGAATCCAACATGTTCGCTTGTTAACACCTTGGAGAGTCTGTCATGTTCGCTCACCACTATCATAGCGAATCTAGCAAGTTCACTAGGCATAAAGAAGGCGAACTTATCAGGAACACTTGGTATAACTGTTGCGAACTTAACCTATGTTCGCCCAAGTTCTATATAGCGAACCTACTACATTCGCTTAGATCATGAAGGGTGAACTTAACTAAGTTCGCCAACCCTAATGATAGAAACGTCTAGTGTCGGTTAGGTTTGTTATCTTATCTTGTATGACTTGATTATACAGATCGTGTGTGACCTTGGTGACGCTAACCTACCGGCTATTATACTTCAGGAACCCGCTAATCAAGTGAGTTTTATGTGCCCCCTACGTGTTATATGTAATGTTTTCTAATGTTTTGAGGGCTGAAGTGTATACGTGTAAATTGAATGAATGTGATGAATGATAACATGACATATGTGTTATATGAATGAAAATGATGAACAATGAAATGATGAATGAATTTTTACAAAGAATGAAATGAATGTATGACTTAATGATAAACGAACGAAATCTTGCTTTTATATTTATATATTGCATGTTATGAATGTACTAAACGTTAATGACGGAAATACGGACTACTTCGATAGGACGGTACGATGATAACGTCTACTACAGTAGACAGACGACCATACGACTATTTATGCAGATGAAATGTTAAAGTCAAGAAATGTAGACTAAATACGGACTACTACGGTAGGGAGGCCCTTAATCGAAGCACGTATGCATGCGTAGTTCGAATGGGAAACGGATGCCTTAGGGCAGACGGGCGAAAGGACGGACTACGACGGTAGTACGGTATGAAGGATGGACGGCTAGAAAGGTAGGCGGACGGTATGAACAAAAAGACGGACTACTCCGGTAGACACAGTATGAATGACGGACTACGACGGTATGACATACAGTTTGTTTTTGTGACTTATGTAATGACGGGCTGATCACTCATATGTGTATGACCAATGAATGTTCAATGAAGACAAATGAAATTAATATATTTATTTACTTATAAAGAAATGATGTTTATACCTAATTGCTTTAAACTAAAACTCACCAACGTTAGCTAACTTTTAGTATGCACTTCAGGTAACAAAAGGAAAGGACATACAAATGCTTGACGGCTATCTGGTTCAAGGCTGACATCCTTTTTATTTGTTTAATACTAAGACAATGTTTTAATGTTTAATTAAGACTTCCGTTTTTTAGGTAATTGATTGATGTATGCTTCCGCTACGTTTGAATGATTTTAATTAATTTCAGTATTTGATGACTATGTTTATTAGTAAATCTAACTCCCGGGTATGGGGCCTTATAGCTAACTTTTTTTTAAAACGGAATGCGCGGTTTCCTTTACTTTTTTGTCAACGTTAGAGTATAACTTTTATTAAAAACGGAGTTATATTCAAATTCGAGTTTTTTTTGTTATCGTGCATATTATAGCGAGTTTAGGTTTCAACATAAGTTTTCTCCACCCAAATGAGCCGACCCCGATATGATCAAACTCCCGCAGCGAAGCGCGTGCTAAAACTGAAACTAGTTATAAGTAAAACTCAGATATATATATATATATATATATATATATATATATATATATATATATATATATATATGGTTGAATAAATAGCGATTACTTATCTGTGAATTATGTATGTCTGCGATACCAAGATAGTATTATATAATCAGTTAGCTGATTTTCCTTTCAATTAAAGGTTGAAACTGTTCATGAAAATTTAACTATAGCTAATTACATTATTTTAATATAAAATATAACACATTTTAACTTTTTTGCGAGAAAACTAAATATAACTACCATAATTGTTATTGTTGATGGTTATATTTCGAACATAATTGTTATTGTTGATAGTTATATTTCGACTATTGTTCATGAATTGAAGTTACATACGATATAAACATACGCATAGAAATCAGTGTAAGGGTTACCAATGTATAATCATAGTGTAAAAGTAACATGGAAATATTGCACTATTTCATAAATCAACTAACAAATGTATAAGCTATATCTTACACTCAACCTTTGTTCACACCAACACTAAGTGGTCAAGGGGGGGTTAAGGTAAAAGAGCCAAACCCGAGTTTATGTTAAGAGAGCTCGAATTTGGCTTAGATTAGACTCGTTTATTTATTAATTATTTTATATATATATGTACATATATTTTTAAAATTGTAACTTTTGTATAAAACATAATATATATATAGTTAATTTTTATCATAATTTTATATATAATAAATATATTATTATTTAAATATATATTTAATTTATTAAATAAAAATTATATAAAAAACAGACCAATTTAGACTTACGAGCCAACATGCTTGATATTTGAAACATAGGCTCAAGCTCGTTTATTTAATAATTAGCTCCAACATATGCTCGAACTTGTCTTGAGTTCGATTCAAATTTTAGTGAGCCAATCCGTAGTAGGTTACGAGTGGCTTGAATAGTTTACACCCATAGATAACCAATGCGCCCAACACGCCTACGCTGACCGCTCACCCTTTACCGCGACAATTTAAACTTCACATTTAGACTTATCATATTTTAATGATCCGAATTCAGTTATGTTTTATATAAACATGTTCTCTTAATTTGCATTAAAATCTAACTTATAATTTATAAATTTCTTTGGATTTTAACTTTCAAATCCAATTACATTAATTAAACACGTTGATAATGCTAAAATCACTAAGATAACGTAACAGAGAATACATAATTTACAACACATGTGATTGGTTTATCGTATTAATTCAGTAACATGACATAATACATAATCTAAGGATTTATTGTACCAACCAACACCAAATATGTAACTTAAAGAAGTACGTTAGCCGGTTAACCTTGAGCTAAATTACTCGCTTGTCGTCGGGAAAAAACATATTGCTACCTATCTCCTCTTGGTCATCAATCATCCACAACGTGTTGAAAGAATACTCCCAAATCGGAGAAGGTGCTATTTCACTGTATGTACCAAAACCATGTCCTGTACAATCATCTTCAAGTAAATTCATATCTTTCCATATCTCATCCATTGAATTATACCCATCTTGTCCTTCACTAGTGCTATTTATGCTACTAGTAGTACACTTCATCTTATAGTTATTGCTTTTGCATTTTGTGATAGTCACCATCTCTAACCCCCCAGTGTCATAAAAGCTTCTTTCTTTGGTTTCCGTCATTGGAATGGAATCAGCAGTTGGATTGCTAGTAATTGAGGAGTAGATCGAGGAATTCGACATTGATGGAGATGGAGATAATGCCCTTCTCTTTTCTTGTGCCTTTTTCCTCATATGGGTCCTCCAATAATTTTTAATCTCGTTATCAGTTCGTCCAGGCAGTTTTCGAGCAATTCTAGACCATCTGCACATTAAAATAATAGTCACATACATAAAAGAGAACAAAAAGTGTTGATAAGCTCTAGAAAAACAAATAAAACTTGTCATTAAGTTTTATTCTTTAAACCAGAGCTAGCATAAAGTAAAGATGATAAACACAACTTGTTCTTTGTCATTTCTTGGCATCAATCATCATAAAGGCCACTAGGCATATGATAAGTGTAATTGTGGGGACTTAGACCCGCTTGACTTCCAGCTAAACATTGGCCTCACAGTTATTATAATTTTATAAAATATTTATTACATAAAAGCTAATCACTACGTTCTGAAGCTAGTATTTTGATATTATAATGCACTTGTTTGGAATTTATATAACTATGATAAGCTTCGGTTTGTAATTATCCATGCAAGTTATGTAACCTTTGAAACAAGATTTATAAAAGAAAATATTAATTATTATAAGTTTAACAATATTAATTTTTGTAGATATCATACAAAAATTTGAAGTTATTTTTTTAAACCAATTGGAATTAACTAATCAAATAATTACCTTAACTTATGATTACCATTAGCAAGTAATTAAATTATGATTGAAGTATAGCAATATTCACTCTCAAACTTCAAGGCATATTGGAGCTACATTAAGACCATTCAAATATGCAAACATGCTTTTGACGAATCCTCATATAATGGTAGAATAATTCGAGTTAGCTTTATAAGTTCATGAACTAAATAAAAAGTAATAAAAGAGAATATAGAATAAATACTAAGTTCCTATATATATGCTTAAACAATATCATGGATTAAAAAGATATTTATAAACTGAAATGTAAATGAAATATCTTGTTATATTTTAAATATGAATAAGCAGAAAGAAAAGAAAAGAAAACAAAAAAAAACTCTACTCAATATCATGATTAACCTTTAGAAATTTTTATCATAATTATTTCAAATTACGCAATTGAAAAACAATGAATATAAAAGAACAAATAAACATAATTACCAGATAATAATAAAGATATAAGATTAAAATATTAAACCTATTTCCCCATTTAGAGTGAAGCTCAACGATTCGACGTTCTTCTTGAGGAGTCATCTTGCCTCCTTTCAAACCTGGTTGCAGATAGTTTACCCATCTCAGTCTGCAACTCTTTCCACTTCTTTTTAAACCTGAATAATTGAAATTTCAAGAAAACAATTCCCCAAAATATGTATTTGGGTAGGTTAGAAAAATCAAGAAGATTAATTAAAGGTTAAATTTGATTAATTTACAAGAATATATATAATTGTTTACTTCTTTTAAATATAGATAATTTCCATGGCCAACAAAATCTTTAATCCTAACAGTAACCAATTACTACCTATTTTTTCATTTTTGTTTCTCCCGCCACCTTCAAACCTGAAACTTTTGCTATGAAATCCCATCGTCGATCTCCGAACACGTTGACGAAAAAAACCAACTGAACATCTTCTTGTTCAGTCCATGGCCCTTTCCTCATCATCATCTCATCTTCTTGGCCCATTTTCTATCTTTCTTTTTTTTTCTCTCTCAAGTATCTTGTGGTGCAGGTGATATGAGCAAGACTAAATTTGGGTTCTTATTTATACTGCTGTTCTTATCATCTTGTTTAGTGAGTGGAGAGTTACATCTTGTGATAGGGTTTTGAGTATGACTGGAGACTTAATCTTGACCGTACATGTGTTGGTGGGTTCTTCTGATAAGGGAACCCTACATGGTCACAAATTTGGTGACGTCTGCCCATTTATAAAGGTTTTTTATTGGAGGTGGGTGGGATGAGGTGGTGTTTGATTTAATCCCTCTTTTTCTTTCACCGAATGGCCGTTGATAAGTGGATGTAGTTTTCATCATGCTCCTACAAATCACTATTTGCCTTTACCTTTACTCTTAGCTCTCTTCGGTCGATGATTCCATGTCTTTCACATTAAATATATTCAGGTCGGTTGACAACTTGGGCACTGTTGGGTATTATTATGCTTCCACGTTAGCTTAAAAAATCATAACACTTTAATTAACATATACAAAAGCCTAACGATCTCAACATATATGTATAAATATTACTTAACGAAAGAAAATAGAGACGGTAATAATGATGATGGGTAAATCAATAAGTTTACAATAACCTTTTCAAAGCGACATTAGCTTAATACATCCGAGAAACAAGCAACAATTTTCATTCATCAATTCAATATGTGTTGCAACAAATCTATAAGTCCCATTTATCTAAACGTGTTGGTATGTTATAAGAAGATTATAAAGGAGTTGATGTGTTACAATACATAGGTTAAATGGAACGTAAACGGGTTGGTGGGTTACCCTATGCATGCATACATATATATATATATATGTATACACACACATACAGTACTACTAGAAAACCGTGACGTCATTTTCTCTCCATATTTTATACAACTTTATTATACATAAAATACTTTTATTTCACTTACACATGTTATGCGCATACGTATGTGCATGTATACCATCGGAATCCATTACTCAAAATATTCTTCTGTCATTCTATAAGTATATATGTATGAGTTTGTGTATACACCGACACACATACATACCCATACATATATACATACATACAAATGCACACACATCCATATACATATATATTACATACACCTGCATACACATCGTGTTCACATACATACACATACTTAGATGCATATGCATACACATACACATACACATACACATACACATGCACATGCACATACACATACAAATATGCATAAACATACACATATACATATATACATACAAACAAACATACACATACATATGCGTGTACACACATACACACATATATAGATACACATGCATACTCATCATGTTCACATATATACATATAAATATGCATACACACATGCATACACATACACATAATCATTCAACAATAATAAATTCCACAAACTACAATCATTCAACAATGTAACAAACTGCTAGATAATCACGAATAACAATGTACATAAACAAGTCCTATCCTACAACCATAAAAATAGAAATAAATAGGTGGTACATAGGCTGCAAGAATTTATGAAAAACGTGTGATGGTGATAGTTGATTCGTAACAAATATATTGGAGATTTGGTGTAACGAAACAACTTTCGAGATTATTGTAGAATATGTTAAACATGTTATACAGGTGTAATTTTGTAACAATGAAAGTTGGGGGAGTGTTACAAATAATGGGAATTAACTAGTTTTTATGCAAGGGGTTAAAATTGTAAGTAGAGGGACTGATCTTGTAATTTACCCAAATCTGATTTTGGGTGGGGACTAAAAGTGACGACACACATACTGGTGTGTGTCGCAAGTCAGAGGGAGGAGCAAGGAAGAAGGGGCTGAGATCACAAATCAAGAAGATGCAAGTGACATTTGTTGGTTTTGGTGTACTAATCTCCTTCCAAACATCAAGTAAGCGTCTTTTTCATCTTTGAATCATCATTTTTGGTGTTCTTGATGGGTTTTTATAAAAAAACCCAAATTGGGTCAATAGGTTTGGTGATTTAGATTGAATCTTGTGGAAAAGCGTTAATCTAGTGTTGTTGATGATAGAGAATCCTAAATTACATGATTTAAACACTCAATTTGATGTTTTAAAAATTAGGGTTCTTAAGGTGGAAATTGGGGGTATTTGATTTGGAGATGTTTAAATGGTGAACTAGGGGTTGGTAAGTGTCTACGGTGTTAATAGACGTTTAGATTAGTAAGAAACCTCAATCAATTTGGTGGTTTATGAAATTAGAGTTTTTGGTGAAACTTGGGTGAGTTCTTAATGGGTCATTTGTGTTAAGTGATTGTTGGTTGGGTGTTAAGGTTTTGATTTCATTGTTTGAACTAAGACAAATGAGGGTATTAATCATTTAGTCTTAGTTGGGTGTTTGAGTCTCAATTTGTGTAAGTATTGATACAATTAGTTATCTAAACAGGGTGAATTGTATAGGTGATTAAGTTGAAAAGGTTGGAGCTCAACCGGAATCATCTCTAACTAAAGGTAAGTTCTTTGCACGTACTTAGTAATGATAGGTGGTAGTAAATACACATAAATGTTATACATGTAGGCTTGTCGTTACTATATGTATTACTTGTGTATATGTCGATTTGGTGTAAACTTGTATTGTATGATACAAACAAAGGGTGGGGGTGAAATAAGATGATTGAAGTCTATGAACTTCACATTTGTAAAATGGTGGAATTAGGATCTGTGAATCCCACAAGTGTGAAAATAACTTATATGTTATACATGGTGATTGTTTTTATCTATGTATGCTAATTGGTGTTAAATTGTATGTGTTGTTTATATACAGAATGGGTGGATTGGGGGAATTGGGATATTTGAATCCCACAAGTTGGATAATAACTTATATGTTATATAAGGTGATTAGTGTTATGTGTCTACACTTGTATGTATGCTAAATTGGTGTGAAATGTAATGGTGAAAATGTGTAAAGGGTGAGTGAATTTAGTGTTTGATGTCTATGAACTTCACATATTGGTAAGGTATTTGAAGTCACAAACTTCACATATTGGTGTATGGTGGGTGATTGAAGTAAATGAACTTCACATTGGTGTAATAGTGTAAATATGATCATATAATGGTGATATACATTGGTGTAATATGTATATAAATGGTGATTGAAGTCTTTGAACTTCACAAGGTGATATGGTGATTGAAGTTCAAGAACTTCACTTGGGTGTAACAGTGATTATTGTGAATCCACATGGGGGAGGGTTGTATTAGTGAATGATGTCTATGAACTTATATTGGGGTGTCTTGAAGTTACGAACTTCAAAATGGTGTGTGTGGGAGCTTGATATCATAAGAATCTCACCAAAATGGGCGTGGGTTAGCTAACAAGGTAATTGAAGTCCATGAACTTCATATTTTGGATTGTGAAGTCACGAACTTCAAATAAGCATGTCTCAGGCTAGGTAATTAGTTACGGTAGCCATAATATATGAAACATGGGTGCCTCCAAGAGAGTAATCTATTAAAGAAGGTTGTTTGTGCAGGAGTTGGCATAAGCTACGCCAGACCCAGCATAGCTTACGCTGGGTTGAATTTGCTTACGCCCAGAACACTGTCCTATGCTGATCTTACGCCCTCTTCCTACGCTGAACCCCATTTTTGGGTTTTTCTTGGGTATAACCCATGGGGGACTATGGGGACTCATATATACCATTACTAACATGTTTTATGGTGTTTGTGTTGTAGGAAAAAACACCACTGTAAGCCCCGGGAAGCTCGTAGGGTGAATTTGGATTGTCATGATGTCCTTGTCGTTTTTGGTCTTCTTTTGCAACTAACTTGTTGTGAAACCTTTATACATAACGTTTTGTGGTGTAAACAATGTAATTAACTTATTTAATGTTGATTACCCCAATTATAGGGACTTGATGAAGTAGATTCATCAAGTTTCAGCCGTCCTCCGATTTTGTGGTTTTGTAAACTTGAACTTGATAAAGTTTTTTGTAAATATAATTTTGTTTGGGACCTAACTTCTGTGTGTTTTTCTAAGTTTGAATTTTTTTGTGAAATCCAGGTGTTACAACTTGGTATCAGAGAAATGGTCTGAGGGATTTGGGTGTGCGGGACAACAAACTCAAACCTATATGCTCTTGATATGGTGGGAGAAATAAGAATCCAATGAAGACTTGACCGAGGCTTGGAGCTTTAAGGCAAAGGTTAGTAATGATTATGTTGTTGGTTGCTTAAATATGGTGTCCCAGGTGCAATTATGTGTGCCGAAACTTGTCTTAGGATTTGTTATATGGAGATGATGAATGAAATTAGGCATATTATGTTACCAATCATGCCTGGCAAGTATGATTCATAATATAACATGTGTAAGTGCCTTTATTATAACCATACAACACTATCATTAGCAAGGATTAGGTAAATGTGTTTATATGTGTATGTATATATTATATGTATGTATATGGGTGAATATACGGGGGTGAAATATATACACAAATATAGGAGATGGTAACTTATTAAGTGTAATTAGAGGCCTATAAGTAGGTAGAAAATCTACAATCTAATAAAAACACAGTCAGGGAATGATTGACGGGGGCGGATGTTGAAGCAAGTTTGTGTGACAGACACTCTAGATGCTATCTTAGATTATGTACTTGTTTTTTATGTATTTGTACTTGTATTTAAGTATCTGTTTGTATTGATTATCGAGTTGTAATCACATATGTATATACTTAGTCTTGTCTGTTTCTGTTAAGGGTTGTGCGCACTTAGTAAGTGCGCAGGATGTATATCCTGCGTACTTAGCAAGTACGCAAGAACAAAGTCTGCGTACTTGCTAAGTATGCATGAGCTAAACCCTGCGCACTTGCTAAGTGCGCATGCAACATGTCTAGTATATATAGCTGTTAGTGACAGAATGTATGTACGCACTCATTTCTCTCTGTAACCGGATGTGATTATCAATACACGAAGTTTGAAAGTATCTTGTGTCTTTGTTGTCGGTTTACTTTGTGTTGATTGATACTCCACCTAGCCACGGGCATTCCGCATCTGGTTCGACTAGGAACACACTTGCATGTGATGATCCGAGACACCCAAGGGACACCCGAGGGACCTACAGCGGATGTTAGTCAGCAGAAATTATAGATGGGAATTTGTCTTAAGGGCTCATGTATGAACGGGTCTACGCGTGTATCACCTCGGCAATGGTGAGGAACGTGGGATTAGTTGGGAGAATTAGAAAGAAAAATTCTAGTGGAGGATGGCTGAAGCTTTCTAACTTGTCGTGCCAATCTTCCTTCAAGGAAGATAGAGCTCATTGGACGATCCTTTAGAGGAACCATATGAAGCCTTAAGGGCAGGAGGAACTTTGGGCGAACTGAGGAGGAAGGAAACCTTGTTTTCATAAGGGGTTTGTGGTGTGCGAACCAAAGGAGTAAATTGGTGGGGTATATTCGTTGGTTAGTCAACAACGCATCACTGAAATGGAATTGTTTTTGAAGCAATCCATTGTAATCGGCGGATGGAGTCTTACTCGTGGTGAGTCGACAACTGGACATGGCGGAGGATTGGTTGGAAGTCATCCGTGAGGAAAAAGGCTTAAGGGTGTGAAGGCAATACAACGAGGTGAATTCAAAAGGCGTTCTTGAAATATTTCTATCCACAAGTTGTAGTGGACCATGTAACTGGGAGGTTCCTTCCCGTGTGGTAGATCGGTGAAGTAATCAACAAGATTACTGGCATATTTATGACAAGGTGTAGTTTTGCCCGAATCTTAGAACAACGGAGGGATCAAGGATAGATCAGTTTTCTCGATGCTATTGGTTGAAGTTATAGAGTAGAGTCTCCCGCATGACGTGCAACTCCGTTGGAGTTGTCAATTATAGGTCAGAAAGGGAGATCGAACTCAGGAGACCAGTGGAGTATAATGAGGAATTGGGTCGCTATGAGAAATCCTAACATTGTAGTCGAGCTAGAAACCCTTAGGAAGACAATACTCATTATTGTCATATGAGTGGATAGTAACTCATTGGTGAATATAAATATAGATTGCAGACTTGTTGCAATGTGGAGTGAAACGGCACATTGTCCCACAATGTTTAAGCCCTATGAAATTATGCTATATCTGCTATAACCGGGACACATTCGGAGTGAATGACCGGGCTAAAACATAAGGGTAGAAAAAGAGGAGAACACAGTGGATTCCAGGGCCGAGAGCTGAGCACTTCTAATCATGGCGGGTGAAACTGAAGTTTTTTTATCGTAATGTCAGATGAATATATATATATATATATATATATATATATATATAGATTAGTGGGTTCGGGAGTAAACAACATTGAGGGTTTTATAATGTCGATGTTATATGATTTTATAATCGGTGGTTGTGGGCAAAACAATCACACGGACTTGAGTCCTATGATAGTATTGTTACATAGTAACCATATCAACGATAGGTGTGAATGAAAGGTGACGTGTTGATCTGTTTTCATCTAGAGACGGTGAAACACATGGTGCATGAAATGTGTATACCTGGCTTATGCCATTGACACCAATCGAGATACAATGGAATTCTTGATGTTCTAAGGAGTCCATGGGGGATTTATACCATAGTGTCTCTTCTTGGTGTGTAACCAGTCTTTTATGAAAATAATGAGTGGAAGAATGTATGTGCACATTAACCGTCGGGTTTGAACAAATGGGCTTAAGGTCCGAGTTTCAACCAATGAAGGTAGGGAGGATGATATACCATAATGGTTTCAAAATCCGTTACGGGTATTATGGAATTGCGGTTACACCTTTTGGCTTATTAAGGGTCCCACAGTTTTATGGACCTTCTGTATTGAATCTATGGGTCAATACTCACATGTACGGCGATCGTTTCATCGGTGATAGTCGTTTCTATCTTTGAAACAAGGTCATTATGCTCAGTAACTTCATGAGCTTCTTGAAAATTCTTAGAAGGAGAGGTCCTTCTTTAGATTTTTTGGGTGTGCCATTTTATCTTTGGGGGAAATACAATTTTGAGATTATGTGGTGAATCCTGAAGGCATCCATGTTGACCCGTCAAAGATTGAGGAAATCGAGGGGTGTTTGGTGTTTGAAGTCTTAGAACTTCACAAATGATGATTGAAGTCTTAGAACTTCACAAATGGGTTATTGAAGTCTCAGAACTTCCCAAGCGGTGCTTGAAAATGAAGTCTTCAAACTTCAAAGAGGGACAATATGATTGAGATCCTTCAATCTCAAAGGATGACTGATGTAGTGCAAAGCACACATCTTTATTCCTATTATTTAGTGCGTTTTTACCTAGTTTTGTGTTCGTTTTGAGTCATTTTTTGTATACTAATGAGTCTTTGTCTTGTTTGCAGGTACTCGTATGAATTACAAGTGAATATATGAAGAAACCGAGCAAGAGAACGAAGCCGGAAGAAAGTCCAGGGATCAAAAGTGAAAAATAAAGAAAATAGGTACTTCGCGGTACGCGAAGAGTGGAGACCAAGAACCTCGCGGTACACGAGGGAATCCAGAAGTGGTTGCGACAATTTTGTTCCTCGCGGTACGCGAGGAACCTATCCTAAATATCTCGCGGTATTAGAAGAGTTCGAAATATAGCCGTCTAGAGGGGGTTTAGAGGCGATTTTGAGGAGAAGGAAGTCAATCAGAGTGAAAAAGGTGAAAGCTTTGAGATCCGGGTTCGTTGTTTAAGTGTTTCGAGTTTGCAAGCTTGAATATTTATCTTTAATTTGATTGTTTTGAACCATGTTTTGTTCTTATTAATTCTGTTTGAATGTTTTGAGAATGATTCTAGGCTAAAACTTTGATATTGTCTAGGTCAATTGATGAATACTTGTTAAAGTTTTTATTTTTATCGGTTTTTGGATTCAATTAATGGATTTATGATTTTGCAAAAGATCTTAAGTTGATAATTGTGATGTTATTGCATGTTTAGATCTGTTTTTTTGTTTGACTTCAATTCCTTGCGTTGATTGTGGTTGTCTCCCAGTTTGATCTGCGTATCTTGGTCATAGATCTTAGGGTTTGTGATTAGGGTGGTTTGTTATACGTAGTAGCTATAGGAGTTGTCTTTTATTGCTGATTAGAATTAAATGTTTATCCTAGTTCAATACCCGAGAGGTGAGAATTAGTCGTTTAGTCTTCGTCATTAGGAATCCGAGTGTCAGCTGTCTGAGAGGAAGCCCGTATTAGGTGTCTAGTGATTGTTACTATTCATGTCATAGTTGTTATCTTGAGATTACCTCGTGCATTCTTTGAGTGTATTTGTGAATGGAGATACTGAGAGTTAATCCGTCTATTAGGGTACTTTATCATAGTTGGAAATACCTGAGAAGTGATCCAACAATCTGGTGAGTTATTACATCTTTAGGTTCCTTAGTTGGTGACACCCTGAGAGTGATTAGGGATCCACTAGGCTGTCTAGAATTGTTTCATTAGAAACCCAGATCCATTATAGTTTCCATAACCGATAGAAGTTGTTCTTTGCAAGTAGGATTCCGACCTAGGTGATATTCTTCCCATTCTTGATTTCACCTTATTCTTGTTCTCGATAGCTTGAGGCGACCTTAGTTTATTGCATTCTTAGTTTAAATAGTAGTGTAGTAAACCCCCCCAAACCAATTAATAAATCTTTAGTCTGTGTCAGAGTCTAGTATTGTTACATAGTGTCTCTAGGGTTCGATAACTCGGTTTACTGTTAAGCTGTGCTACACTCGATAGGTACACTTGCCTGTAAGTGCGGTTTAGTTGAAGGTACTCCTTTTATTACTTAGGAGTCTAAGTTAGGTTTTGTTATTATTTAAATAGACCGTCTGGACGACATCAATGACTTATGATTAGGTCATGAGAGATGGATTTATTAGCGATATGTTTTCAAAGATGTGAATGAGGATTTGCGTAAGGCAATTATTATGACCTTATACGCGGGTGAATGTATGTAGGTGATGGGATGCTTGAATCCTAATGGTATGAAATACTTGATACTTTAAATCTCAATGGGCAGATCAGTGCGGAAATCATGAAACTTCTGATTATGAGGTGGGAGAAGGGTTGTGATAGGACTTGGATTCCTTAGTTGTCAAACGTATTGACTATTGTTATAAGGCGATTCATAAATCCAAGTATTCTGTACAAATAGTTGTGATGCTAATGTTCTATTTTGGTGCATAACTTTTGGTGGTTGGATATGAAAGGAGACATAGTCAAGGACGTTGAAAAATGTCTCGTTGGCCTTTAGGCTAAGGACAAACACCGAAGGAAGGTCGTATAGGAAGCCTTAACGGCTTGATATGCCTATGCGAAGTAGGATAAGCTTGTAGTAGTTTGACTACAAGATTATAGGAAAATGGTGGGAACATGTTGTGATTTGGTAGTGGCGGGTCTTTTGACCGGGTAGTACATATTACCTATTTATAAAGGAAACATACTCTTTCGAGTAATCGATGGATGTTGAATTAGAAAAAAAGGTGTACCATGGCAGGGTGTAATCGTACTTCTTTAATCGGATTGAAATGTCGGTTTCGTTAATCGACTTGGAGGTAGTCGGATGCCTATTTTTGTTGTTGAAAGATAGTATCTTTATGGATATTTGTATACCAGTGTCTGAATTATTAGATGGTGGACGGTGTTAAACACCTATTAATTAGGATGGAGTTGATTACCAGGAACTTAGAATCAATGGTGTAGTTCAAGACGTGGTGTAGAACTAAGTTGAAAGTTCGCTCAAGATCGATAGAAAACCCTACGCGGATTTAAGGAGGAGAACTGTTGGATTTCAAGTGGGAATCTTGGTGCTATAAAAGTTATCCCTCGAAAAGGGGTGTTTCGGGTTCGAAAACGTAGGAGGCTACATCCCCGTTTTGTCGGGCCATTCAAACTCTAGGTTATTTTTGGTAAATGGTTTACCATTTGAGTAACCGGAGGAATTGAGTAAGCTCCATGATATATTTCAAGTGGCCCATTAATGGAAATGTTTAGCAGAGAAGTTGTTGTTGCTTCTCGTGGTGATATTGAGGTGGATGATAGATGTTTCATCTATAGGAACTAGTGTCTATCTCGGATAGTGGGTTGAGTTGATTGTGAAAGGAGGAGATTAACCACATGTTAGTCTATGAGAGCACGATAAGCGGTGGAGATGATAGTTTGGAAACCCAAATTTAGGGGAGCGATTTGTAACGAGCCAACTTTCAAGATTATTGTACAATATGTTAAACATATTATAGGAGTGTAATTTAGTAACAATGAAAGTTGGGGGAGTGTTACAAATAGTGGGGATTAACTAGTTTTGGTGCAAGTGGTTAAAATTGCAAGTAAAAGGACTGATCTTGTAATTTACCTAAGACTGATTTTGGGGGGTGACTAAAAGTGACGACACACACACTAGTGTTTATTAACACACAATTATAATAAATGCTTTGCACAGTATATGCACACCACCCTAAAAGCAGGCATAAAAGGGGGGAGGGGGTCTAGAACTCGCCTTGTCGTTGGTAATTAACTTTGAACGGAAATCCTAAGTTAGGTGACTTGATAAACGCTTTGCAAAAGAGTTAACACGCGAAAACTATTAATTCTTACTAGTTTATCCTAACACTCATTGTCGCATGGCACCTGATCGGTGTCGCTGATGTGTGCTGGACGGTCAATAAAACTAACTAACAACACCAAACATAAAGCAAGAAAATTTAGACAACTCACAAATGGGGAAAGCACTACCTAGACCTTGAATCCTATGCATGTACCTTGGAAATCTCTCGGATACGGAAACTACGATGGAACCGGGCTCTTAGAATACGACACACTCAGGCAACCAAATGGATCCCAGATCATTCTCCAGGTGTGACCAAAAAGGAAACCTAAAGGACGTGTGAAACTCACCAGTTAGTCGGATCACCTCTCAGCTATTTCCAACAACACTAAAGTACTCGCTAGACAGATTACCTCTCAGTCTCACTATATTAATACACCTTTCAGTGCAAGGAGTAACTTGAATTCACTTGACTAGACACAGAATAACAATGACGCTAAGACAACCTAGGAAACCCTCCTTTCAGAGCAGTTAACCTAAAACCCTAACACCAAAGGTTACCTGACAACTTCTCACCTCTCAGCTATTGAAGCAGGCAGAATACTTAACCTTAACAAACTCTCAATCAATGTTCCTATAGATACAATCAGTAACCCATAAACCAACCACATGCACACAACTAGTGACCTAATACGCAACCATACATGAAAGACATTCACAAAGCAGCATATGGAACAATCAATAGATCATAAATCAAGATCTAATACGCATATACCTCCAATCAAACATAACCAAGTTCTTTACTTTAACGTTAATCCATCAACAAATAACCGAAATCCGAATTCAAACCAATTAACAAAGCATAATCATCAAAATCTAGGTAGCTATGAAAGTCTAGCCAATCATCATGGTCAATAACATCAAAACAGAAGAATCAAACACATAAATCATGGTATCGAATCTGGAAAAGTAGAACAAAGAAAGATAACGAGAACCGGATGACGAAATCGACCCGATCTTCAATCTCCAACTTCAATCCAAGTCTCTGATTGATCCTAGAAGCTTTCTCCCACTTAAAATCACCAAAAGGCTCTCAACTTTACGTCTGGAATCGACTCCCTAACCCTAGAAACGGACTTAAGCTTTTATACCTTAAAAATACCTAAAATTCTGCGTAATTGGGGTCTCCCGCGTACCGCGAGGCCCATTGGTCCAGTCTCTCGCGTACCGCGAGAGACAAAATAGTCGCGTCAGAGATTACACCCCTCGCGTACCGCGAGGGGGAAAGGCTAATTGGCTCGCGTACCGCTAGGGAACCATATTGACAGAAAGTTTTCTTCTTTTTCTCGTTTTGCCTCGTTCGCTCGTGCCTTCACCATACTTGATCGTTTAAGCTCCAAAGTGGCACAATTACCTACAAAACAAAACACAAATCAATGCTAACTATAAACGACTCAATACGACTCTAAAACTATACAAAAACGACACGAAATAGGACGGAAATGCATGTGTGCTTTGCAACACATCAAACATCCCCACACTTAACCTTTTTTCGTCCTCGAAAAGATCTCTGCAGTGGAATCACAACTGGAATACAAGCTTTAACAATCTTATAAATTCATTAGCATTGATATATTCACGCGATAAAATGTAACAAATGATATTTCGATCCGATTAAACCTATCACCAACTATCAAGCCCCCGATTGTGTTCTAATTCCTACATTACCAGGCATATCAATTCAATCTATGGGCCCCACACTCAAGAGCTATAGATCCACCTAATCCCGTCTCACAGTCATGTTTAGGCGCCAGTTAAACTGTATAGATTTCTCCCACGACGTTAAACTAAGATTTACAGATTTTAGAAATTCAGATGAAATAATGGAATGAATGAATGAATATGAGAATTAATAACCAAATTATACTTCATCTAGAGGCGTTTCAACCAAGTCGCTATCCCGGAAGGTAACACATAGACTAAGTACAATCAATAAAGCACATAAGAATCACTTAGGGGTGTTTTCTCCAAGTGGCCATCCCGGAGGGTAACACATGAGCAAAACTCATACTTCTAATCAATTACTCATGAATATAGAATTATATGGATGTGGGCGCCACCAAACTCGGATTTATTTTCATAAAAAGAGAGTGGTGTGCCTAGAAATTTAAAAAAAACTCTAAATTCTAGCTTAACATGGTAGCTATCACCCTATGTTGACAGTTTCAGTATTACCGACACCCTAAGATGATAACCCACAAGATTTCATGATTTAATCTCAATTAATTATCCTAATCAACACGGACAAGATATTTAAGCTATCAAATCGGCTGGGTCTACCAAAACATCACAAATTAGACGCGTTTTCTATCATTTATTTTCATTTAAATTCTATAAGCATTTTCCAGTTACACCAATCATCTTCCATTTTGCTTGCAAAAACTCTAATTCAAAGGACATTTTTTTTCAAAATTTAAAATTTTACCTAAAAATACAAAAATAGACTCAACTTACGAAACCTAGACGACTGTCTCCCATCCCCACACTTAAACGACACATTGTCCTCAATCTGAACCGAGAAACAATAGAAAATAAAAATAAAGACTCAAAACACAAGAAATTAGACAAATAAAAATAATAATAATGTGGAGACGACTTAGCTGGTAATGATAGCATGATTTTGTGCAGCTTCATTCTTCCACTGGTGCAACCGTATAGCATTTCATTCGCGGCTTGCACAAACTCTCTGTTGGGTCCCCTTTACATGAACAAAAGATTTGAATCGACCCCGCCCGAATGGAGATTGAGTACGGACGTTGTGATCTATACCTGCAACATTAAACTCACAGCAAACCCAAAACAGTATCAAACAGACTCAAAATAAAGACTCAAAACTTGTACAAACTATACACTCGGGTTCTAACCCGAGTACCAAACCACTCTAATCAGGAGGCTTCTCCTTTATGTCGCCCCCGTCCGGCCCGTTTAGTATGATTTATCTACCACCGATTTGACAAACTTTGGTGGTAGACCTTAAATGGGGTTTAAAAAATCTAAACGGGTCGGTCCACCAATACTTGAACTTACCTGGACCAAATCGGATACGTGGCATGTAATGTGGTACATGATCATATTCAGTATATTGCATGCTATGGTCCTTGTGTGACTATCCCAGGACCTTCATAACATGCCGGTCAAAACGTCTTTATGCCCTGTCCCGTGGTCGTGCTGATCTGGGTGGCGATCCACCATTTACTACCTCCACGGGCTTGTTGTTCTCTCTCTCTCAGGTGCAATGTGGTGGGTCCGACACCAACTCTATTTGCGGTTCGTTGATAACCTCTTGTACTTGCACCTCTTCTTGCATCCCCACACTTGGCTCTTGGCACATCAGATCTTCAAGTAATTTCAGATCGCCAAGTGGGTCAAAACTTCCTTCACTAGGAGTCGACAGGTCCGCCAACTCATCACCGAACTCATCCTCCCAGGATGGGACCTTCTCCTCTTCTATCATCTCAACCAAAAACTCATCCTCACTATCACCCTCTTCAAAGCACTCATCGTCAGTTGGGGTTTTAGGGATCTCTATCAGCTCTTCTTCTTCTTCAATCACATCTTCCTTATCACTCCAAAAGCCATCATCAATATTCCATGGTGTGGGACACCAAAATTTTTGCTCGATGTCTTACTGAACCAGAGGTGGGACTTTGATGTCCATTATCGTCTCCGGCTCTGGAGTTTCCTATGACTCCTGCATTGTATCATCATTACTATCATCCCAAGAAAATTCATAAACACCCCGCCGAATTTGCTTAACACCCTGCAGGTCCGAGGGTGGGACTAAGACGTTCATTTTTGTCCTTGGTTTTATCTGCGATTCCTGTCAAAAATCATCCTCACAAGACAAGTGTAAAGAATCGAATGGAACATTGTGATCTTGCATGGAATCAGTATAAACTTCATCACTATTTCGATTAAGAGCTGAAGACTTACATGGAGGTGGGACTTTGATGTCCATTATTGTCTCCAGTGATGGGGTTTTCAGAATTAACTCCCCCGATGCAGTTTCAATCCCAATCTCATTCCCTTCATGATAATAGACCACACGCTCCAGATTCTTAGGCCGACGTGATCCAATGCGAGCAATTAATGCTTGGATATCTTTCTCATACTGCTCATTTGCTTCCTTGCACCAGGCATTCAACTCTTCTTTAGTTATGTATTCCGCATATGGCTGTACCTGTGGATAAGCATGATCATAGCAGTTTGCAGAATCCCTCGATGAATATGGACAACGACGAGTAAAATGGGGTCCTCCATAGATCTCACACATAATGACAGAAAATTATAAAAATTAATTAGACAGACTCAAGATACAAGCTAGACACACTAAAAACAAAGACTCACAAAAGGACACACAAGCTAGACTCAACAAAATAGAAAAGACTCAAAACACAAAAAGACCAATTAATCAGATAAGTTCAATCAAAGTTAGATACGCTATCGCCTAAGTCTCACCGACAACGGCGCCAAAAACTTGATGTGTGCTGGACGGTCAATAAAACTAACTATAAAACCTAACCCAGACACTCTAGCTTTAAATTTATAAATCTATACTCAACCTAATACTAGACCACACAACTGGAAAGTGTACTGACCAATGAGCAAAGTCAAATGAAGTCCGGATATCAAACCCACGAGACACTACTGACAACTCTATCTAGACTCTGACTCAAATAACTAAACTGAATTATATTGGGGGGGTTTTTGTTGTAACCTAATGGAACTCTCTAACTAACGACACCAAACAGAAAGCAAGAAAATTTAGACAACTCACAAATGGGGAAAGCACTACCTAGACCTTGAATCATATGCATGTACCTTGGAAATCTCTCGGATACGGAAACTATGATGGAACCGGGCTCTTAAAATATGACACACTCAGGCAACCTAATGGATCCCGGATCATTCTCCAGGTGTGACCAAAAAGGAAACCTAAGGGATATGTGAAACTCACCAGTTAGTCGGATCACCTCTCAGCTATTTCCAACAACACTAAAGTACTCGCTAGACAGATTACCTCTCAGTCTCACTATCTCAATACACCTTTCAGTGCAAGGAGTAACTTGAATTCACTTGACTAGACACGGAATAACAATGAAGCTAAGACAACCTAGGAAACCCTCCTTTCAGAGCAGTTAACCTAAAACCCTACCACCAAAGATTACCCGACAACTTCTCATCTCTCAGCTATTGAAGCAGGAAGAATACTTAATCTTAACAAACTCTCAATCAATGTTCCTATGGATACAATCAGTAAACCATAAACCTACCACATACACACAGCTAGTGAACTAATACGCAACCATACATGAAAGACATTCACAAAGCAGCATATGGAACAA
This sequence comes from Smallanthus sonchifolius, assembly GCA_023525975.1. NCBI lineage: Eukaryota > Viridiplantae > Streptophyta > Magnoliopsida > Asterales > Asteraceae > Smallanthus > Smallanthus sonchifolius. The sequence goes on from CM042025.1 coordinate 10,463,194, forward strand.
TCAATAGATCATAAATCAAGATCAAATACGCATATACCTCCAATAAAAAAAACCAAGTTCTTTACTTTAACTTCCATCAACAAATAACCGAAATTCGAATTCAAACCAATTAACAAATAGTTGTGAAAGTCTAGCCAATCATCATGGTCACTAACATCAAAACAGAAGAATCAAACACATAAATCATGGTATCAAATCTGGAAAAGTAGAACAAAGAAAGATAACGAGAACCGGATGACGAAATCGACCCGATCTTCAATCTCCAACTTCAATCCAAGTCTCTGATTGATCCTAGAAGCTTTCTCCCACTTAGAATCACCAAAAAAGCTCTCAAATTTACATCTGGAATCGACTCCCTAACCCTAGAAACGGACTTAAGCTTTTATACCTTAAAAATACCTAAAATTCTGCGTACTTGGGGTCTGTCGTGTACTGCGAGGCCCATTGGTCCAGTGTCTCGCGTACCGCGAGAGACAAAATAGTCGCATCAGATATTACACCCTTCGCGTACCGCTAGGGGGAAAGGCTATACTGACAGAAAGTTTTCTTCTTTTTCTCGTTTTGCCTCGTTCGCTCGTGCCTTCACCATACTTGATCGTTTAAGCTCCAAAGTGACCTACAAAACAAGACACAAATCAATACTAACTATAAAAGACTCAATACGACTCTAAAACTATACAAAAAAGACACAAAATAGGATGAAAATGCATGTGTGCTTTGTAACACATCAGTCGCCTACACAGTGTTGCCAGAACTTACGTTCTGGACTTTGTGTCATTGGACGCTAGTGTCGCCAGGCTTAGTTTAGCCGGACACTAGTGTCGCCAATCATTAACAGACCTCGAGAACCATACCTTTCTTCCCCGATTAGTGTCGCTACTGGAGGTAGTGTCGCCACATGAACAAAAACCCTAGCAGTCATGTTTTCGATCCAAGTTTGTAACTTTTTACGTCCAAATCGTTTATCTAGCTTCCATGAAGATATATTAGGCTTTATATGGCCATTAACATGTACAAACCCTTACTTTTGAGATTAAAACCCTACTTTTACCATGAAACCTATTTAAACTGAAATCAGAGGTTTTATGTTCAATCTTTACCTTAAATGCAACAGTTCTTCGTGTGTCTATGTTCCAAATCATTGGAGAAGAAGATTCGAGCAAACCTTGAAGATCAAAGATGGATATCTTGAACTTTATTTCACTAGAATACTCTCTCTCCCTCTCTCTCTCTCTCTATCTCTCTTTGTAGAACTCTTGGTGAAATTTATGGGAATGAATCTGATTACAAGTGTTGGCTAGGGTTTAACCCCTTCCTCCTTCCTTATAAATTTTAGCCCAAGGCCACACCTTATTAGCCCGCCATCTCATGCTTATTATTCTTGGCCCAAGATAAACATGTAGTGATTTCACGAATGTTACAAGTTTACCGTCCTTACAAGAGGTTTCGTCCTCAAAACATGTTACAAGTTGAACAATTGCGGGTAGGACTCCTTCATCTCTTCTTCACTTTCCCATGTAGCCTTGGAACCCTTTCAGTGCTTCCACTATACTTTAACTAGTTGAATCACTTTTGTTCGCAGACGCTTTTCGTTTTTATCAAGTATGGCCACGGGTTCTTCGACATAATTTAGACGGTTACCAACCTCGATTTCCAATAGCGGCACGTGAGCTGTGTGGTAAGCTAAACACATTCGCAAGTGTGACACATGAAAGGTTATAGGATGAATCTCACTCAATTCATCAGGTAACTCCAATCTATATGCCACTTCGTCAACCCATGCCACAATTTTAAACGGGTCGACGAACCTCGGACTTAACTTTCCCCTTTTGCGAAAACGGAATATCCTTTTCCAGCACCTTATCCCTAACCTTGAACTCATTGGATCTTCGCCTCTTATCTGCGTAAGATTTATGTCTATCTTGAGCGACTTTCATGTAAGCCTTGATCTGATCAAAATTGTCTGATGTAGCTTTAATCACTTCCAAGCTACCAAATTCATTCTAACCAATTTCTCCTCAACATACTGGCATCCTACATCGTCTACCATATAGCATCTCGAAAGGCGGCATGCTTATTGTCGAGTGATAACTGTTATTGTAGGAGAACTCCGCCAAAGGCAGGTGGCTGTCCCAACTACCATCGAATTCGATGATGCATGCACGAAGCATATCCTCAAGGCTTTGGATGGTCCTTTCGGACTGACCATCTGTTTGGGATGATATGCGGTGCTGATGTTCAAACGAGTACCCATCACTTAATGAAATTTCATCCAAAACCTCGACGTGGACCATGTGTCCCTCTCCGAAACAATAGACACCAGCAGAACGTGACGAGCTACGACTTCATTAATGAACACTTCTGCCAAACGTTCTGAAGAGAACGCCTTGCGTATATGCAGAAAATGAGTGTTTTTCGTCTATCCATCTACAATCAGCCATAATTTCACCTTGGACACCAATTGAGTCATCAACTCTTTCATTGCTGATGAAGATAATCGGTAGGGTGCTTTCACAACGGGCGGCGTCAAATCTATTTAAAACTTGTCTCTCGATCAAGTGGCATCCCAGGCAAGTCCTCGGGAAACACCTCAGGAAAATTGCACACCACGGGTACATCTTTCAACTCGGTAACTTTCTTTCCATCATCAATGACATATTCCAAATAAGCCTTGCAAATGCGTCTCATAAAAATTTCAGCTTTGATCATAGAAATGACGTTAGTGTTGGATATTGGATATCCGATCATCAATAATATTAACGTTACTATCGAGGTATGATCCAAAGAGTTACACTTTGGACAACGAGTAATTAACTATGTTTAGTCGTAAACATTATAGTTCACAAAACGTGGGTTTATTATTCAGTGGATATATATTTAATGAAATATTTAATTATTTAATTAGGTGATTGATTATTTAATGAAATAATTAAGAGACAAAGGTTTGAACGGTTTTAATGTTTAAGAGTTAAACGTTAAACGGTTGAGGTTTTCTAATTATTTATAATTAGTAAAGTGCGAGGTTTAAACGTAATTAACAGTTAATTGCAACGGGGTTAACAGTTAATTACTCGGGATGTTGTTTGTAATTATAATGGTTATAAATACAAAATTAAATTAAAACCCTAATAAGTTTTTGGCCTCCCTTCCCTTCCTATGCAAACCGTGACCGGCCCCTCATCCCCTTGCCGTTCGCCGATCGCCAAAACCACCACCTTCTAGGTAAGTCTTCTGCGGACCGGGTTCTTTTTGCGTGATCCCTTTAGCGCGAAACCTGTGAGACGGGTATTTTTTATTGCGGGTTTTTGTGAACAAGTCACTAGCGAGACGCTTATTGATCCGAAGTGAGAGTCTTTCGGGTATCATCAAAGGTATAACCCTCTAACCCGCTATGGTTGATTTTATTGTTTATACGCGTGTAATCGGATCACTTATGGGATTTCGGTTTAGAACCGTTAACGTGTGCAACCATTAACGTGTGCAATCGTTAACATATGCAACCGCTTTCGCTAAACGCAAATCTGATTTGTTAAATTTATTTTATTAATATAACTGTTTTAAAAGTTAAAACCAGTACACTGATTCCCAACAGTTAGGCACTATACAATCTCTGTCCCCATAAACCGTAATTAGACTTCCACCAGCAGCTCTGAGATGAATCATCTTCTGTTTACATATTATTTATGCTTCATTGGCAACTAGCCAATCCATTCTCAATACTACGCTAAATCCTCCCAATGACAATTGAAATAATCTAGCACGAAATCTATAACCCTCAATCCCTATCAAGCAGTCGTCTGTAGCTTCTGCTACTCTAGTGGGCTTACCAATAGAAGTTACGTTAAAGGTCCTTCCTATAGTTTTAACTTTACTTTTCAGTACGAAACAAAATGTGGGGGATATAAAGCTCCTACTGACACCCGAATCGAAAAGAACAAATGCATAAGTATGATCATCTAGGAACGTACTTGACATGACGTCAGGGTTCCCCCTTGCTTCCTCTTGGGTCAAGGCGTAGGCTCTAACTCTTGTTCGTGGCCTTTCCTACTTTTTCCGAGTGTCTTTCTCTGTCCCATATCCACCAACCCTCGGTTTCCTACAATCCTTGCTTAAATATCTGGTCTCACCACAATTATAGCATGTGCGTTTGCTCAGGCAATCCCGAGAGTAGTAGTCGGCCTTTCCACACTTGTAGCATCTCTCTATCCCCATTCTACACTCACCCCCACGTCTTCTTCCACATTTACCACACAAGTCATTCGTTTGCACCCTTGCTTTCTTGTCTTTGAAACAATGAAAGCTTCCATCAGTGCACTTACTTTGTAAGGTCAGCTTCTTCTTGGGTTCTTCGGCCAAAGAATCATCCAAAGATAGATCGTCATGCACCACCCCACTTAGCTCAACCACATGTTCAAAGGTCCGAGGGGTGTTCGCTTTCACAAAGGTGCGTACCTTGGAAGGTAACCCCTGGATGTAACAGTTGATCCTTTACTCTTCAGTAGCAACAAGATGGAGCACCAGCCATGCCATCTCATTGAATTTGTAGGTGTACTGCCGGTGTGTCTTGAGCCCGACCTTCAACCCCAGAACCTCCCTTTCAACCTTATCAATCTCATTTCAAGGCAGAACTTCTTGATCACAAGTTCCTTCAAACCATCCCATTTCATCAATTCAATTTCTCGGTCGCCCTTAACTTGTCTCACTGTCTCCCACTACTACAATGCCTCCTCCCTCGACGACTTTGCAGCAAACTTGACAGTATTGTCTGCCCGATACTCGCTGAGGCGAATGGTAGCCTCCATTCTAATTAACCAGTCAAAAATGGCAACTGCATCCTTCTTCTTATCCAGTATTGGCGGGTCACAGCCCCGAATGGACTTGGAGTCGCAGTTGCGAGCAAGCAGTGCATCATTCTCCACACTACTCTGTTCCCCAATACCATGGTTGGTGCCAGTTCCCCCACCAGTATTACTTAGTGCATTGGCCAATATTACCGGCAGAGTAGTCTGCATCATCTGTGTGAACTCACGTGTATGAGCCACTTTCATTTCTGATTAAAAACTAAACTATTGTTCGACCAATGGGGTCCTATCTGTGTCATGTTGGATAACCTCTAGGCAAGTATGAACACTTTCCTCATCATTTTGCCTCTAGTTGACGAGCGGCCTGCCTCGACGTCCCGTACATCCACCGCCGCGTCTACTACCTCCTCGTCTAGCCATTCTTTTAAATTGAAAGATAAGGAATGAAGGAACTTAATGTCACCATGCTAGTTAAGAAGTAGAACATAATAAGTAAGGTAAGTTGTTAGTTGAAACACACCACTTTTTAAAAACAAATCTTTAACGCGCGGAAGTCTTAATCCAGGAAATTTTTCTTTTTTTTTTTTTTTAAACCTCTCGCGTACCGCGAGAGAATCCTTCATGGTCTCTCGCGGCCCGCGAGGGACCCTTTCTCTCAGAATGTTTCCAGCTTTTCAGCAGCTTTCACACTTAACCATTTTTTCAACCTTTTCATTTTGCTTATCATCAAAACTTTACCAACACTTAGATTTTTGACCAAAAACATCATGACAACATATGATTACATCAAAACATAACTTTTGTGCCAAATTACACCACTTTACAAGGATTTTACGAAAATCCTCAAAATACCAAAAATGCATACGAGAACCCTCCAAGCTTGGACGTTGACCTTGACCTATTTCGGAGCTTTCCCTGCATAACCACATAAACTTATAACCATTAGTAATGAGATAAACACAACCAACAAGTATTTACAACTTGTTTTCATTCTTTTCACCCATTTGACCCGTTTGCCTCTATTTGGTCAATTATAGTTCCATACATTAGCATTTCGTCAACATATTACCATTGTAATGTGTTAAACATAACAAACAAGTGATTTCAACTTGTTTTCACACCTTTCACCCATTTGACCCGTTAACACCCATTTGGCCAATTAAGGATTTCATACACTTGTATATCACCTACAAGTTACTTTCATCATTTCATTATCACTTTTCCATTTCCATTATGGCACGTAGGCCATAACTTCATATCCCAAAGGATACGAGATCATAACTCCATAACTAATCTATCCATTATGGTACTTAGACCATAACTCCATATCCACTCTATCCATTATGGTTCATAGACCATAACTCCATATGCATTCTATCCATTATGGTTCATAGACCATAACTCCATATCAACATATCCATTATAGTATAAATACTATAACTACATTCCTTCAATTATGCATACAATTTCATGCTCATTCATACCACATAACTAATTATGCAACTTTACACATTATACATACAACCTTGCATAAAATTCATTTATCCCCGTTTCATTTATGATCAACACATGATCCATTTCCATTATAGCTTAACACTATAACTACATTCATTCATTGTACATACTAAATCATTCACAATTTATCATATCGTAAGAATGTACACAATCACATAACACATAATTCACAACATTCACCATTTATCATCAATACTAAGTAAGTGCATAGGCACTTACCTTTCGGGTTAGAAGATCCCGCACCACTCTCAAGCTTTGCAATTTGATTACCTAAACACATTCGCCTAGTTTAGTAATCTAACATATACCGACATTTCATTACAATTGAGTTCACAACCCAATTTCCCAATTCCAACCCAAATTGACCCGTTTGGGTTATCCTCATAGCCAAACACCCTCTTTCACCACAAACTCACCTACTTGAGTTTAATTAACTTAATCTTAACACTAATTCTTCTTACAAAAATTATTATTAAGTTAATTTGGTGTTTGTTCAAGTGTCTAGCATCTTAAAAACACTTAATCTTCATTAATTCACCATTCTAGCATCATGATCCAAACACCCCCAATTTCCACCATATGAACCCTAACTTTTCAAAATCAAAATCAAAGGGTTCTAGGATGTTAATCATCATTCTTTAACTTTAGTTTAGCTAGATTATCAACAATCTAACACCATTTCATCACATGCATACATAATTTCGGATTTCACCCAAAACCCACAAAGAACACATACATGGTGAAATCAAGAGGAAGAGAATCACTTACTTGATGTTAGGAAGGTATTGTGTGAGCCAAAACCTTCACTAATCAAGCTTCAATTGCACGAAAATGGCTTCAACACACTTTTCTCTTTTCTTCCTCTTCTCTTGAACGACCAAACAACCAAATGCGGTTTATTTTGACTTTTGCTAGTCAATATGGCAGATTTTGCCATTTACACTTTTGGCCCCTTAACTTCCATTTCACTCATTTCATCCCATAGTTAGTTAAAACTAACATAACTTCATTATTAACTTGAAACCCACTAATTTCAACTTATTTCATAAATATTATTTTCACCATAATATCTATTAAAATGTTTTATTTATTTGAAAACGAAACCCGGATTTTGGTTCGTTACAAATCACCTCCCCTTATTTGGGTTTCGTCCCCGAAACCCGACTTCACATAAAAAGGTTCGGATAATGTTTAAGCATTTCTTCCTCGGTTTCCCAAGTCATTTCCGCTCCCTTTCTATGTTTCCACCTCACCAAAACTTGGCTAATCTCTTTATTGCGCAAACGCTTCACTTTTCTATCCAAGATTGTCACCGGTTCTTCAACATAATTCAACTTTTCATCCAATTCAATATCGTCCAAAGGGACAAAAGTAGATTCATCCGCCAAACACTTCCGAAAATGAGACACATGAAATGTGTTATGAAGTCTACTTAGTCCCTCCGGTAGCTCCAAACGATAAGCTACCGTACCCACCTTTGCTATCACCTTAAACGGCCCGATGAAACGAGGACTTAATTTCCCCCGTTTCCTAAACCGTATCACCCCTTTCCAAGGAGAGACTTTCAAAAGCACAAAGTCTCCCACTTGAAACTCAATCGCCCGCTTCCTATTATCCGCATAAGACTTTTGGCGATCTTGAGCCGCCTTCAAGCGTGCTCTAATTTGATCAATACTATCATTAGTTTCCTTGACCACTTCGACACTACCAAGCTCCCGTTGACCAATCTCACCCCAACACACGGGTGTTCGACACTTTCTCCCATACAATGCCTCAAAAGGCGGCATACCAATACTAGAATGGTAACTATTGTTGTAAGAGAATTCCGCCAACGGTAGATGGTCGTCCCAACTACCACCAAAATCCAAAGCACACGCGCGTAACATATCCTCGAGCGTTTGAATCGTACGCTCACTTTGCCCATCCGTTTGTGGATGATAAGCGGTGCTGAGGTTCAACCTTGTCCCCATATCCTCATGGAATTTCTTCCAAAAACGAGAAGTGAATCTCGTATCACGATCCGATATAATCGACACCGGCACACCATGACGTGACACAATTTCCTTCACATACATTTCCGCCAATCTATCCGAAGAATACGTTTCCTTTATAGGAAGGAACTGTGCACTCTTCGTCAACCGATCCACTACTACCCATATCGCATCATAACCCTTTCGAGTCTTTGGTAGTTTAGTGATCAAATCCATGGTTATATTTTCCCATTTCCAAAGCGGTATTTCAAGCGGTTGAAGCTTTCCATACGGCTTTTGATGCTCCGCCTTAACCCTTAAGCATGTGAGACACTTCTCCACATACTTAACAATATCACGCCTCATACCTGGCCACCAAAAATGACACCTCAAATCATAAAACATCTTCGTGGCCCCCGGATGGATAGAATATTTGGATTTATGCGCCTCGTCAAGAATAGTTGTCAAGACACTTGACAACCTAGGTATCCAAATTCTATCAAAGCATGTCTTCAAACCCATGCTATTTTCACCAAGCTTATCAACATAAGCAACCATCCGCTCTTTCTTCAAGTCACCACCAAGTGCTAACACTTGAGCCTCCCGGATTTCATCAATAAGAGATGATGAAATTGTCATCTTGAATGACTTCACCTTGATAGGTGAATGACTTGACTTTCTACTAAGCGCATCCGCCACAACATTCGCTTTACCCGGATGATAAAGTATCTCACAATCATAATCCTTAACCAATTCAAGCCACCGCCTTTGCCTCATATTGAGGTCCTTTTGGTCAAAGAAATATTTGAGACTTTTGTGATCCGTGTAGATCGTACACTTAGCACCATACAAATAATGCCTCCAAATCTTGAGCGCGAAAACCACGGCTGCAAGCTCTAAATCATGGGTTGGGTAATTCACCTCGTGAGTCTTTAATTGCCTAGATGCATAGGCAATCACTTTCCCCCTTTGCATTAAAACACACCCCAACCCCGAATGCGAGGCATCCGAATAAACAACAAAATCCTCGGTCCCGTCCGGCAAGGATAAAACAGGCGCCTTAGTCAACTTTTCTTTCAAGAGTTGAAAGGCAGACTCTTGCTCGGGACTCCAAACAAACTTTGTCTCCTTACGAGTCAACTTCGTCATCGGCAAAGCAATCCGAGAGAAGTTTTCGATGAACCTCCGATAATAACCCGCTAACCCCAAGAAACTTCTAATCTCCGAAGGCGTCTTCGGTGATGACCATTCTTTAACCGCCATAATCTTGGATGGGTCAACGGTAATTCCTCTTTCATTAATCACATGACCCAAGAATTGGATCTCGCGCAACCAAAATGCACACTTGGAGAATTTAGCATAAAGTTTCTCCTTTTGCAAGACTTCAAGAATCTCACGCAAATGACAAGCGTGATCACCTTCGCTCCTTGAATAGATGAGAAGATCGTCAATAAACACAATGACCGAACGATCAAGGAACGGTCTACACACCCGGTTCATGAGATCCATGAAAACCGCAGGTGCGTTGGTCAAACCGAAAGGCATAACCGTAAACTCATAGTGACCGTAACGAGTGCGAAAAGCTGTCTTATGAACATCCTCTTCCTTCACTTTCAACTGATGATACCCGGACTTCAAGTCAATCTTAGAAAACCATGACGCCCCTTGCAATTGGTCGAAAAGATCGTCCATCCTAGGCAATGGGTACCTATTCTTCACTGTCAACTTGTTCAACTCCCGGTAATCCATACACATTCTCATGCTCCCATCCTTCTTTTTGACGAAGAGAACGGGCGCACCCCAAGGTGAAACACTTGGGCGTATGAAACCCTTGTCAAGTAACTCTTGTAATTGCTCCATGAGTTCTTTCATTTCTGGCGGTGCCAATCTATAAGGCGCTTTAGCTACCGGTTTAGCACCCGGTATCAAATCAATCCCGAACTCTACTTCCCTCTCCGGAGGAACCCCCGGTAACTCATCAGGAAACACATCTTCAAACTGATTCACAACCGGAACATCGCGAATGTTCTTTACTTTCTCATTCACAACCGCAACACAAGCCATGAACGCCTTGCACCCACGCGCCATGAACTTGGTTGCCTTTACATAAGAGCACATTCTTACATTACCTTTCTTTTCACCTTCTATGTAAATGGACTCGCCCGATGGGGAATCGAGTCGTATCGCTTTAGGCCCACATAGAATATTCGCTTTGTTCCTTGCTAACCAATCCATCCCCACTATCACATCAAATTCCCCCATAGACATAGGAATTAAATCGATATGGAACGTTTCACCCCCCGCCTTTAATTTGCAATTCCTATAAACATCAAACACTAGGAAGCTCTTATCATTTGCCGCCTCAATTTCTAAGGGTTCATCTAATTTGCTACTTATAAAAGAAGAATGCTTAACAAATTTCAAAGACACAAACGAACGACTAGCCCCCGAGTCAAAAAGAACTAGTGCAGGTAAAGAGTTAATCTTGAATGTACCTGACACCACCTCCGAGTTGTTCTTTGCCTCTTCCGCCGAAATGTGGAAGGCTCTTCCTTTTGGTTTTGGCGTCTCCACTTTCTTTCCACTTCCACCTTGCTTTAACTCGGGACAATCCGCCCTATTGTGCCCGGGTTTATAACAATTGTAGCATATACGAATCTGGCTTGGACACTGATTTGCCATATGCCCCGGCTTCCCACACTTGTAACAATTCGACGTTCCCTTCTTACAATCCCCATAGTGCTCCTTCCCACAAACTTTGCATCCTCGAGAAGAGAACTTGGTAAAAGGCTTCTTACTAGGGCTCCCGCCCTTTATCTTGCTCACCACTTGTTCTACAATTTCCCGTTTCCTCTTCTCTCCTCTAGCTTCTTGCCTCCTCAACTCCACTTCCCTTTCCCGACACCTGTTTATCAAATCCACAAGCGTGGTGAAAGAAGATGGAGATATGCTATCTCTGAATTCCACAGTCAACATAGCATAAAATCTGTCAATCTTCGCCTTCTCGGTCGACACCACGTCCGGACATAACTTGGCGTGATCAAAGAAAGCTCCAGCCAACTCATCTATTGACTCATTCTTTTGCCTCATGAGGAGAAACTCCTCAGTCATTCTATCAACTGCGGCTTGCGGGCAATGATACTTCAGAAAAGCCGCCTTAAACTCCTCCCAAGACATGGAGGTCACACTCAAAACACCCCTCTCCTTGCGGAGATTCAACAACCACTCCTTTGCCCTTCCAGTCAACAAAGGCACACTGAACATCACCCTATCCTCGGGCTTACATTTAGTAGTCTCAAAATTAGACTCCATATCCACAACCCACCTGTGGCTCAGAATCGGGTCCACTTGCCCGTCATATTCCTTGGGCTTAATTACCATAAACTCTTTTAGGGTACAACCCTGTGGCACCCTTTCCTTCTCCTTTAACACGTCTTCGAGGGTAAGCTTGATAGTCCCTCTCATTTCTTCCATTAACAAGGTTGTGGCTTGCTCGAAGGCCTTAGCCACTTCCTCTTTTATCATATCTTGGATTCTTGGATCCAATGGTTCATTACTTGCATCTTCTGCCATCTCTAAACTGAGAAAATGAACCACAAACACCTTAATACCCTTTCACTTTCAATACCCTAGGTATCCATTACACATTCACTATTATATGTATTAAGTATATATTTACCTACCTATATACATACATACATATATAACCACCTTCACCTAATCCTTGCAAATGTTCATTGTTATATGGTTATCATAAAGTCTCTTACACATTTCGTCTTATTAAACATATTGGCCAGACATGTTTAATAATACGCCATGCCCAATTGTAATTACCATCTCCATATAACAGGTCGCAAAACAAGTTTCGGCACACATAACACCTTAACAACATTCATCATACATATATACATACACCATATATATATATTATCATTTTATCAAATCATTACTAACCTTTCATTTCCGCAAGCTCCGAGTCTTAGTCAAGTCCTTCTTGGATTCTCGTATCATTTCCCCCATATCAAGAGCATCCGGTTTGAGTTTAGTGTCTCGCACACCAAATCCCTCAAACCATTACTCTGATACCAAGTTGAAACACACCACTTTTTAAAAACAAATCTTTAACGCGCGGAAGTCTTAATCCAGGAATTTTTTTTTTTTTTTTTTTTAAACCCTCTCGCGTACCGCGAGAGAATCCTTCATGGTCTCTCGCGGCCCGCGAGGGACCCTTTCTCTCAGAATGTTTCCAGCTTTTCAGCAGCTTTCACACTTAACCATTTTTCCAACCTTTTCATTTTTCTTATCATCAAAACTTTACCAACACTTAGATTTTTGACCAAAAACATCATGACAACATATGATTACATCAAAACATAACTTTTGTGCCAAATTACACCACTTTACAAGGATTTTACGAAAATCCTCAAAATACCAAAAATGCATACGAGAACCCTCCAAGCTTGGACGTTGACCTTGACCTATTTCGGAGCTTTCCCTGCATAACCACATAAACTTATAACCATTAGTAATGAGATAAACACAACCAACAAGTATTTACAACTTGTTTTCATCCTTTTCACCCATTTGACCCGTTTGCCTCTATTTGGTCAATTATAGTTCCATACATTAGCATTTCGTCAACATATTACCATTGTAATGTGTTAAACATAACAAACAAGTGATTTCAACTTGTTTTCACACCTTTCACCCATTTGACCCGTTAACACCCATTTGGCCAATTAAGGATTTCATACACTTGTATATCACCTA